>JBAIZL010000001.1:243238620-243273620 GCA_036971475.1 Prosapia bicincta
CAGGCGATGAGGTATTGAGGTACGGAAACCTGGACGTTTTGAAGGTTCTACTGGTACCGGGTTGTTTTGGAAAAGGAGTCCAACCGCTGTCACTGGAAGAGTTCGTCTCGACTCAGTTGCGGGCTGGTAACTAGTCTAGGCCTTACAGTATGGTCGTAACACTCTTACATACTATTACTATGGGTCGTGGCACCTCCCCTGTCTCAGACCTGACGACAGTCACACGTGCGGGAATCATGAGTTTAAGGTTGGATTCATGCTAGACTATGGTTTCCTAACATAAGATATTAATGTGTCCTTCTGGCAAGGAGGAGAGGAGCGATGAACCATATACTCCTTAAAAAGACTTTTTTGTTTCACTTCTCTTTCTTCTTCTTCTTTAGTTACAAGCAACACACTTCGTAATGTCATATCCCTCTCATATTCCTACCAATTGTGTTGAATTTGTTCTTTTCTAGTAAGACACAGATCACAGTTGAATAAAATATTATTTAAAATAATAATATTTTCATTTTAACCGAGGTTAGGCCTGAAGGTTAGAGATTTGTGAGTATTATATTTTATTACTTACCCACAGTTTATTCCAGATAAATAGTGTACATTTAAGACCCAGGCCGGCTTAATAGAAGCTACCCTGTCCAAGTCACCTGTTGTGTCAACCTCTGCCTCCACAACCTTACATTACAGACGTTATAAGGCCTAAACGAATTGAGCTTTTTCCTTGCACAAAACTCACAAAAAATTAAAATTTTGTTGTCATCATCAGGTTTAATAAGCACTACCGCACTCGTAACTTCATTAAGCTTAGAAGTTGTTCCAGAGAGAGATAGGAATGTAACTAGTTAGTGGTGCTGGTTTTCAAAATGCGTACTTAGTTGTCGAAATCTACATCAAGTTATGAGTAAACCATACATTCTATCGAGGATGTAACAGTTTATTACACTCTGAAGGCGCTGAGTTCTAATTCATACCAAAAGGGCAATATTTTCTAACTTAAATACAGATGTACGTCACTCTAACCCTTAGAATTAGAACCAGGGTTGTATTTATTTAGTGAATCAAATTAAAGCCTTGCAAGAAATAAAAAGGTGTGAAATGTGAACAATAAATTTTCATTTTAACAAACCTTATTCTGTACAGAAATACCGAGACAACAGAATTCTTTGAATGTTAGATAAACACTTCAGCCTCTGTTGTGTAGATATAAGTCATAACCCAACCATTTAGAAGTCTTTCGGTAGCTTTATATGTAAAATGTCTCAGGTGTGCGGCTTCGCCAAATGAGACTTTGTAGCCTGCTGCGGACACTGCGCACTTGTTTATCTTCCAGTTCATTCTCAAATCTTTTTATGATGCGGCTCCATTTGCAGTTATTTATCGCGTTACAAAGTGTGGTTCGTAAGTCTGAGGACTGGAAGGCAGTGAGCAAAATGGAGGTGAAGTTGCTTGATGTAATCATCTTGAATTCACTGATTAAACTAATTTTGAAAATACCTAACTAAGTGGATACGTAATTGCTTACTTGCTGACGCGTTTCAAAACATTAGTTCCTTTTACGAAGCTAACCCTCTACTGGCGGCATCGGGTGTAAAGGCTCTAACGAGAATGGATTTATGAATGTGGAATGGGGTAGGTTGTTTGAGTTGTGTATCATATAATAGAAAAGACTGTTGGTTTTGTTTGTGCTCATTTAATACGTTTTCTTTATCCGTTGCGTAGTGTTTGTAGATTTCATATTTTTCTAGGGTTGTTAGTTATTTACTTTGTTTTAATGTGTGTAGAACATTTAAATTAGTGTGTATGTCGGTGTGTGTATGTTGGGTGTTTTTTAGGTGTTTTGCGTGGATTTAGGGTCTGTTTGTTTTTTTTGGGGGTAATGTGTTCTTCGAAGCGTGTATAGAATGACCTGCCGGTTGTAGTAGTTGGGACAATCGTTACAAGTTAATTTGTAAATACCTGAGAGTTTATATTTGTCAGTTTCTTTTTGAAAAGGTTGTATGTGCTGTCTGAAAGTGTTTGTTGTTTTGTAGGATATTTGGTAATGGAGTGTTTTGAATGCGGAGGCTATTTTGTGTGTGTGTTTTTTTTGTGTGGTAGGTGAGGGATATGTATTTGTTGTTTTTTGTGTGGTTTATTTCGTGGCCCTTTGATGGTGTTTATGGTTAATTTTCCTGCGTATGTTGTCTATGAGTATGTGTTGGTAGCTATTTTGTTGAGCGATGTATTTTATGATATTAAGTTCTTCGTCATAGTCTTTCTGTAGCATTGGTATAACATATGATTAAATGCAGCGTGTTTGTGTTGTGTGGGATGATTAGATGTATTATGTATGACAATATCGGTAGTTGTTGGTTTTCTGTATATTTTGATATTATGTCTGGTGTTGTGTTTGGTGATAGTAAGATCTAGAAAGTTTATTTTATTGTTTTCTTCTTATTCGAGGGTAAATGTGAGGTTTTGGTGTATGGTATTAATGTAATTGTGTAGTTGTTTGATTTGTCGTTTGTTGCCGTTGTATAATATTAAAATATCATCTACATATCTATGGTAGTAAATTATTTTATGTGTGTGATTATTGTTCTGTAGAAAGTATTATTATTCGATATGGTATAAAAATTTTTCTGCTAGGATGCCTGGGATGGTTGAACCCATAGGGAGGTCATCTTTCTGTGTGTAGAATTTGTGTTGGTATGTGAAGTATTTTTATGATGTGATGAGTTTGGTGAATGTGATTATTTCATGTGTGATTATTTTAGGTCTATGTTATTGTGTATGAATGTGTGATTGTAAATTTTTGTTGTCTCTGATAAGTTTCTCTATGTATTTGGCTAGCTTATGTAATGGTGCATGTGTGTGATTGATTAGTGTACGGATGGTGGTGTTTTCTTTGTGGTTTCTCTTAGGGCTTCACTAAACATTTAATTGCAGTAATACTCATAAGGTTTAACTACTGAGCGATAGATTACCGTAAAACTCTTAAGGTTTCATTAAAAATTTAATTTCCGTGAAACTCTTAAGGTTTCATTAAACATTTAATTGCCGTAATAAAACATAAGGTTTAACTACTGAGCGTTAGATTACCGTAAAACCCTTATTCATTATACATTTAATTGCCGTAAAACTCTAAAGGTTTCATTAAACATTTAACTGGCGTGAAACTCTTAAGGTTTCATTAAACATTTAATTGCCGTAATACTCTTAAGTTTTAACTACTGAACACTTAATTACCGTAAAACTCTTAAAGTTTCATTAAACATTTAATTGGCGTAAAACGCTTAAGGTTTAACTATTGAACATTTAACTACCACAGAGAAAAACTTAAAAGAAAAAAATGATCATTGAAATTTGCAGGGCTAAACTTCGAAAGAAAACTATATTTTCTGTTGTTTTACGAGGTGCTTTTTCCTTTCGATGGATTAAATAACGTCCCCTCCCTACGCCTCCTCAGGCAATAAAACCGCAATAAGGGCTGAATAAAGTCATAATTCGTTTGTTTCAAAAAAAACTGTTCCTAGTAAAATAATATTAGATAGCGCTGAGCACACAAACGCTGTGAGTTATAAGCAGGAACTCTTATATCTCAGGAATATGAAACTGCAAACCGGAAGTATTCTTGTTTAATCCAGCTAAAAGGAAACGCTAATATATTGCCGGAGTTTTAGAAGGAAATTACAGCGACTCAAACAAGTAGCGCCCTACAAATAGTCTCAGACAATCTAACTTTTAATTCTGTATCTTGGCTTCCTCTCACACTGTACTTCCGTTTGGTCTATCCATTACCCAGTTTTTATTGAACGTCTGGGATTTTTTGCCGTAGTCGGGTTGTTTCTTACACGCTATTTATTGCGAAGATTGCAATAACCAAACTTTTATTGCTGATAGAAGCCATGAATTTGTCTTCTATAGAAGTGCATGTATAACTGAAGTCTAAGTGTGTATGTATGTACGCGTTTGAATGTGTGTGTGTGTGAGTGTGTATTTGTGCACGCTTGTGTGTGTGTGCGTGAGTGCGTTTGCGTGCGCGTGCGTGTGTGTGTCGTGCGTGTGGGGGAGTCGGTGTGATTGCGAGCGCGCGCGTGTGTGTATGTGTGTGTGTGCGCGCGCGCGCGCGCGTGTGTGTGTGTGTGTGTGTTTTTCTATTTTCGAATGTTGTATACATCGTTTTCCTGCCAAAAGAAAAATAAATTGGCTACTGCAGCTTCGTCAGATATTTTTCAATGAATTTTATTACAAAACTGGTTTTTAATGATTTACTATTTCATTCTTTAACTAATGAATAGTAATTAAGATTCGTCATAAGGATTTTATTTATGGTGTGATTAGTCAGTTTGTAAGAAATCACCTAAATATATGGTAATACGTGACAATAGCTGGACCGATACAGATTTTTTCCTTTAAAAGTCACTTCGAACTAAATCCTAAATAATAAAAATGGCTTTAATTGGAATAAACTATAAGTAGTGTTTAACTTTAAAAAAATACAAGCCACACTTCAATTTGCAATTACAGTAATCAAACTATGTAAGCTCAGTGCTTCTTTATAAAACATATACTTATTTTATACTACACTTCTATATATATTACAATACAGCTGCAAGATATATAGGTTATCATAAGTTTTGTTAAATTGACAACAAAAATTAGGTTTACTAAAATAAGTTTTTGATTTTGGCAATCGGTTAGTTGACTTGAGAAACATATTTTTTTAAATTATTCTACTGTTCTTATAGAAGTTCAATACATTACAAGGCTATTTCAGAATAGCTAACTATGTATTAATTCACAGACATTTATGGTTACTAACATTTACATACTTTAACATTTATAAAACTGTTCAAACACTGTTTTATTTATGTGTTCTAATAACTATGACATTTGTTAATACTGTATTTACACTTAACAAACTGTCACTGTCCAACAATATAGCTATAATTCCCTACATTACAAACACTTATCTCACTTAACGCTTAACAAATCCTTTATTTATTTACTTATCGCTTCTAGCAATTTCTTGTAAATTCTAGCTGCCTCATTTTTAGAAAGTTTACGACAAAGGCTTCTTTGTGACAAACGATGCTGTTGCATCCGCTCAAGTGTGAAAGGACTTGTAAACTTGTCAAACCGTGTGCCATAGTTTACGATCGGGGGCTTGATCATTATATTATCATAACCATGCCTCCTTAACCTATTTGTAGCTATTGCTTTATGAGTTATTATTCACAAAGAGGTAGGCCTATGCTTTTAAAGATAAGTTATGTTTGTATGGCGAAAATTAATGTAGGCTTTAACTACTTTTTAATGTTTTCCACTTTTAAAATGACTTTTTCTTGTTTAGAATGTATTTTATGTTTGTAAACTGTATATGTAAAACCGAGTTTGTCCAGCTTTTGTCAAGAAAATAAATTTACCCAAAATGTAAAATTTAGAATAACTAAATTTGATTTAAATAATAATAAACTGAATATAATAGATCTAATAAAAAAAATCAACAGGTTGTCTTTGTTAAGTTTATGAAAGCGTGTTTTTTTAAAGTTACGTAATTTTAAGACAAATGACAAGAAAGGTTTTGGAAAATATTTTTATAGGTTAAAAACTATGAACTCTGTAACAACAAACTTGGAACAAGTCACGGATTTCACAAAACCGTGGTGTTCTTTAATTGGTTAGGACAGCTAGATGATTGATGGTTCAGGTGAGTTTTATTCTATAAAAACACGATAAAACAATACATCAGATCTTCACGTAGCCCCGCCCACTAAGACAATGGCGTGTTGCGTTGCTAGGCAACCATTAACAACGAGCCTTGGTAACAGCCTGTTTTAGCTAACAATCTTTGTTGGCTTTTAATATATTGTGCAGTATAGGTTATGTAAACTGCTTTGTTTATAGTTTAATATACCGTTCTTTGTTACTGGTGTGACAATATGGTGTCATTAAATAATATAACTGCTCGTTAAATTGCTAGAGGCAGTATAACTCCTTTAAATCGTATTCATCTTTTTCTACAGCATTGACTAACGCACAGATTTCTGTTCTAATGGAAAACATACGAGTAAAATTCATTCCCACTTTATATCTCTGTCTTTTATTTTGTTTCTTCATGTTATATATAGCCAGGATTTTTGTTTGTAGGCTAATATTCTTTTTTCTCATTGCTCAGCGTATAAAATCTACATAGAACGTTATATCGTGACGTCATCATTTAGGAGTCTATCTAATGCGTAACAATCTCATCATCTCAATCTGTACTATCATATACAAGTCTAATGGTGTGTGTGTGTTTTACTCAATCACGTAAACACTACTGGACTCATTGAACTGAAATTTTACAAGAGTCAATTTTCTTTACCCATTATTTACATGGATTGATCAGTTGATAGTTAATGTGTTTGTTACCACCTGTAAAAGTCACTTTTAAACACAACTAAACGGGGGGTAGTAAATGTTTGTTGTTTTTCATCTTTGAAGGTTAGTTATACCTTTGTCATATTACAAACAGAAGCTTTTCCTTCTCTTGGATTTTCAAGTCCATCGATAAGCTTATAAACTATAGTTTGATATACTTATTAGGATTTAATTTCAGTAAAGTAAATTCACCCCAAATACAGATATAAATTAAATCAATACAAATACACGTCAGCCCCGTTGGAAGGATGATCTACAGTATATATATTAAATAT
The DNA here is from genome assembly GCA_036971475.1 of Prosapia bicincta. Classification (NCBI taxonomy): domain Eukaryota; kingdom Metazoa; phylum Arthropoda; class Insecta; order Hemiptera; family Cercopidae; genus Prosapia; species Prosapia bicincta. Next base: position 243,245,301 of record JBAIZL010000001.1, read on the forward strand.
GGTTATATGTTTTCTTGTAATATAGTTAATAAATTTAAAACATTTCAAAAACAAGAATACTTTTAATGCATATATTATTCAAAGCTTTTCGCCGATAAAACAGTACAAATTACCAATGAACTTAAATGATCAAATAAAAGAGAAAAATATAATATATCAAATTGGTTTAGAAAATGGATATAAAAGAAAACTATAGATAAATTAAATAATAAAATAATAAAAAAACAGAAAATCGAAAACAACTTTGTTCATAATAAGAGAGAAAAAATTTTGGCAACTTTTACATTCACTGGTAACGAAATAAACAAAATTACAAGATTATTTAAAGAAACAAATTTACAAATTACATACAGAACTGATAATAAAATTAAAAATTTAATAAACAATAATAATAATTAAAATAATATGCACGAAAGGAATGGAGTATATAATATAAAATCTCAAACTTGTAATAAATTATGTGTAGGACAAACAAAAAAGAAATTAAAAGAAAGATACAAAGAATATTTAAACGCTTATATCATACTAAACATATACAAATCAAATTTAGCTACTCATTGCATTAATAATGAACATGAATTTCCTAAAATAGAAAATATGAAATTAATAAAAAAATTAAATAAAGGATTAAAGATGAATATATGTGAAACATTGGAAATTTATAAGCATAAAATTAAAGACAAATTAATTGATGAACAAATTCAAGTGAGATCAAGACAACAAACTATTTATAAGGTCGTTGATGTTTTAGAAAAAAATACATAAAACGCATTACTTATAAACATATGGTTCTTTGTAGTACATATGATTAATTTTTGTAAAAATATTTTGTTAGATAATTATTTTCCTGAAGATGCTGGTACAGTTTTATCGGCGAAAAGCTTTGAGTATTATATGCATTAAAAGTATTCTTGTTTTTGAAATGTTTTTAATTTATTATATATATATATATATCATACTAAAGCAATGCTCTTTCCCTCTATTCACGAAACTACCCCGGAAATTTACGAAAGCTAAACATTATGGTAGATTGGTGATAACAGCTGATTCTGATTTCACTTAGACGTAATCTGTAGATTGAGTTTGAATAATTTTCAAATGTAACATCCGATTTATTCAGAAACCTCGCATATTCGATTAAATTAGGTAATAACCTAACGCTTTCGTACAACAGCTGTTTTAGCAATAACTATCATACACTTGTACTTATTAGTATAAAAAGTATAGTACAGAGTATATCAAAATTAATGATAAAGAACAAAATATAATAATTTCTGTAAGTTTACCACAAAGATTGAACGCTGTCTTTAAAACAATCAATTTCATGACACCATACAAAAGCTCAAATAACTGAAGTAATATATTAGGGAGGGGCGTAGACAGGAGGATGTTTTAGTAGGTTAGGGGGGAGAAAATCCCCTGGGAAATTTTCAACATTATCCCTAGAAATCATTTTATGTTTTTTGCCACTTAAAAGTACATAATTGTTGGGTCGTAGGGAAGGTGTTTTGCTAACAACCTAGTTCTGATTTGGACACGGTCGAACTGGACCTACGGTCAAAACATCCCTAGGCGGATTACCATCAACTCTCGAAGGGTAGGGGTTGAATTGGGCCTCAGGTCAGTCGGGAAACATTTATCATTAGTTATGAGATCGGCCAACATTAGTTTTGTTAAGTGATCAGACATCACGTTTTTATTTTAATGTACGATAGAATTAAAAACTAAAACATAATGGAAGCAAATAAATACAATAAAACTTTACTAAAACATAAAGAAATTTAAAACTCATTAAAATTCTGTATTTTCATATTTTTTTTATTATTTAAACTTACGAATTTTCCTACTCAATAACGTAATGTCATCGATGTCTGTTTCAACGCGACATTTTACATCAAACCCCAGCGGAAGGACTTTGCTTCAATCACAGTTTTATTGGTTTTAACTTTTTAGGGAGTCATGAGCCTAAAAATTCACATCTTAGATGTTTGAATGTATTTAAAGCTAAGGTGGATTAGCATTCGATTTTGTATTTCATGATTGTAGAGGTATGGACCCAATTCGACACTGCCTCCGAACTGACCATAGGCCCAATTCGACAGTCGTGTTTACGACCCTAACAGGCTGTGGGCCCAATTCGACATCACCCGCTGTTTTATGGGTTAATATTTTTTTGCTAAAGTTAACTCGTTTGGATAAGACGACATGCCCCCTGTGCCTCATGGCTAGGTGACTGATATTAGGGGATCTGTAATATTAATATTAGGTCTACCTCCTTTACTGCTACACCGAGTAAACATTGCAACTGAATACAACAGCACTAGATAAATGACGTCATTACTTCATGTACAGTTCAAGACAAAAGTTTCCTGTTACTCAGGTTACGGTAGAGAAGACTTGTAACTGGTTAACTTTTGACTACGAATGTACAGCTACGAGTATATTTTTGTATGTACAAATATTATTTTTAATCAGTGACTGATGATGTGTGTCAAATTAATCATCTCAAAAGACATGGTGGATGAGTTGAATAATGTTAGTAGAACAGCTAGTAATGCGGGAAGACGTTTGGAAACACTACATTGCCTGTCCCGTACTGCCAACTGAATCGGTAATAGTTTTTTGTAGGAGCTATATGGAACACAAACTTAAATATACATGAATAAAACTAATTACTGGTTAGCATTCTTAAAATGATTAGACCGATGCTCTTGGCGTATCGAGTATTCTTTGAGTTACTGGTAGGTAGGCAATCGGTAATTTACCGAGCGAAGCTTAGCCAATGGAAATTTATATCCTCAATTACCGAATACTTAAATATACATGAACAAAACTAATTATTGCTTAACATTCTTAAAATGATTAGACCAATGCTCTTGACGTATCGAGTATTCTTTGAGTTACTGGTAGGTAGGCAGTCGGTAATTTACCGAGCGAAGCTTAGCCAATGGAAATTTATATCCTCAATTACCGAATACTTAAATGTACATGAACAAAACTAATTATTGCTTAGCATTCTTAAAATGATTAGACCAATGCTCTTGGCGTATCGAGTATTCTTTGAGTTACTGGTAGGTAGGCAGTCGGTAATTTACCGAGCGAAGCTTAGCCAATGGAAATTTATATCCTCAATTACCGAATACTTAAATATACATGAACAAAACTAATTATTGCTTAACATTCTTAAAATGGTTAGACCGATGCTCTTGGCGTATCGAGTATTCTTTGAGTTACTGGTAGGTAGGCAGTCGGTAATTTACCGAGCGAAGCTTAGCCAATTGAAATTTATATCCTCAATTATAGAATACTTAAGTATACATGAACAAAACTAATTATTGCTTAGCATTCTTAAAATGATTAGACCAATGCTCTTGGCGTATCGAGTATTCTTTGAGTTACTGGTAGGAAGGCAGTCGGTAATTTACCGAGCGAAGCTTAGCCAATGGAAATTTATATCCTCAATTACCGAATACACAATAGATGCGTCCAACGAAATATGTGTACACCATGCATATTGCGAAAGATGCGTACAGGATCAAGTTTTGACAGATGATGAGGTTAAGCCATTGTGGGCATAATGTAAACATTGTGTCGGGAGATAAATATGTACAACTATTAGACGAACACGGATCTTTTAAAATCATTGAGCTACATAAATGAGTTTACCTCTGAGCTAAACATAGGGGTCGCTCAGTTTCTCGGGGCTGGAGATCCTTTAAAACTGTATATATTATACCTGATTTCCATCACACTTTTCCAGGCTTTGGACTGGCAAAGTGATATAGATAGATATGTTGAGCAATCATTTTGATGTATTTAAAATCACCCTGATACCTCAGTAGTTTTGTTTCTTTTATTTTTAAATTATTTTCCATTATACCGAACTATATTACAAATTGCCAATTTATTTGATCATACAATCTGATTTTTTGGTCTATCCTAATCCATTTTTTTTAATGTATGAAAGAGATCTTAAACAAACATTAGTTTGTAGTTTTTCTAGGTATTTGTTACTGTGTGTGTGTTTTTTTTTTTAATTCTTTCATCCGACTTAATATACTTTCTTTTTATTCTCTTTTCTTCTAAGCGTAAGTCCGGTCCCATAAGCAAAGGAGTCGAGATTTCAGCCTCTTTTGATAAGTCTCTTTCGATTATTAATAAATACACAAAAACTTCTTAACCACAAACTTTCAATAAAGAAAGATTGTAGTTAAGAGGTTTTTTGTGTATCTATTATTAAATTCAATCGCTGTATATTCCTAATAAATAGTAACTCTTTCGATTAAATCGATCTCATCAGTTAAACTCAAAGTGACTATTGACAAAGTGGAAACCCTTTTTTGAAAGTTAGTAGCAAATAGTTTAGGGATATATGACCTGGTTTGACAACTAGAGTCAGATTTGTACGCCTTTTTTCGCTTGTCAAGTTTACGACTTACTCTCGTCAATTGCTATTGTTTACTCATGTAAACATCTTTCGCTGTACGCATATGCCACCCGATTACAGCCCTCAACCAACTTGTACAAATTTAACCTATTACTAGCTACGCAGTCATAGCAGTAATAGTGGTCGCCGCCACTAATGGTGCCTGGGACTAAAGCCAAGCTTACGTTGTGTCACGAGGTAATTTACGGTAGAGGCATCGAGTCTACTCTTTTTCGGGGTCTCTATCGTTTAAACACAATTGTAAGAAGAAGGGGAACAAGGAATGAACATGGTGATCCCCTGATGCTACAAGGACCAAAAAGGCTTTATGTGAATAGGTAAGACTAAGAAAAAGTAAAGATATACTGGGAATAGGGGGAAATTCTGTAAACTTTACATCAAGCTGGGTAAAGAGAGGTGTCTACACGGGACAGGGTGGAACTGCGCAAGAGGTCCAGAAATTAGAAGCGGATTACCTCGGGGCCCTCAGGTTTGTGGTCGAGCTGCGTAGATAGTACCTAGGTCATTTATGCAAGGTAACTTATACAAATTTTAGGGTAAGCCTAACAGCCTTCTTTAAGTAAACTCTGAGAAAGAAAGTATTAGATCGTAATTTGTAAGGTCTGCAAGGATTTTTATTTAACACATAATTAACAACTTTACTATTGGCCGACAGTTTAATCTATTTGTCACGACGAGAAGGAATTCAGTCATAAATCGTACTTGTTACACTTTCGTTGAGAATTACTTTGGACATTTATTGCAATTGTAACAACTCTCTATTCATTATTACGTAAAGAACATTTTACCAACCTAACCTACTAAAAATATTTAATTTTAAAATTGTATTTTAATTTTTACTGACCGCTTTACTTTTCAAGTATTTTCAAGTTCGTTGTAAGTTATAACTTTTACTACACTTTTTAAATTTTACTCTACATTTTTTCCATACAATACGATTTGTAAGCCGCGCAGTTCGACATTACTCTTGACTTAACCACCTGCTCAGTTCTGGAATTCTGAGAACGACCTTGCGTAGTCCGACTACACCGGACTACACGTTACCTCGAGGATAGGGACAATCCTATTCATCGAAATGGAAACAATGCCATAATAAAAATTTGTAAATCGGACATTACTATTAGGTATAGTTTCCTGGGTAATATCAAATTATTAACTATTTAAACTTTGATTCACCGATCTTATTTAAACAATTAAAGTAAGGGAAGACGGGTATATGAAAATATAACCGATTACATGGAAGTGATACAGGCCTGTTAGACAGTAAGTTTCATAAAAAGCGACCAACAGCAAGATCGTGAAAGAAAATATGTTGTGACTGTTGATATATTGACTGCAAATAGTTTAAACACATTACGATATTTCCAATACATATAGACTACAATACACATGGAAATTTCAATATGGTTCAGTAAAAAATCCATCTTTTCAAATCTGAAGGGGAAATAATTTCAGTATGGTCTGATAAAAAGCTTTCTTTTCATAACTGGAGTGGTAATAAATATATTTGCACAAACAGCATGCATAACTAATGAGATTTGCATGTGGCGGCCAGATGTGTCCTTGCTCCCGCCTGGGAAGCGACTGCAGGCCTGTCGCTGCGACGTTCAATGCCTAAGGCAAGCGAAAGTACAATCATCTGTTTGCGAAAATATCGGGCTGTTTAGCACTCTTCCACTTTCCACCAGTCGATAAAACTAAACGTTACAACGGTATACTTATAATTATTATAAATCTCAATAAATGTTACAAACAATATAAAGCTATAAACAATTATATCTTACGTGAGGGAACCTCCCCTCTTCAATGCATATATATTTTGGGGGGGAAGTGTTGTTAGATTTCGGGGGGGGGGGGGTAGGTATTTAGATAGTCCGGTGGAACAGGGATCTAATATATTTTCCCAAAATAAGATTTTTAAAAATAAACAACATTCATGCCATTCTAACGCTTACACAAATTGACAAAATAAAGGAGTTGAGTTTATTCTTAACTTAAATACATTTCAAATTTAAAATGCACTGAATAAACATTAAATTTAAGGGTGGTATGTATTTAGAGAATCAGGCGAATGGCTTAGGAAAAGTAACAAGGCCTTAAAAGAAACTTTAAAGTTTCATTTTCACCAAGTACAATAACATATAATAATACTGAGCCTACAATACTCCATTGGAAGTTCTTTAAGAACCTCATCCTAGGTTACATTGCTCTCACGGATACAAGCCGTAGACAGTTTGCAGTTGTGCTGAGAGAAATGTTTCAAGAAAGAAAGATGTTTCCAAAAGAAGAGTGTAGCAAGGGAGCACCTAGCCTGTCGGCTCTTATCTCCCTTGCCAAAGCACACATTTGTTAGCTTTACTGTTGGGAGTTCCACTATTCAGGTAATGAGACCACTACCCACACGAATCCAGCCTCAAACTCGTGACTAGCGTTAGGTCCCAGGCGGGGGGGGGATGAATGCCACGGCCCATGGTACCAGTTTGACTGGTCACCGGCTCACCACTGGGACGAGACGAACTCCCCCAGTGACAGCTGTTCGGACGCTCTTCTAGAACTACTCGGGACCAGAAGAGCCTTCCAAACGACCAGGTTGCAGTACCCATACACCCCGTCTAATTAGTTCGGTCCAGGTAGTGCAATCGGACCTTTATCCACTTTCGGTTGGCCTTACCTAAGGGCTGGACCCCCAGGCTGGTGACTTGGTCCTAGGGAGGTATAACCTATCCCTTTGGGCCTTGAAAGCACAAGCTGTAGGGAGTCCACAAGAGAGAAAACCATTCGAAATAGTTTGTCGCTCTTCCTAAGTTTTTTTTCTCAACTGTGCGACATCGAGAAACGTTTTAAGCGCATTGACATCTTACACGGACTTCGTTCACGCGTATTTAGTAACAGCTTTTAGTTATACTGCTACAAATTGTGAATAAATTTGCTACAAAACTGGTGAATTTAAATATTTTTTCATTCGATAAAATATTAAAAAGAAATATTGACTGCTTGACCAACGTATAATTTCTGTGAATTTATAACAATTTTTGAGACGAAGCGTTTCTGATCGTACTCAATGATATTTTTCAGCGCCTCTGATAACAATGGAGTTCGCTTAGGAAGATGACAGTGGGATAAGAAACGTTTTGTCTGATTATATTTTCCATAAATTTACTCAAGTTACAAGTTATGTAATTTATTTTTATACTTTAAAGCTTCGTCTGTACCTCAACTGATATAAGTCACGTCTCACCTATCGTAAGATGTGGTGGCTACCCGCTTTCGTGTCACCTACTCTAATCTAACTTATGGTTATCTGATTCGTCGTGAGGATCCGACAATATGTCAGTTCTGTGGAACTACCATGACAATCCGTCATTTACTGGGCGATTGTATTGGTTTAAATGACAGTTTTAATTTACAAGACAGTTTAAAGGTGGTAGTAGATGGACGATGCCGCCGACCATTGAAAACGTCATAGCTTTCTTGCGCCATCTAAATATATTATTTAATATTTTAATTTTTTATAATTAAAGATAATTTTCATATTTATTAATTAGATTACGTCTATTTGTTTATGATTGTGTAGAAATATATTTATTTATAGTTAAATACCTAATTGTATTCATTTATTGTTATTTATTCTCATTATTTATTGAGTATTAAACTTTATTGTTATAGACTTAATATTATTATTCATTTATTGTTATAGTATTAATTATTGTTATATTCTTATATATTATTCTTGTATATTTATTGTTATGTTTTAGTACTCTGTATTTATTGTTATTTGTTTGATGTTCTATATTTGTTATGATTTTGTAATTTTAATTTATTGAAACTTTTTTTTGAGTTAGACAATATTTTTGGTTGGCGATGATGACCAAAATTGGTTATTCGCCAGAAGAAGAGGAAAAATAAAGTATTTTATCTGACGGGACCTAATATCATCTAAGTGTTATGAGTAATTTTTAGTTTGTGATTTGTCATATTGTTGATATAATATTTGTAATTAGTATCAATGTTGTATTTAATTAGTATTGTATCTGCATTGCATTGTATTGGTTGTATTTGCATTAGTTGAATAAGCCTTGTTTGTGAATTCTAAAAATAATCATTGGTCTATATTACCAGAAACACTTCAGATTCAAACATTTAGTCTTGAGTAACCATTAACTTCCAAGTTTTGTAAATTTCACTCAAGTTAACATTTTTTACGCCTTTCTGATTCCGTAAATAGTTAGATAGTGAGTTGGGAATGCAAATGGACGAGAAAGACTTGCAAGCGGGTACAGAACGGTTCCGAGTTTAATGGGGCGCAAGTCGACGGTTTGCATATTGTTAAAATGACGGAAGTGTAGTTTTTGCATTCTTGTCGCTCTGGCCTCACCAGACGTAATAAAGCCAACAGTTTATCTGGACCGTCAATATGGCGTCTAGTTACGTTAAAAGGAGACTTTGTTGGGCGTATATAAAGGATGGTGTTTTATGGAGTGCTATTGGTAGTGCTTGGGCGTTGTATAGTTGTTCCAATTACTTTATTGACAGTTTACTTCTCTTGACGCTTTACGATTGAAAATGTTGTTATGGGTAATTGGCAAATTAGTAATGCATTCTTTTGTAGTGTTTCCATATTTCAGTTATTGTGAATTTTGAGTCAACTGGTTTGCTGGTAGACACCTCTTCCCCCGCTCTTCCCCCACAAGACCCTGACTATACGATGTCATAATTTACCCTATTCTTTACACCAGGGAACCATTCTGTTCTTTCCGTAATTTCATGCTCTCTTCGTCATCCCTCTTGCACGTGTGCGTAACGGGTAAACATGTTTATGCCCCAATAGAGAGAAGGTTTTAAGTATGTAACCCTGCAAAAGTAACGTCATAACCCCTACATCCTGAGTCACGAGCTTTTATCCCTACACCGTATCCTGAAATATATTCTTTCTTACACTTAGACGATAGCAGACATATTGCTGTTCGCATTAAAGTACAAAAGAAAATGAATGGCCAGATTTGATACAGCCACGAAGCTAATTTCCAAATTTAGTTTAAATCAACCCGAGCGTTTAATAGATTTTTTTTACAAACAACTAGGCATATTCTCTCTGTCAACATTTTATGACTAACAGGTTTATAGAGGATAAAATTTGAGCCGAGCAATGTAGAGGATTTGGTTTCGCTTTCTGGTCGCGTTAAACATTTGTGGTAATCTTTTAGCTCCAGAGCTGACTTAGAGTATTAGTGCTTATCAAGGGTTATTGTGTTATTAAGGAAATCAGTCTCTACAATTGTCTAATATCTCCTTTAAATGAAAAGACAAGGGGCTATTAGGGGTAGAGTCTACGTCATGCCATGCCTGAAGTACAGTATATTCACTCAGGTGGGAAATTATTATTTCGGATTTTAGAATTTGGCAGAGCCTTAGGATAAAAGAAATATTGTTAAAAATCATGACCACGAAATTGGTCTATGAGGCTGTATATGAGTTTGTGTTGAACACTGGCATTAGATTAGAGAATACGGTGATATTGTGATTAATCAAGGTGAACTTCGGGAAAACCCAGTGCCTAATATGGTCTTTGAGTAGTCTATTTGGAGAGCGTTGAGGTCTCAACCCATGAGAAGAGCCCTCATTTCCGCGAGACAAACTGTAAACGCTGTGTTGCGGGCTTTCCCACAGCAAGAAATAAAACGGATGTAAACAGATTTCGAAGTGAGCAGGAACTTTTGTTGCCAGTAGAGACGGATAGGTCAGGTTTGGGTCTTGGGAACGTTGGGTTACTGCGATCACTTCATTAGAATGTCAATGCAAGTGTGGCCAACTAATAATTGACATAAAAATTGTAAATATTTAGTTAAATTAAACTACCGATAAGGGAATTGTAAGATAAATTATTGTATGATTTCATGTCGATCGCCTTAAAACAACAAAATATATTTCTTTCTCGAAAAACATCTGTTTCTGACTATCATCTGATTACTGTATTGTCATTCTTGGTTCTAGAGATGCGTAGGCACTGGGAAATTAATCTGAAGCGTAGTTCTTAAAGAGTTTGTCTTCCTTCCAACACTAGGTAAAGATCTGCACTTCCCATGAGACAATCATGTTATTGTTAGATCCTAGGGAGAAACGTTGTAACATGTTTGTTCTGGAACTTGGTCAGTATCGTTAGAAGTTTTGACGCGTATCTGGAATAGAACCAGTGGAATGGGGGGGGGGACGTCGTTCCCACACTGCTATTAATGAGCGATCCGTGTTTTTCCCAAGTCATAATTCAACAATGGCTGGATGGGTTTTAACGATTTTAAACAGCTGTCAAATAAATTTTACTTAAATAAATATAAATAAAAAGTGTAACTTATTATATTATAACAATTTAAATTGAGATGGAGATTTTCGAAAAATTATACATTTAAATAAATTGGATAGCTATCCCAAGTTTTTTCAAATCACAAGGCCTGGTGGGATCTGGTGTACCGACATCTCCCGCATCTCGTCCTTTTAGGTTAAAACTACTTGGAAACCACTAGAGTGGTGGGTAAACTGTATTAAAGTGTGAACATAGTAAATTATTTAAACTGTATCGGGCAGTGATAACACCGTCTGCTTACGTTTATACAGTTTATTACTAGTAGCTTAAAGCCAATATACCCATTGCCCTGTATAGACAAAGGGTACACAGTGTCTTCGAGGCTAAATATCGGGGAGCACTTCGAACACCATCTTGTAACATTCTGGATCAATGTTAATCAATTCTCAAGACGATGGTGTGCGTTCCCACACTGGGAAATTTACTACACCACTGAGTAAAATTATGCATTAAATGCAAGTAGATTGAGTTTATAATAACTTATATATGTTATGCATTATGAAATAATGTTTCATTTATATTTTTATTAATATGACATAGTGATTTTATACTTTAACCAACCGTTAAAAATACTGTAGTTTTAAAAAATTATTTAAAAAACGTAACCTCATTATTTAATATTATAATTTTACATATTAAAATCTTACAATTATCATTTTTATAATAATAAAATATGTATTTTATGTCTTCTTCTAATAAAGATTAAAATTACTAGTTGAGTTAAAGGCAACTAAATGACTATAACATTCATTAAATTTTTTTCTATTAGCTCATACTCTCCTTAAATATTTCGTGTACAAAATTTCAATCGTTAATAAAATATATTTTTATTCATCCAATCAGGTTAAAAAAATGTTTTTTTTAAACTCTAGTGGATAAAAATTGATGTTAACACAGTTTCTTCAAATATTTATTCAATAATTAATCTAACAAAATTTGAGGGTTTAGGTTGGATTCGAACTGAATATCTTCATGTTCAAAGCTTAGCGCTTTTGGCACTGAGCAAAATTCCCATAGCAAGAAGTGTAATTCTCAAAAAAGTATGAATTTTTTTGCTCCCATCTGGACGTCGTCAAAATGTACATTATATACCTTAAATTGTTGCCATGGTTACCACATAATATCATAAATAATGCTGTAGGATTAAAAATTAATAAAAAGAATAAAATAAAAATCAAACTGGATTAAGGATATAGAACCTTGCTTCACAAACGGGCAATGCGAAAGGAAAGCGAAAAGAAACTACAAAACACAGCAAGCGATAAAAGAAGAAAGCGTATAAAGCGTAACAAACAAAAATAATAGTCCAAAGCCATACATAGAAACGAAAATTGAAAACTGCAATGAAATTCGCTTTCTATTTTGCCACTTAAAATTGTTACTCTGACATGAATATTCATATTTATATTATTAGTAATTATAAAATAAAAAGAAACTGAAATAAAAGTTTTCTTTGTTGACTTAAGTAGGGATTGACTTGATTTATATGTGTATATATATATATATATATATATATATATATATATATAGAATATCAAATGTGTTTTCCTGTTAGAATATTTTTAAGATCAAATAATACACACAAATACAGGAATATTTAATTTATTGAACAATAAACTCAAAGCTTTTCGTTGGCTTACATTACCAACATCTTCAGGAGTTACAATATTAAGAATGATAAAACAAACTCATAGTTTGTTTGTTTCATAGAGTTTGTTTTATCATTCTTAATATTGTAACTCCTGAAGATGTTGGTAATGTAAGCCAACGAAAAGCTTTGAGTTTATTGTTCAATAAATTAAATATTCCTGTATTTGTGTGTATTATTTGATCTTATAATATATATATATATATATATATATATATATATATATATATTACTTGTTTTAACTTAACAGTAATGTATAATACAGAGTGCATCACTATTCAAGTTATATTATAATGTTTATTTAACCGACATTTAAAGTCATAAATATTTCTAATTTCATAATATTAATTTATGATTCTGGGTTAGTATTTGTAATAAATATATTGATTGTTATAAAACGTTTTTAATTTGAAAAAAATAAAGAGTATTGGTTATTTTGAGTGTTATTGGTTATAAAAAATATTATTTTCAGTTCCTTCTTGAGTAATGAAAAGGTATATATGAGTTTATTTTATATTTTTAATTGAAAATAAAGTATTACGAGTTTAATAGAAAAGGTATTTTCCTTTGATTAGAGACTGCACAAAGACAACCACCTCCAACTCTGGAGTCGTAATTTCATGGCACTTTTAATGTGCAATAAATAGTGAGATTCCTTGAAATTGCGTAATTAAATTTGCTCATTAAATCCATTTCAAATTATCGTTTCCATTAATGCTTTTTATTTTGAGTGGAATTATTTGATTAGCGTGAAAGCCGTTGGAACTTTAATATACTTTAGTAATGGCAGTTACATTATTCATTTTATTTAAGAACGCACTAAACGTGGATTGTTCTAATCATCTTGATTCACTGATTGAATCAAGGCAATTATTTAAAGAGTTAAGTGAAAACTATTAACTTACTGTGCTGACTCGTTTCGAAGCCATCATTTCAATAACGAGGCCAAACTATTCCTACTGAATGAATGGCGATAATGAGTAGCTGGTTAGACTTCGATAATGAATAGACGGTTTCGAAACGCGTCAGCAGTGTAAGTTAATTGTTTTGACTTGACTCTATATAATTACTTGTGATTTAATAAATGTATTTTAACTTAATTTTGTAGAACAACACTGTGAATAAATGTTCAGAATGTTCAGTGGATGTTTTTCAGGAGTAATATGTTTATAACACTGGTGTAGACCTTGTGATTCATACCTATACCAGTACGTTTGGTTAGTTATGGAGTAATAGGAAGGTTAAATTGTCGTGAAGCTTTTTTAATAACACTAAAAAGAATTTAGACATAATTTCCAAGGAAATCTCGTTAGGAAGATTCACCTCGGCAACTTCATATGGGTTACTTCGAGTCTTCCAATAAAAAATTGTATTCTATGACCCCGGTAGAGAGCAGGTACAACTGTGAAATGCAATCTTGCACAAGTAGTAAGTTGTTCTCCCTCATCTGCCCGACACTAGGGGTCACACAGATGTAACTGCCTAGCCTCCCTCAGTAACAGCCCTTGTAGGTAGTTTTACTGGGAGCTGTGTATGTAGGTCTCACTGACTGGCAGCCTTGCACAAGTAGTAAGTTGTTCTCCCCCAACTGCCCGACACTAGGGGCCACACAGATGTAACTGCCTAGCCTCCCTCAGTAACAGCCCTTGTAGGTAGTTTTACTGGGAGCTGTGTATGTAGGTCTCACTGACTGGCAGCCTTGCACAAGTAGTAAGTTGTTCTCCCCCAACTGCCCGACACTAGGGGCCACACAGATGTAACTGCCTAGCCTCCCTCAGTAACAGCCCTTGTAGGTAGTTTTACTGGGAGCTGTGTATGTAGGTCTCACTGACTGGCAGCCTTGCACAAGTAGTAAGTTGTTCTCCCCCAACTGCCCGACACTAGGGGCCACACAGATGTAACTGCCTAGCCTCCCTCAGTAACAGCCCTTGTAGGTAGTTTTACTGGGAGCTGTGTATGTAGGTCTCACTGACTGGCAGCCTTGCACAAGTAGTAAGTTGTTCTCCCCCAACTGCCCGACACTAGGGGCCACACAGATGTAACTGCCTAGCCTCCCTCAGTAACAGCCCTTGTAGGTAGTTTTACTGGGAGCTGTGTATGTAGGTCTCACTGACTGGCAGCCTTGCACAAGTAGTAAGTTGTTCTCCCCCAACTGCCCGACACTAGGGGTCACACAGATGTAACAGCCTAGCCTCCCTCAGTAACAGCCCTTGTAGGTAGTTTTACTGGGAGCTGTGTATGTAGGTCTCACTGACTGGCAGCCTTGCACAAGTAGTAAGTTGTTCTCCCCCAACTGCCCGACACTAGGGGCCACACAGATGTAACTGCCTAGCCTCCCTCAGTAACAGCCCTTGTAGGTAGTTTTACTGGGAGCTGTGTATGTAGGTCTCACTGACTGGCAGCCTTGCACAAGTAGTAAGTTGTTCTCCCCCAACTGCCCGACACTAGGGGCCACACAGATGTAACTGCCTAGCCTCCCTCAGTAACAGCCCTTGTAGGTAGTTTTACTGGGAGCTGTGTATGTAGGTCTCACTGACTGGCAGCCTTGCACAAGTAGTAAGTTGTTCTCCCCCAACTGCCCGACACTAGGGGCCACACAGATGTAACAGCCTAGCCTCCCTCAGTAACAGCCCTTGTAGGTAGTTTTACTGGGAGCTGTGTATGTAGGTCTCACTGACTGGCAGCCTTGCACAAGTAGTAAGTTGTTCTCCCCCAACTGCCCGACACTAGGGGCCACACAGATGTAACTGCCTAGCCTCCCTCAGTAACAGCCCTTGTAGGTAGTTTTACTGGGAGCTGTGTATGTAGGTCTCACTGACTGGCAGCCTTGCACAAGTAGTAAGTTGTTCTCCCCCAACTGCCCGACACTAGGGGCCACACAGATGTAACAGCCTAGCCTCCCTCAGTAACAGCCCTTGTAGGTAGTTTTACTGGGAGCTGTGTATGTAGGTCTCACTGACTGGCAGCCTTGCACAAGTAGTAAGTTGTTCTCCCCCAACTGCCCGACACTAGGGGCCACACAGATGTAACTGCCTAGCCTCCCTCAGTAACAGCCCTTGTAGGTAGTTTTACTGGGAGCTGTGTATGTAGGTCTCACTGACTGGCAGCCTTGCACAAGTAGTAAGTTGTTCTCCCCCAACTGCCCGACACTAGGGGCCACACAGATGTAACTGCCTAGCCTCCCTCAGTAACAGCCCTTGTAGGTAGTTTTACTGGGAGCTGTGTATGTAGGTCTCACTGACTGGCAGCCTTGCACAAGTAGTAAGTTGTTCTCCCCCAACTGCCCGACACTAGGGGTCACACAGATGTAACAGCCTAGCCTCCCTCAGTAACAGCCCTTGTAGGTAGTTTTACTGGGAGCTGTGTATGTAGGTCTCACTGACTGGCAGCCTTGCACAAGTAGTAAGTTGTTCTCCCCCAACTGCCCGACACTAGGGGTCACACAGATGTAACAGCCTAGCCTCCCTCAGTAACAGCCCTTGTAGGTAGTTTTACTGGGAGCTGTGTATGTAGGTCTCACTGACTGGCAGCCTTGCACAAGTAGTAAGTTGTTCTCCCCCAACTGCCCGACACTAGGGGTCACACAGATGTAACAGCCTAGCCTCCCTCTGTAACAGCCCTTGTAGGTAGTTTTACTGGGAGCTGTGTATGTAGGTCTCACTGACTGGCAGCCTTGCACAAGTAGTAAGTTGTTCTCCCCCAACTGCCCGACACTAGGGGTCACACAGATGTAACAGCCTAGCCTCCCTCAGTAACAGCCCTTGTAGGTAGTTTTACTGGGAGCTGTGTATGTAGGTCTCACTGACTGGCAGCCTTGCACAAGTAGTAAGTTGTTCTCCCCCAACTGCCCGACACTAGGGGCCACACAGATGTAACTGCCTAGCCTCCCTCAGTAACAGCCCTTGTAGGTAGTTTCACTGGGAGCTGTGTATGTAGGTCTCACTGACTGGCAGCCTTGCACAAGTAGTAAGTTGTTCTCCCCCAACTGCCCGACACTAGGGGCCACACAGATGTAACTGCCTAGCCTCCCTCAGTAACAGCCCTTGTAGGTAGTTTTACTGGGAGCTGTGTATGTAGGTCTCACTGACTGGCAGCCTTGCACAAGTAGTAAGTTGTTCTCCCCCAACTGCCCGACACTAGGGGCCACACAGATGTAACTGCCTAGCCTCCCTCAGTAACAGCCCTTGTAGGTAGTTTTACTGGGAGCTGTGTATGTAGGTCTCACTGACTGGCAGCCTTGCACAAGTAGTAAGTTGTTCTCCCCCAACTGCCCGACACTAGGGGCCACACAGATGTAACTGCCTAGCCTCCCTCAGTAACAGGACTTATGGGTAGTTTTACTGGGAGCTGTGTATGTAGGTCTCACTGACTGGCAGCCTTGCACAACAAGTAGTAAGTTGTTCTCCCCCAACTGCCCGACACTATGGGCCACACAGATGTAACTGCCTAGCCTCCCTCAGTAACAGGACTTATGGGTAGTTTTACTGGGAGCTGTGTATGTAGGTCTCACTGACTGGCAGCCTTGCACAACAAGTAGTAAGTTGTTCTCCCCCAACTGCCCGACACTAGGGGCCACACAGATGTAACTGCCTAGCCTCCCTCAGTAACAGGACTTATGGGTAGTTTTACTGGGAGCTGAGTATGTAGGTCTCACTGACTCGCAGCCTTGAAACTACAAGAGAAATTATACCTAACCAAAGCAATCCTTCGTGATCGCTGGTTAGGTCACACTGACTGGCCACAGTGACACTACAAAGGAAATTATAGCTAACCAAAGCAACCCTTCGTGATCCCCGGCTAGGTCACACTGACTGGCCGCAGTGACACTAGAAAGGAAATTATAGCTAACCAAAACAATCCTTCGTGATCGCTGGCTAGGCCACACTGACTGGCCGCAGTGACACTAGAAAGGAAATTATAGCTAACCAAAACAATCCTTCGTGATCTCTGGCTAGGCCCACTGACTGGCCACAGTGACACTACAAAGGAAATTATAGCTAACCAAAACAATCCTTCGTGATCGCTGGTTAGGTCACACTAACTGGCCACAGTGACACTACAAAGGAAATTATAGCTAACCAAAGCAACCCTTCGTGAGCGTTGGCTAGGTCACACTGAATGGCCACAGTGACACTTCAAAGGAAATTATACCTAACCAAAGCAACCCTTCGTGATCGCTGGCTAAGCCAGACTGACTGGCCGCCTTGACACTACAAAGGAAATTATAGATAACCAAAACAATCATTCGTGATCGCTGGCTAGGTCAGACTGCCTGGCCGCCTTAAAACTACTAAGGAAATTATAGCTAACCAAAACAATCCTTCGTAATCGCTGGCTAGGTCAGGCTGACTAGCCGCCTTATAACTACTAAGGAAATTATAGCTAACCAAAACAATCCTTCGTAATCGCTGGCTAGGTCAGGCTGACTGGCCGCCTTAAAACTACTAAGGAAATTATAGCTAACCTAAACAATCCTTCGTGATCGCTGGCTAGGTCAGGCTGACTGGCCGCCTTATAACTACTAAGGAAATTATAGCTAATCAAAACAATCCTTCGTGATCGCTTACTAGGTCAGACTGACTGGCCGCCTTAAAACTACAAAGGAAATTATACCTAACCAAAGCAATCCTCTTTTACATATTGATTAGTGAACTAAGAAAATCACAAAACTGTCCCTTATCCTTTTTACAAGATGTGGAATGGATAAACATGTCTGACCCCGATAGAGAATAGATCTATTTCAGGTAAGCAACTCTGCAGCCGCACACCCGACTTTCACTATATCTCCTACCAGGAGTTTCATGCATTTACCTTCATTCTACCTTTGTCACAATCCTGTCCTAACCTTCATAGGCGATAACACTCTCCAGTATTACTCCTGTAGCATTACAAACAAAACACACACCAAATGGATTTGACTTCTTATTTTCCCATTTAAATCCGCCCCTTCTCCCTTACAGTGTCTGTTCTTTTTGCCTTTACGTTATGCAGGGGTCTTGTTCCTTCTTTGTTTCACAAAATACTCTTACGACCAAATACAGGCGCTTTACAACATAAAGGCCCTCCTAACCCAACGTTAACTTGTCTTTAGTCCCAGGCACCATTAATGGTGTCTACCATTTACCGCTACAGCGCTATGACTGCGTGGCCAGGAATTGGCTATAATACATTTGTGCGAATGGTTTGAGGCCGGTAATTGAACATATAAATTCCCGGAGGCTGAGCTCCGCTCGGTAAATTACCAACTGCCTAACTAGCACTAAATTAATAACGCTCAATACACCCATTGCAATGGTCTGATCATTTTACAGCGTAACAGAGTAATTAGTTTATTTATATGTAATTTTAAGTTTTTATTATTAAAGGATTGGAACGCGGGCACACAGAAACAAATCTCAGTTTACAGTTTAACTGGCAGCACTGGTCAGCGCATTTCCGCGCTACTAGCCGTTCTAATTACATTGTTTGCACGTCATTCAACTACGAGATATAAATCATAACAAAAATATTGGCAAATCGTCCTAAATATAGAATCTATCCTATTTATTAACGCTACCTTAGCCCCACCCTACTTGACATAGTGAGGTATTTCAATTAGGTCAATTGGTTACCCAGAGCAAAAGGACTACTTTCTTTGGTCACGGTAAGGAGCAGTTATATTCTATTGAAGTAACCTTAGCTTTTGAGGAAAATATTTTTCTCTATTTTGAACATAATCAGTGCATTATATCTCGTCCTTAACCGGTCTTTATCTTTTTATTTTCATTTATTCTTTTCACATGGCGGTTTAACGGACAACTCAGTTTGACTCCGATAAAACGTTGGTCTAGATACAAAGCGAAAGGACGCTTCGATCATTCCATATAAAGTAGGCCTACTTTGGATTAGAGAGTTGGTCTAGATGTCTAGATACACAGCGATAGGACGCTTTGATCATTCCATATACAACAGGCCTACTTCGGATTAGAGAGTTGGTCTAAATACACAGCGAAAGGTCGCTTCGATCATTCCATATACAGTAGGCCTACTTCGGATTAGAGGGTTGGTCTAGATCATGGATGTCCAACTGGCGGCCCGCCATGCCATTTTATGCGGCCCACAAAGACTTATCAGACAAAAATATCACAAAAAATACTTGAAATTTTGACAAGGATCTAATAATTTAATGATAAATTCTAATACTATACATGCTAGTTATAATTAAAATATTTACTCGAATATATACCAGCAATGACAGGTAAAAAGTCTGGATTAATAGGATTACTTCGAGAGAATGGCGTTAACTGTCCGGCAATACACTGTGTTATTCATCAGGAAGCTCTATGTGGAAAATCCATCAAGCAGGATCAAGTTTTTAAACTTGTGATTAAGATTATAAATCTGATCAGAGGGGGAAACCGGGCCCTTTTACATAGGCAACTTAAGCAGTTTTTACAAGAAACAGAGGCTGAATATGGAGACTTGCTATTATATAACCATGTACGATGGTTAAGTGCAGGAAAGTGCATGGAGCGATTCTTAGCAATAAGAAAGGAAATCCCTGAATTCCTCAAGAAATATGTGCTATCTGACACTACTGAAATAGAAAAGAAGTTTGAAGATCCAGAATTTTTAGTTCAATTAGCTTTTTTAACAGATTTGACTAATCATCTTAACATTTTGAACTTGAGTCTTCAAGAAAAAAATCAAACAATATCAGATTTGGCTGGAATCATCAATGGGTTTCGCAGTAAGCTACAACTGTTCAAACAAAATCTTGAAAACAAAAATTTTATACACTTTCCTAGCTGTCTTCAGTTAGCCGACAAATTAAAAAACAATGATTTTTCAAGCTGCATCTGTCAAATTCAAGAAGTAATTGACGAGTTCAATACAAGATTTGAGGAAATTGAAAGTCTCAAAAGTAGTCTACTGCTTTACAGCAATCCTCTTGGAGCTACAATTGAAGACCAACCAGCTGACCTACAACTTGAATTATGTGATTTGCAGGGTGACATGTTTCTAATGGCCAGGCAAGAAAAGACTCATAACTTTTTTAAATTGCTTCCTAAAGAGAGATTCCCAAACTTGCGAGATTTTGGGCAAAAAATGTCTTCAATGTTTGGAAGTACATACCTATGTGAAAGTGTTTTCTCATCTATGAAGTTTATAAAAAACCAAAATAGGAACAAGCTTTCTGATGTATCTTTACTCCATCTCATGAGGTTGGCTCACACAGAACTAGAGGTGGATATTCGTTCTTTGGTGGCTGCAGCTGATCGACCACAATGTTCACACTAAAATACTGTAATGTACATTTTAATCCTCATTTCAGTTGTTGTGTTAATTGATAAAACTATTTTGTATTTTTCTTATTTGTATAGTTTTCTCTCACTTGAGTCTTGAGAAATATAAGTAATACTATTCAATTTTGTTTTATTTATTTATAAATTTTCATACGTTCTTGTTGCTATTTCAAACTAAAATTATATTATTACTATGTGGCCCGCAACAACGTACAAGGTTTTAATTTTGGCCCGCTATGCTATGAAAGTTGGACATCTAGACTCTAGATACACAGCTAAAGGTCGCTTCGATCATTCCGCATACAGTAGGCCTACTTCGGATTAGAGAGTTGGTCTAGATACACAGCTAAAGGTCGCTTCGATCATTCCGCATACAGTAAGCCTACTTTGGATTAGAGGGTTGGTCTAGTTACACAGCTAAGGCCCAGCGCACACGGAGCAACTGTTTTGAGACCGAAGTTCCAAACCAGTTGCGTACGCAACTGTTTTCAAACCAAGGCCATGTTAAGGGGTGGAGAACCGCTCACGAGGCGACCGATTTGAGACTGGTCTGCAATCAGTTGAAAATCGATTGCATGAAACTGTTTTCCACGATCGTTTTTTGGTTTAGTTGCACAGTTGCGCCATATACGAACTATGTCGGACCAAGAATTTAATTTAAAATTTGTCGGGGAGGTGGAGAAACATTAAATTTTATACAATTATAAACTTCCTGGTTACTCAAAAAAAGAGGAATTGGAGAAAGAATGGCAAGATAAGGCCACCCAAGTGAATTTGTCAGGTAAGAAAAGTTGAAATTTGTATGAATAATTTATTTTTAAATAATTTAATAAATTAATTATAACAAATAATTAGATTAAATTCTGAAAATAATAACTCGTTATTACAATAATTTCTTGACATAGCTCTAACTTACACATAAATTATAAGTAACATCCGGGGATTGAGGAATTAAATACATTATTACAAAAATTATTCCCTTGGAGAATGTTATTCTCCCATACTATCTACAACTTATTATTTTATGTGTTTACTGCGAATTTCCACTGCCAGTTTAGGGATGCACGCGGAGAAACAAAATAGTTTGCCAAATAATTCCTTAAACAAGTCGCTGAAGAAGCTTCGTGTATTGACAGGTTTATTATTATAATATTTCCTAGTACTTCTGCTGCCCCCCTCAAGTCTTCTGTGCCATGCGGCATATACTCAATCCCCTCTCGTTCCCGTACAAAGTTCTGAAGAATGCAAGCAGCTTTTATTATGTTATTCACAGTTGCTGGATCACGACATCGTATGGAACCATTTAACACAGCAAACTTTTCTGCTGACATTCCCTCATATTTGTGTCCATCTTATCAACATGATGGCAACTAGCCTTGATAATTCTAAGTAAGAATCTTTGGACATTCTATAGAAAGTCATAAACTTTCTGTCGCTCACCGACAGTTCTTCTGCTGTTATGAACAACCTTGAGTTTTTATTTTCCTTTATGTAAAGATGGATCCAATGCTTCCTTTGATACCTGCGAAGTCTCCGATATTGCAAATAATCTAAAACATCTTCCTCGTCAGAACTTGACATCGCAAACGCTCCACTGCACGAAATGAAATCAACTAATTTCACGTTCGTGTGCGGACAATAGTTTCATTTTGGTTTCAAACTGGTCGCAAGTAAAACCAGTTTGCAACTAAGGTCTCGAAACAGTTGCTCCGTTTGCGCAGGGCCTAAAGGTCGCTTCGATCATTCCGCATACAGTAGGAATACTTTGGATAGAGAGTTGGTTTAGATACACAGCGAAAGGAAGCTTCGATCATTCCACATAGAGTAGGCCTACTTTGGATTAGAGAGTTGGTCTAGATACACAGCGAAAGGTCGCTTCGATCATTCCATATACAGTAGGCCTACTTCGGATTAGAGAGTTGGTCTAGATACACAGCGAAACGACGCTTCGATCATTCCACATACAGTAGGCCTAATTCGGATTAAAGAGTTGGTCTAGATACACAGCGAAAGGACGCTTCGATCATTCCACATACAGTAGGCCTACTTCGGATTAGAGAGTTGGTCTAGATACACAGCGAAAGGTCGCTTCGATCATTACACATACATTAGCCCTACTTCGGATTAGAGAGTTAGTCTAAATACACAGCAAAAGGTCGCTTCGATCATTCCACATACATTAGGCCTACTTCGGATAAGAGAGTTGGTATAGATACACAGCGAAAGGACGCTTCGATCATTCCGCATACAGTAGGTCTACTTCGGATTAGATTTTATTTCTCTCACAAGCCCACCTATACTTAACAATGCTTCCTTTATTTCTAACAGGTGATATTTGGAAATTTGTTTGGTCGTCTAAAATCTACAAAAGTTAAATTAAAACATGCTTTGTTAGAGATCACGTTTGTTTCAAGCAAACGCCTTGTTTATAATTGTTTCTGGATAGTGCTCCCCTCCCCCATTTGCACCAGGATTACCTTAGTATGTAATCTCTTTGAAGCAAACGCCTTGTTTATAATGGTTTCTGATAGTGCTCCCCTCCCCCATTTGCACCAGGATTACCTTAGTATGTAATCTCTTTGAAGCAAACGCCTTGTTTATAATTGTTTCTGATAGTGCTCCCCTCCCCCATTTGCACCAGGATTACCTTAGTATGTAATCTCTTTCAAGCAAACGCCTTGTTTATAATTGTTTCTGATAGTGCTCCCCTCCCCCATTTGCACCAGGATTACCTTAGTATGTAATCTCTTTCAAGCAAACGCCTTGTTCATAATTGTTTCTGATAGTGCTTCCCTCCCCCATTTGCACCTGGATTACCTTAGTATGTAATCTCTTTCAAGCAAACGCCTTGTTTATAATTGTTTCTGATAGTGCTCCCCTCCCCCATTTGCAACTGGATTACCTTAGTATGTAATCTCTTTGAAGCAAACGCCTTGTTTATAATTGTTTCTGATAGTGCTCCCCTCCCCCATTTGCACCAGGATTACCTTAGTATGTAATCTCTTTGAAGCAAACGCCTTGTTTATAATGGTTTCTGATAGTGCTCCCCTCCCCCATTTGCACCAGGATTACCTTAGTATGTAATCTCTTTGAAGCAAACGCCTTGTTTATAATTGTTTCTGATAGTGCTCCCCTCCCCCATTTGCACCAGGATTACCTTAGTATGTAATCTCTTTCAAGCAAACGCCTTGTTTATAATTGTTTCTGATAGTGCTCCCCTCCCCCATTTGCACCAGGATTACCTTAGTATGTAATCTCTTTCAAGCAAACGCCTTGTTCATAATTGTTTCTGATAGTGCTTCCCTCCCCCATTTGCACCTGGATTACCTTAGTATGTAATCTCTTTCAAGCAAACGCCTTGTTTATAATTGTTTCTGATAGTGCTCCCCTCCCCCATTTGCAACTGGATTACCTTAGTATGTAATCTCTTTGAAGCAAACGCCTTGTTTATAATTGTTTCTGATAGTGCTCCCCTCCCCCATTTGCACCAGGATTACTTTAGTGTGTAATCTCATAATCATTTCCCAACGTCCCCTACAAAGAGACAAATTCTATCTCAATAAAGCAACCTGGTGTGGGTCTTGAGTTTCTTCAATCTCCCAGAAACGAATACGTTTATGTACCTACTTTAACTCTTTTGCCGATTCATTATTCTTTTGACCTCCCTCACAGATTATAAGGTTTGAAGTTATAATCTTTCAGGCTTTATAAGAACAACCAAAATAAGTATCTGTTACTTATCGGTTTATTACTTTAAGTTCACTCCTTTACAACGCAGCTTCCTCGAAATATTTCTCCAACTTCCACTTGACCAAAAAATGGTTTTGATCCATACGTCTAAATATCTTGCATCATCTAATATATTCCAACCGTTTAAGTAGTAGTTGTATTCTATAACTGGAGGGTACGCTTTTCTTCTCCTGAGCCTCTATTTAAATTAGATCGTCAGTAGGTCTCCTGAAGTTATACATCTCTCACACTTTATGTCGAGAATCTGTCCTAGATAGGGGTCTACACGATAGAAACCCCTTTCTAAGGGCGGCTCCAGGTGAGGGTCAGTAGGGGGAATTGCACCCCCCCCACGAGAATATCGGTACTATTTTTATTTTAGAAATATATTTTTCATATTCTGAACACATTTAAATTTATATCCCAATTTACTTATAAACATGTATTTTTCAATTCATTTTGTTTTAAAGCAATGTAGGACCCTTTGCGGTTTTTATATTTATGTAAGGTTAGGTGTAGAAACTCATCTAATAACATTGGTAGTTCCACCCTGCATAAACACTGGCATGTTACAAGTCGCGCACTAGTTCCGTACCGGCTCGGCTGTACTAACAGTCTGTGTACTACGACTTCGCGTCGTCCTCGTCAGACCGAGCCGTTTGGTGAAAGTTAAACAATATTTTGTAATATGTACAAAATTAATAATTTTGTTAAGGGAAGATCGGGTAGTATTGACCACATTAGCCTTTTTCCATAACGTTTTGCTTATGAACCTAGAATAATTGGCTTATTTGTCATTCTAACCTTTATATCTTTACCCAAGTATCATAAAATATTTTTTTTTAATATAACAGAAATATCTATGTTTCGCAAACTTGAAAGCTTTGCATTTTTGGTATTACAGATTATGGAGGATGGTATCGGACAGTGATATTGTGCTGAATAAAGAGACTTTTTACTTATTATAATTATATATTCATTCATAAAATATTCATAAAAAATACATATTTTCGAAAAATCAAGCATAAAACCACATTTTTTCATTTTTAAAGTTTTAGTTATGTCTTTGTGAAGTAAAAAATTGAAAACATATTTTAGGTTAGGATAAACATTAAAAATCTTAGTCACTTCTTTCTTATTATTTTTTCGTACTAACGTTCCACTGTTAATAAAGACTACTTCCTCTTAAGTCGGCCAATTTTAATGAACCCAGTCCTTACACATTCGACACTGTATTCAGTCTTCTTTAAAATTCTCGTCACAAATGATGCAGTGAGTGACATCGTTACCTTTAGGGTAATTTCGAAATTAATGCTTAAATCTTTCTTTAACTTGTACTTTTATAATATTTCCTCACTTGTTTTCCACAACTTTCATTTTTACTGAGTGTTCCACAACTTCGCCCTAGATATAGCTCTGAGTCTGTCCTCTGAGCTTCTTGGAACACTGTATTTTTAACTAGCTTCCCTTATTGTCATTTTTTTACCTAAAATTTCTTCTACTGCTCTCTTCATACATTCTTCACTCAATTTCTCTCTTATCTTTCTCATTTCTCTCTGGAAAAAACTTCTTTGAGTAAAGTTTTTACTGTAAATATTTTCCGATTTCATTTTGTCCGATACCACCCGAAAGTACTTTGTCCGATACCACCCGAAAGTACTTTGTCCGATACCACCCGAAATTACTTTATCCGATACCACCTGAAAGTACCTTGTCCGATTCTATCCGAAAGTACTCTTTCCGATAACACCCGAAAGTACTTTGTCCGATACCACCCGAAATTACTTTGTCCGATACCACCCGAAAGTACTTTGTCCGATACCAGCCGAAAGTACTTTGTCCGATACCACCCGAAAGTACTTTGTCCGATACCACCCGAAAGTACTTTGTCCGATACCACCCGAATAGGGAATCAACATGGATTCAACTATAGAGTAGTTGTTAGTTTGTGTAGGAATTCATTTAACCTATAACTTATAAAGGAAAATAGTGAGTTTATGATGGTAAACAAAATATATATATATATATATATATATATATATATATATATATATATATACTCACATTTATTGAAGTTATGATCTCCCAAACCTAACTTTGTACTGCAATAAACCCGAATACACAGCAAAGCGTGACGCTACAACTAAACGACGCAGCGATATCATCCAATAAGGTGACAACTTCTCCAGTTTTCCTTAAAGAAATAATCTGATGGCATGACAGGTGCTGCCGTTAGTCGTTGCTAGTTAATCATGATTTGTCTGATACCAGATGACTTTCCCCTATCTATGTAAATTCAGGTAAAATACATTTAAAAAATGTCAAATTTTCTGTGATTTTCAAGTACAAGAATAGCTTAAATTTCATTTCTAGGTCTTTATTTTTGAAAGTTTTTCGCCCCAACACACCACATGTTTTCCAGCCACTGTGGCCCCCTCCCAAAAGTTTATACTATAGCTGTCCTTGCCCCTTTCTCTACAGGATTGTGTAGCTGTTACACAATGACGTAGAAAGAGAAAACTCCTCAATGGCGTACGCCATTAACCAAACTCCTCAAGCCACACGAGGTTTTACATCTCCCACATTCAGTACCAAGGACGCTTCAAGCACTGTACCTAACCTTTCATGTGTCTATCTTTACACGGGTGCTTAGTTGTTAGCTAACAGACAGTAACCCCAATAGGGAAGGATTCATTTTGGACTACTACATTAAACTAGCGTTCTAGTTATTAAGGACAGAAATCTCTAATTCAAAGATGCTGAGTGTAACACAATAGTATCTATACTGTTCCAGAAACAGATGCAGACAATATTCGTTAAACTAACAGGCGACCAGCGTTCGTGAACACATAGTCAATGTTTGTTATTCTGAATAAATACGTAACGAGCGCCCTAAGGTTGTTTTGCTCGTAGAAACAACGTTTTCCATTATCTCAATAAGTGTAGCAGAATCCTACACCGACTCCACCGCCTCCCTAAATAAACAAAAGAAATGATACTAAAAACATGAAAATCTTTCTCTAGGTCGCAATAAGTTAGACAATTTCAGAAGGAAGGTATTTTTATCCTTCGAAATATATGAACTAAATATTTTTGTAGTCATTATACACTTTAGGTAAGTGATCCTCGACAGGTGATACCTTGGTTAATCCTATATCCTCTAATAGAGGGTTTAATGTCCTTCGTTTAATTCTACTTACATTCGTAATCCTTCTTCTTCTCTCTACTTTCCCAAACAATAACAGTCTAAGATTAATGATTAATCTATTTAAAGGTAAACTTTCCTCCCCAGTACTTTATTTCTAGCAGTCGTTCTGTAAAGCAAGAGGTAAATATATTATCTACATTTAAAAAAGTAATAACCAAATGGAGGTCCTAAGATTGAAGTTTAGGTGTGGGTAGCAAAATTTAACCGTTGGGCATGGATGTGTTTCCTTAACGTAGCGCGGTCTCTTCATTAGTTGAACAAACGTCCATGACAAAAGGAGTAATATGTAGAACGGATGAAGGGGGAGAAACACGAGAAGGTCAAAAGAAAGGGTTTCGGTCAAGAACTGAATCCAAAATATGTTTTAAAATGTTGAGAGGAGGTCGGTTGCTTTGCGCGTGTGTATTAAAGAACAATAAACCTATATTGTGTATTTGTTGAATTTCACAGCAAACTAAACACTCCACCGTAGTGTCCTCCAAAACGCGCCATTTAAATTTTATTAAAAGCATGACACTTATAGTTTTACGGAGATGAACACAAAGGAATAATATGGAGGGAAACATAAAGCGTAAAAATTATAGGAAGTAGAAAATTACCCTAAGGAAAAGTAGACTAGGAAGGAAAACGAGAAAGAAATATATC
>JBAIZL010000001.1:243276120-243278620 GCA_036971475.1 Prosapia bicincta
ATTACTACTAATATTGAAAGAAATGTCGCATTGGAAAATTGTTTCAGAAGCGGTAATGCTGTAACTGGTGTTTTTTAAAATTAATGAATTGTTGTGCGCATTATTTTTTTGTTCTAGACCTAAGTAATTTCTTTTTTTTTGTACATTTTGCATTTTTTCTTATGTACTTTTATATAAAATCTTGAATTTCATGCTCTTTTGCAAAGATTCAGTGAAAATTGAAATCAAGAATGATATAGTTTTACCAAAGGAGTTTTTTGCATTAAATGTTTACACATTATTCATCTTCCAAAACACTTATTCGCATCAGACCCTACTTTTGGATTTAACGTTACCTAAAGGTGCGTTTAGGCTTAGAATGGACGCAAAATATTTTTACATTCACTTTATATTAAATAATGTCGCAGTCCTAACTCCGCAATAAAAACCAACGACGCAGTGGTTCTTCAGTTACTTAATTGGATAAAATTAATGTTTTCCACTGGTGATTATTTACTTTGCAAAACGACAAGTATCACTGATATAACTACGTTTCTAACCCCAACATGACGATTTAGCTACTAAATGTTCATCTCTCTCTCTCTCTCTCTCTCTCTCTCTCTCTCTCTCTCTCTCTGCCTCTCTCTCTCTCTCTCTCTCTCTCTCTCTCTCTCTCTCTCTCTCTGTTTGCCTGTTTCTCTCTCTCTTATCTTTTTCCCGACTTCCTCTTTATCATCTTACTCTCAATCTCTTTCCCTTCTTTCTTTGCTGTTTCTCTTCCTTTTTACACTCCTTTCTATCCACTTTTCTTTTCCTCCTCTAATCTTTTATTTTTCTCGTATTCCATTTTACTCTTTCTGCTCGCTTCTTTCTCTCTTCTCTTCTTTCTATCCCTCTTTTTTCCCCATCACTCTCCACTCTTTCTCATTCACTGTTGCTATTTTTCTGCTTCCACCCCTCTTCCGTCTTTTCTTTTACTCTTTTACGCTTCCTTATCCTCCCATATTTTTCACTCTTATTCCTCTTCTAACCCTTCATTTATATCTCTCTTTCTTTTTCTACTTTCTTTCATCTAATCCTCTACTGTTTCTTTTTTCTGACCCTCACATATCTATTCCCCTTCTCATTTCTAATACTCTTTCCTATCTCCCTTTCTCTCTCTTGCTCACCCATCTGTTAGTTTAGTAGTTACGAACTAACCCTTCGAAACCATCTTTAAGTCTCCCTGAAGGTCTTTCATTTTCCTGGGGTATATGATAGACTAAATTGTATTTCGTTAAGAATTTGAAATAATTTTAAATCAGATAGATTTTATTCCATTGTCTGATTATTTACCTTGATAATTTTTCTCGTAAAATATCTCTTATATAATATATATATAGACATTAATCTTTGTTTTTAATATAAGAGGAATTTTTTTCAAAGCACGCGTCTTTTCAATAGATGTTTACCTTTTTTCCAGTTCCTGTACAAGGAACGACGTGACACTCCCTCCCTTACTATAAACCTACTGTATTGGAAATTCAATGTGTAATTAAAGAGAGAGTGCATCAAGAATCGTCTGCATTGCGGTAAAAGTTTGCAAGGCGTTCTGCAGCGCTGGGACCGTCTGGTTCAACACGGAACAACCACTCGGCTCTAATATGACGGGACGACGTTATTCAGGCAAGCCGAATCGGCTGTTGATAACAAAAATCAATTGTTATTACCGTAATAGCTGCAACCGCAGCCATCTTCCAATTTCTCTACTTATTGGGTAATCAGTCACTATGGCTACTAACGCTTAATTTTCCACATTTGTAAACTTGTTTAACTGTTACGACCAATACTTACTTTTATTCTATATATTTTTTACTGATTCATAAACAACTGTACTCAGATGTAGAAACAACTGTACTCAGATGTAGAAACAACTGTACTCAGATGTAGAAACAACTGTACTCAGATGTAGAAACAACTGTACTCAGATGTAGAAACAACTGTACTCAGATGTAGAAACAACTGTACTCAGATGTAGAAACAACTGTACTCAGATGTAGAAACAACTGTACTCAGATGTAGAAACAACTGTATTCAGATTTAAAAAACAGAGGTATTCAGGTTTGGAAACAGCTGTGTTTAGATTTAGAAAGAGTTGTATTACTCAGATCTGGAAACAGCTGTGTTCGAATTTAGAAACTGCTGTATTCAGATTTAGACAAAGTTTTATTCAGATATAGAAACTGCTCTATACAGATTTAACAAATAGATGTACTCAGATTTGGTAACAGCTGTATTCAGATTTAAAAACAACTAAATTCAGATTTAAAAACAGATGTTGTCAACTCATGAAATCAACTGTATTCGGATTTGGAACCAGCTGTTTTCGGATTTGAAAACACCACGTTGAGTTTAGTAGCTATATTAACTCTCATTTCTACAAATACAACACTCCTAGCTAGCGTTTACTGTCAATATTTTGACGATTCATTATCATTAAAAAATAAATAAAGTACAAGAAATAAAATAATATGATTTTATT
>JBAIZL010000001.1:243283620-243336120 GCA_036971475.1 Prosapia bicincta
ATTAGTGATAAAACATTATTTATATTTTGTTTTTAATTAAATGTTGTTTAAAGTTATGTACTGTCTATAATTGGTTGTAATCGACTTGAAATTATTTAAATTGATAGTAATTATCAACTACAGTAACATCCCCTGACTACAATAAAATTGTTTAACTTTATGTACATTTCGACTCAAAGCAAACATCTTCGGTTAAAGTTAAATGATAACAATGCCCTATACGTGAACAAAATTAATGTTATTCCTAAATAAATATGGAAAACTATAAACTTTATCTATAATGAGAAGTTTTAAATATTGTTTAATAAAAATACACCATATTATGTCTCAACTTTATATTTTATTAACACGTCTTAGCTTGTATGAAGCAACACACAGTACAGTACCTTCATAATCAACTCTGGTAGTTCGTTAAAACGCTACTTGGAGATCTGTAACTATGATAGGCTTTTTCCACGCTGAGGATGGTAGTTTTAAAACAGAAACGTGCAAATGGTTAATAAAAATGTATTGGCGTAAAAGAGCATTTGTGTTATTAATTATAAAATCAGCACAGTTTGTTCGAAAATGGTAAATGTTTGCAGTTTTAGGTTCTTAAGTCTCCTTTTAATATAGTGAATTTTTAACCAGTAGTGATTTTGTTATCAGCCCGCGTTTGTCTTACTAGTTGTAGATACTTTTTTTAAGTTCAATTTTCGTTACTTTTATTATTATTATTAATTTATAACTTTTTTTGTATTTCCCCGTAAAGAATTTGTGAGTCTGCTTCCATATTTTAAACTAAATATTAACTACCTTCCCACGGAACGGAGTAGAAGACTTGTTTTTGTGGGCTTATAAGGTAAATTGTGTCTGGTTTCTTGTTACAGTGTGACATATATCTAGAAAATAATTAATTATTCACGCTTAAAACGTAAGTGTGCATGCCAGGTTGCGTTTACACGCTTGCTTATTTTAATGTAGGCGCTAAATTTTAACAATTAATTAACTTTCAAAATAAAAACAGTGGGAGGAGAAGCTTTGGCTGGCCGCGAGGTACTAAAGGAACTGTCATGCAACAGTGGCTGTGGGCAGGGATATTAGAATTGAGCTTTTCGTATTAGAACTGGAATAAGCCGTGGACGATTTCCAATGTGAAATTGGTCACGGTTAGGTTAGGGTTACGTGTTTGGGAGGATAAATGTGTTGCGAGCGCAAGGGCGGGTTGCCCATTTGGATTCTTTTTTTGACAAAAACAAACCATGAAGTAATTTTATTTAGATACTAACAAATCACAGCTCTTGAAACAAGCCAGTAACTCATAAAGAACGTGTGTGGAAACAAGTTCACAATGTAAGAATGAGCTAACTTCTTAATATTAGCTCTTATTCCAAAAACAGTTATTTAGCCAATGCATAGTTTATATTTCAGACAGTTCTATAATACTTAGAAATACATTCCATTATCAGGAATTATTTGACAGTTTACCCTACATTATGCGTCACTCTTTTTTACCTAATTGGCGCTTTATACTTTTTCGTACAACGTGTGCTTCATTTCCGACCAAAGTACGCTGATTTTGGGGATATAACTATTTGCTATTGGAAGTAATTGCATTGTATCATTTGCGTTATTAGAAATCTGTTGTGTTTTCCCCACGGGTAGACTAGCCCCATAAAGTCTGGCCCTCTATACACTTCAAGTTCTAGGTCGTTATGTTTGTATAGTAACTTGATTTGGTTAAGGACTTGCCGCTCCAAACAACTTTTGCAACTTGCAACTTTGTATGCAATTATGTATAGGCAGACAGTTGTAGTGATCAGACTACAAATCGACCACGTGAAGAAGGAAATCCGCCCTTTATCCATTTCGTCTGATGCGCGCCACTAAATTGGTCCATTTCTACAAACAAGCAACATTTCTGATACACGCATTTATTCCTGAATTTTATAGTCCATTACGTTCAGCGAATCTTATTAATCACGTAAACAACAGTTAATGATCCTCCGAACTTTGAATTTAGTAAATTTGTTAAAACTTACTGAGACAGAACGTTTTCGATCGCTATGTGCCGATCTTCATCAGTGTCTTCTGCTTGGAGATGTTGGGTCAAGCGGTGACGGTTTTAAAGGATACAAAATAGCATACAAAACTAATAACACGTTACAATACAAAATACAACACAACACCAACAACAAGGATAAACAAGCACCAGGCGTATACAAACTGAACTGCGACGAATGTAACAAATTATACATTGGACAAACAGGTCGCAGCTTTAAACAAAGAGTCGAGGAACACAAACAGAACACCAACTCAACATTTTACAACCACATAAAAGAAACAGGACACAAATATACAGACATTTACCATAACCTAGAAATCCTACACATCAACAAAAAAGGACTACGTCTCAACACACTAGAACAGTATGAAATTTACAGACACACAAAGTACAAACATTTTAAACGAACGCACACAATACAAATCACACATACTCTTCGATACTATCGAAAACCTACCTTTGAAACCGTCACCGCTTGACCCAACATCTCCAAGCAGAAGACACTGACGAAGATCGGCACATAGCGATCGAAAACGTTCTGTCTCAGTGAGTTTTAACAAATTTACTGAACTCAAAGTTCGGATACATGCATTTAGTTCGTAAATTATGTTTGTTACATTTATATAACGATTAGGATTGTTACCGCATATAAATAGGCTAAACCTATATTGATTGTTTTTTTTACCAAATTATGACGGTTTTAGTATTTTATTCTTATATTTTTGCGTAGACCTTCTTTACAAATATTCGATAAGGATTTTGAATTATAATGACTTTATTTACTTAGAAAAGATGTTAGTAGGCCTACATGACTCATTAAGGAAACAGTTGCGAAAGATAAGACACTTCTGGGTCAGCCGAGTGGCCACAAGACAGATAACATCATACAGACTATACTGCCTGTCAACGTAGAAAAAGCGAAAGACATACGTGCTACTAGCGGAATAAAAAACATCCGTTCACTTTATATTTGAGTTATTGGAAATATTGTTTATTATCAGTATTAGCATTGACAAACATGTAACAAAACCTAAACAAGGAAGCTACAGCTTGATAGGTACATGCCGTAGTAGCATGTTCGTAGCTAGATTCGTATTATTGCTAATGGTACTCGTACAATGCAATTACTTCCAGTAGGTGAAACAAACAAAAATATAGGCGTGACCTGTTTATGTGTTATAGCAGTCATAAATTTAACAAATTATATCGTCTTAAATACAGTTCTTCTTTTATTTTTATTTTAAATATTTATCTCGATAAAAAATGTTTGAATTATTATTAAGGTAGGAAAATTAATCTACTTAGGAAGGATGCTAGTAGGGGATGCATCAAAGAGAAAGCTGTGAAAAGTAATAGATACCGGGTCAGCCCAGGTAGCCGAGTGGTCCATCAGACAGGTTATATCATACAGTCTATTGCGTCACCCTTAGCCAACATCTAAGAAATATTAACATAGGAAAATTAATCTACTTAGGAAGGATGCTAGTAGGGGATGCATCAAAGAGAAAGCTGTGAAAAGTAATAGATACCGGGTCAGCCCAGGTAGCCGAGTGGTCCATCAGACAGGTTATATCATACAGTCTATTACGTCACCCTTAGCCAACATCTAAGAAATATTAACATGGTGCATCTTATAGACACCCCCAGGCGCATATGCTTTTGTCGTACAGCGAGCTTTTCCGACCTATTTCAGACGATGATAGAGAGCCATTTCTTATGACATAACGCCAAAATGTAGGCCGTTTGCTTAGGCTGTCATCGTCGCAACAAATCTAGTGGCGAGCGCACAAGAATGCGTTCGGATAAAAAACGATGTCGTCGGTATTGCGAGAGACGAGCTAATAAAATACGTCCAGACGTTTTCCCGTCCAGTTAAGTGACAGCGAGCCATTACCCGCGGCAGGACGAAAGGAATGACCTTTCAGGATGTGGCAATAAACTAAGTCCGCACTCTGACCTTTTGCGCAGCGTATAACGGGATGAAAAGCGAGTCCTTCGGGAGGTGATTATGCTTGGTTTAATTAAAATGTAAACTATAAAGTCGCGGCGAAACCGCAGTTAGCCGGATAATACCGGGCTAAATTGCTCGTTGGCTGTTGGACGTTGTTAGCAGAGCGGGTTCCCCTTTAAAATGTTTACTGGGAATTAAATATCCTCATTATTTTGTATTGTTAGCTCATTTCAAATATATCCTCCTTTAATGAGCTTATTTTATTTTATATTATCACTGCAATGTTAAATATTTTTATACATGTTTTAATCCTGGGAATGTTTACTAATCAGCTTATTAAGAGAATTTCCTTTGTTAATAACTTAATTATCAACTTTGTTGAAGGTTAAATTAATATACAAATATCTCGCCTGGAAATGATAAGTAATTTATATTTTTCCTGGAAATAATATCGTTCAAATATGTTGACTGTTACGTAATATACGAACATCTCGCCTGGAAATGAGAACTTACTTTGTTCATATTTCCCCTGGATATGTTTTAAATATCTACTCTAGAAATGTTGACTGAATTTTCGTAAATTTCCCTCAAGGAAATTATTGAGGATTTTAATTGACATTATGTTTAAAATATCAAGCTAGTCGATGTTAACCTAGTTTACATACTCTTTTAATTCTAACAGCTATTTGTTTCAGGAGGTTCATTTGCTTTTAAACCTTTTTCCCTGGAAATAATAATACATTTTTAACCAACCTCACCAGGAAATTCTAATAATTCCCTCTCTAAATTATTAATTTATTTTTAACCATTCCCTTCATATAATTTGTATTTATTTTTAAACATTCACTCCTAGAAATGTTAATTGTTGTAAATATTCTACCCTTCAGATATAATAATTTATTGTAAACTTTCCTTTGGAAATATTAATGTTTTTCTTCAATGACCTTCACTTTTGTTGCATAGTTTAAACGTATTTCTATCATGAAATTTAAATGAAAATTTAAGTTTACTTTTTGTCATCAATGTACACTGGAAAAGGTCCTTGTATCTAATTTACATACAGGGTCGTCCAAAAAAAAAAAACCTTGATTTAAAAAAATCTCTCAAACTCAAAAACTATTCAAGATAATTTAATGATTACAAATGGAGAATGTATAGGAAAGACGGAAGTTTTTTTATCGTATAGGGAATGCCTGACCTTGAGATGTACAGAATAGATGCACCATGAGTACCAGGTTTCCTAATGGTTGGTTGACAGAGATACGCCTATTCCTTGGCCAACCAGAGGCCCCGAACTTACCCCTCGGGATTTCTTTCTAAGGGAGTACATAAAGAGCTGAGAAGGGACGTGACTTGGAGCAGCTGTGCGAGCGCATCAACACTGTGACTCCAGAAATGACTCAACGCACTTGGTCTGAAATCTACTACAGATTCGATGTCTGCCGAGCCACAAATGGGTCCCTCAAAGTAACTTCCTTACATACAAAGAAACTCTCGACTTTCCTCTACAGTTTCCATTTGTAATAATTGAAGTATCTTTTATAGTTTTTGAGTTACAATTTCTTTAAATCAAGGCATTCTCTTTGGATTACCCTGTATATTACTTTCTATAATAATTTTAGTCCTTGCATGTAAGTCATATAATTAATGCTAACAAAGCCCTATACATGAACAAAATGATTGGTATTCCTAAATAAATATGGGAAACTAAAAAACCTTACCGCTATTTCTTTTTTATTTTTTTAAATTTTTGTATAATTAGATATTTTAAATATTGCTTAATAAAATTACACCATATTAGATCTCAACTTTATATTTTAATAACACGTCATAGCTTGTATGAAGCAACACAGTACAGTAAATT
The DNA here is from genome assembly GCA_036971475.1 of Prosapia bicincta. Taxonomy (NCBI): domain Eukaryota; kingdom Metazoa; phylum Arthropoda; class Insecta; order Hemiptera; family Cercopidae; genus Prosapia; species Prosapia bicincta. The sequence goes on from JBAIZL010000001.1 coordinate 243,289,480, forward strand.
CTTAATCAACTCTCGTAGTTCGTTAAAACGCCACTTGGAGAGCTGTAAATAATTATAAGGTTTAGCACGCATGTGTGCGCGAGTACGTTGGTTGCACACGATCGTACACAAAAGCTAGTGTAATTAAAACCATAATGTTCCGGCTAGTTTTCATTTGATTTTAGCTTTATTTCGTATTAATTTCTTTTTTTAATGCTTTTTTTGTCATAAGTATTATTTTTAGGGCTTTTAATTCTTAGATATAAATTTATGTGCGTCAGGCTTCAAACTGTGAGGTTAAAAGTTTCACAATTAATATTAAATTAAAAGTTTTTGAGCGAAAACGTAAAACATTTTTGTGTTTTTTTGTCAATTCTTGTTGAACATCTACAATACAGAAATAGTTTAGTTGAAAAGAATGTTTTTAATAAATAAACACGTTTAATGAAAGGGAAAGTAATAAAAGATGGTTCGGCCATCGTAATCGTAAATATGTTCGGAGTTTGAAAACAACAACAGAAACTGAGATCACCAAAGATACTGTAAGAACAATATAATATTTTATAGTCAGGACTCACGAGCCGCGAGCATCCACGCGGTTGTCTTCGCAATATAACTAATAACGTTTCTATTCTAAACGAAAACCTTTTCCCTTTTTTCATTATTTCTTCTCCTTAAAATGAATGTATTTAAATTTAGTCTACGTCGGTCTCTACCTGACAAATTACACCCTGGAATCTCGGATTTTCGCTTCGATGCTGCATTGGCAGCATCAGTATAGCAAGAGCAATTGGAGCGGAAACGCCTATGGTGCATTACTTGTAACCATGGCAACACAGATATATAACAGATTTTACAATCTTGTCAGTGATTTACTAATTAATATTCGTCGGCTCTCGCCCCGCAGCGTCCATTAAACTAGTAAATGGACTGGAAGTGTAATTAACGACTCTCCGATGCCGAGATAATCGATAGTTCGCCGGGTCGCGATAGACTCTGAATAGCAACGTAGCACTGTATACATATCTGGAATGAATGTTTAGAACTGTGCGTACTTTGTATTTACATACATAACAGTAACAGTACGTATCAATAAAACACAGGAACAGTAAAAATACACAACACCAAAAGTAACAGTAAGCAACATTACACAATATATAAAGTAACAGTAAGCAACATTACACAATATATAAAGTGACAGTTCGCAACATTACGCAATATATAAAGTGACAGTACGCAATATTACACAATATATAAAGTGACAGTACGCAATATTACACAATATATAAAGTGACAGTACGCAACATTACACAATATATAAAGTAACTGTATAACAAACGTACAGTACCAATACACAATAGAAATTGCAGCATTAACAGTTTATTTTATTAAACAACAGTAACAAAAAAAGGCTTTACGTTATACAATAGTTACAAGGCGTAGAATTACACAACCAAAAGAAAGCGTTACTTTCCACAAAAGTAACAATAAATTATAATAAGTAATAGTAAAATAAAACTTGCGCAACAATACTCAGCAGTAACAATCAGCGCAACAGTACATAATATAACACATTAGAAGCAGTAACAGCGCGTAGCATTCTACAAAAGAAACGACTGTAATAGTTTGTAACATCACTTACAACAACAGAGAGAACGTAACATTAATTAAGAGTAACAGGCATTACAATACATTAATTAATAATAACAGGCAGTATGTAACTTTAAATAGCAGTAACATGCTATATGTAGCATTATTTAACAGTAACATACAATATATGACACTAAGTACTAGTAACAGATAGTACATAATAGTAACAAACATTACACACTAATTAGCAGTAACAAACATTGCGTAATATTAATTAAATTTAATAAGCCGTACATGATATCAATTAACAATTGCAGGTAGTAGCCTACGTAACATTAATTACAGTAACATTCAGTACATAACAATAATTAACAGTAATAGGCAGTACGTAACATTAATTAACAGTAGCCGGCAAAACTTAACATTAATTAGCAGGAACATATAGCACATGGCATTAATTATCAGTAACAGGCAGTATGTAACATTAATTAACATTTGCAGGCAGTACGTAACATTAATTTACACTAAAACCCATTACGTATTTTTAATTAACAGTAGCCAGCAGTACGTAACATTAATTTACAGTAACACCTTACGTAATATTAATTAACAGTAGCCGGCAGTAGGTAACAATAATATACAGTAACACACATTGATTAACAGTAGCCGACAGTACGTAACATTAATTTACAGTAGGCTAACACATTACGTAATATTAATTAACAGTAGCCGGCAGTAGGTAACAATAATATACAGTAACACACATTGATTAACAGTAGCCGACAGTACGTAACATTAATTTACAGTAGGCTAACACATTACGTAATATTAATTAACAGTAGCCGGCAGTAGGTAACAATAATATACAGTAACACACATTGATTAACAGTAGCCGACAGTACGTAACATTAATTTACAGTAGGCTAACACATTACGTAATATTAATTTACAGTAGCCGGCAGTACGTAAAATTAATTTACAGTAACAAATTACGTACTATTAATTACCAGTAGCCGGCAGTGTGTAACATCAATTTACAGTAACACATTACATAATATTAATTTACAGTAGTTTGCAGTACGAAAAATTAATTTATAATAACAAATTACGTACTATTAATTACCAGTAGCCGGCAGTGCGTAACATCAATTTACAGTAACACATTACATAATATGAATTTACAGTAGCTGGCAGTACGTAAAATTAATTTACAGTAACAAATTACGTACTATTAATTACCAGTAGCCGGCAGTGCGTAACATCAATTTACAGTAACACATTACATAATATGAATTTACAGTAGCCGGCAGTACGTAACATTAATTTACAGTAACACCTTACGTAATATTAATTAACAGTAGCCGAAGTACGTAACATTAATTAACAGAAACACATTACGTAATATTGATTAACAGTAGCCGGCAGTAGTTAACATTAATTTACAGTAACACATTACGTAATATTAATTAACAGTAGCCGGCAGTAGGTAACAATAATATACAGTAACACACACTAATTAACAGTAGCCGAAGTACGTAACATTAATTAACAGTAACACATTACGTAATATTGATTAACAGTAGCCGGCAGTACTTAACATTAGTTTACAGTAACACATTACCTAATATTATTTAACAGTAGCCGGCAGTAGAAAACAATAATATACAGTAATACACACTAATTAACAGTAGCCGAAGTACGTAACATTAATTTACAGTAACGCATTACGTAATATTGATTAACAGTAGCCGGCAGTATATAACAATAATATACAGTAATACACACTAACTAACAGTAGCCGAAGTACGTAACATTAATTTACAGTAACGCATTACGTAATATTGATTAACAGTAGCCGGCAGTATATAACAATAATATACAGTAATACACACTAACTAACAGTAGCCGAAGTACGTAACATTAATTTACAGTAACACATTACGTAATATTAATTACTAGTAGCCGGCAGTAAGTAACATTAATTAGCAGGAACATGCAGCACATGACATTGATTAACAGTAAATGCAGTACGTAACATTATAAACAGTATATAAAATACCGGCAACAATAACAGTGCATAACGTTATTCAGTAGCTACAGTAGAGGTGCGTAACATTAAACGACACTAACAGCAACAATTACAGTGTGTAACATCATGTAACAGATACATTGGATAATTGTTCTAATAATAAAACCTGGAGAACGGCAAAAGTACTTTAAATAACATGATAGCTTTAAGGTTTTACCATTGATTATTAACTTTCAATAAAGCTGCACGAATTTATCACTTTATGTTAGCAGAACTATTGCATTATTAAAAAATTCTCAACAACTTCAGATAATTTTGTATTAGAATGATGATTTTTAGTTTATTTGAAGCAAAAGCTCTAGAGAATTTTCCAACAATTTACTATCATTTTTATATTTTATAATTTTAGGTATTTTAAGCGCCTAAATTAATATAGGGATCACCAACTGGCGCCCATCATTTATACCCTTATGTGCGTTACTGTTTGGAACTATATAACTTCCCAGCTACAACCGTTTTAGTTGGATAGTTTTGTAGTTATACACACTGATTGTGACGACGTTGACAAGGAAACGTCCATGACGAAGTAAATCATTTATGACGGTGTTTCTTATTAGCCTATGTTTATAATTATTAAATAGGTACTTCATAATTTTATGTTAATGTGTTGACTGTTACGACTTGGTTGTGGCAGAACAATTTTGCCTGTAACATAGCGTAAGCGAGTTCACCGCAATCATTTACCCTCGGAAAGCCACCCGTACAAAGGGTGAAACACGGCGAAGTCAATTGAACCCGGGCTTTGAACATTTCGCCGGGCGTAACGGCAGATTAATCAAATTTCCCGAGCACTTGACTGGAGCTGCCGGTATTTGCATAATTAGAAGACAAACAAGCGATCTCGCGCTTAAACACGAACGACGCATATTTTCCAGTCACTGGGGATCCAGTATTACGTAATGCATATTTATACAAGATAGGCTATGCGTGTGTCGCTTTACACTGATGTAGCAAAGGCGCATGCGTAGAGCTGTAAAATACAAGTTACGTATGCCTGTACGTAGGGTGTAGATAATACCTATATAATAGGTTTTGTTGATGTTCCCAGTCAAATATCATGGATTGAAATATAGCAGTCTAAAAATTATTAGATGAAGATATAAAATTGTCTGAGACTTAAAGAGTAGTAAAAACGTTCAAGTGAAGATGATTCTACTGAAACTTTACAGATGAATATGAAGTAAAAAAACCGCAACAGGGGAGTTTTACATACTTTCTGTCAGCTTATACATGTGTGTGTTTTTGCTTGAGTGAGTGTGTGCATATGGGGGACACATGGATTAGATTTTTGTTTTATATAGCCCCAGTCTGATACATTCTCTACTGATATTTGTTTGAAACCTAAAATTCTCTGGTCTGACAAATGTATTAAGTTGTTTGACAATTTACGTCACCCATCAAGTTGTAAATACTCTGTATTAGTTGTAATTACATTGATTCCTGCTTTTAAATGTAGAGAGATTGTTTTTAGCGACAAACAAGGATAATTTTTTAATGTATTTCACGATAAAAGTGTCTCCAAAACACACCACACACACACACACAAATATATATATATATATATATATATATATATATATATATATATATATATATATATATATATACCTCTTCATTGCAATTAGAAATCAATTGAATGTACCAGGTTTTATATAATTTTATTATCAAATTTGTAATATCCTTTATCATTTTATATACTTAATCTTATCGTTCTGTATCCATATCTATTCCTATATGAATTAGTTTCCTTCTTCCTCCGTCATTTTTACCCCTTGACCCCGGCTCATCGTATCCGCAACATTCTCAGTCCCTCTCGTTTCCTCTTAATCAGATAATATTTCCGGTACAACCCGTTCTTATGCTCATTGAGTTTCCTTCTTGGACCATCAGTATTCCCTCAAGTTCTTGGTTCATCGTATCTCCAACATTCACCACTCCTCTCGTTTCCTCTCACTCAGAAGAGTTCCTCCCAATGCCTGCCGGCACAACCCGTTCCTCTACTTCATCAGTGCACCCTAAATGTACTTCTTATAATGAACAATCTATGTGATGTTTTCAGAGGCAGTTCTACAGGATGCTGGCAAATCTAAAGGTTCCATCGACCTATATAAACCCGGTATGTTGTTCAACAAAGCATATATGCTTACTGTGTTTGTCACGTAACAGCAATCACTAACCCTGCTTGTGTGCGCACATTTCTAACGCCTTCCATATTTGTTGTCCTTTCATTGTGTCACTGTTTTGTATTGTTGTTTGTCAGTTACTTGTCTGGTAGCAAGTGCCGCCAATTTTGATTTCTGCCATAAAATCCTACTTTATTGTTTTCAAAGTTTTTGAAAATTTGAAATTAATAACGAACTTTATTCCTGAAACTGAATATAATTTTTTTTAAAGTGTTGAAATAAATTATGAACATAAGCTATTGACAAATCCAGTAAAATTTAAACAAATGTCATATTAATAATATGACGTCATATATGTTGTAATATATAATAAAGACTTTAATGAACAGCATATGACAGAAGTTTTATAACTAGTTTTTATTTTATTTAACGATACCGTATGCGCCCAATAAGGTAGAGGTAATAAAAACATGTTATTCTCGATAATGGTTATACAAGATTCTATAAATATAAACCCAAATAAAATAAATATAAACGTGTAACAACTTTTGTCTTTCTCTGTTCGTCCTTATTGTTTTGTTCTTTATTGGTCTTAGTGTTATAAATTATTTACGTTTTTGTACAATTTTGTTATCAGTGTTTATTCATGTAAATAACGGCACTTTTAAATTTTGTGTTTGTCTTTTAATTGTTTGTATTCCATTCCCGTTTTCCTTCCTCAGTATAGTCATGCTTCATTGTTTTGTATTGTAATTTTCTCTCACCTGCTTGTCTTTCACGTAATGATTGTGAATTTTTAAACACTGTATAGTTCCAAGCTATTTATTCCCATTTCCGTTCTTTAATTTTTCATGTTTGTGTAATTTGTGTTTTTAGTGTTCGTGTTATTGCTCATACCTGCTTGCTTTAATGTTACTGTATTGTGTTTACTTATAGACTTCAGTAGTGTGTTTATATTCAGTAGTGTATATGTTTACTAGTTATACTTGTTTATTTATAAAAATAAAATTATTCTATACTTGTGTGTTGGAATTCTCACTGCGATTTATAGAACCCTTGAAATGAAATAGGAACACATATCAACGAACCCAAATTTTGTTAGTTACACAATACAACCAGATACACATGCAAGTGACTAGAGGTAAAACGTAACTTCATTCTAAAAACACTGCTTATAGTTTGGGGGATTCAATACTCAGATAGTTTATCTATCGTCCTAGATATTACCTTAGTTGATGAAATAAATTATTTGCTTTTTACTTCATTATTTTGTTTATTTTTAGGTATTAAAAACTTTGTAGTCTCTACATAATTGTTTACTTTTCTTTCAGATATAACGTTCATTTTCAGGCTTTTCACTTTATTCAAGGCCAAAATTACGTTTCCATTAAGATAGTTTTCTTTGAAATTCCAATATATGATTTAAAAATATAGTTAAAAATTGGGTTTGTTTTACACGGATCCCGTAAATTTCACTTTGTCAATCTTCGTTTAGCAATAAGCAACAATGTGTAACCTATTTGCACATTGTTTTGGAAAATTTTTAAAAATTGATTTTTTTTCAAAAATCTTAATTATATGTTTATTTCGCAATTAATCAAACATTTTGCTTCATATCTTGTAATGTTGTATGGGTCTAAAGAAGGGCATTGAAATGCTACGAATTTACACCTGTTCCATGTTACTAGCGTATGTAGAAGATGTGGTAAGTGAATTTAAATATTTAGCGGTCACATGGTTTTTTCTGTTTGAAAACTTTACGTAGCTATATTTTGAAAATATTTTGAGATTAACAAATTTAAATTTTGAGTTTTCTCAGGCTATTTTGCATATATGAAATTTTATCAAAATCTGAGTTCGTGAAAAATGCGTTCATTGGGTATTTTACCTGCCCCACAGGAGGGTTAATAGGTTAATGGTTTATTTTAAATGGTTTATCCCAAATTGAAATGACCCCTCTGTGGTCACGCTTGGGGAACGCCTGCTATTAGTGGACAGGGTGCTTGAAAAAACAAGTGGAAAAAACAAGTGTCTTGAGGGATGCCAGGATATTACTCTTACTTGCCCCGGCGAGAAATACTTGCCAACGGATTATAGAGACTTAATGACGGCTGCACGACGCTACGGTGGCAAAAACAAGTATCTTGAGGGATGCCAGAATATTACGCTTACTTGGCAACGGATTATAGAGGCTTAATGACGGCTCGACGACGCTACGGTGGCAAAAACAAGTGTCTTGAGGGATCCCAGGATATTACTCTTACTTGCCTCGGCGAGAAATACTTGCCAACGGATTATAGAGACTTAATGACGGCTCGACGACGCTACGGTGGCAAAAACAAGTGTCTTGTGGGATGCCAGGATATCACTCTTACTTGCCTAAGCGAGAAATACGTTCGAACGGATTATAGAGACTTAATGACGGCTCGACGACGCTACGGTGGCAAAAACAAGTGTCTTGAGGGATCCCAGGATATTACTCTTACTTGCCTCGGCGAGAAATACTTGCCAACGGATTATAGAGACTTAATGACGGCTCGACGACGCTACGGTGGCAAAAACAAGTGTCTTGAGGGATGCCAGGATATTACTCTTACTTGCCTAAGCGAGAAATACGTTCGAACGGATTATAGAGACTTAATGACGGCTCGACGACGCTACGGTGGCAAAAACAAGTGTCTTGAGGGATGCCAGGATATTACTCTTACTTGCCTCGGCGAGAAATACTTGCCAACGGATAATAGAGACTTAATGACGGCTCGACGACGCTACATAACTCTGGCGATAAATAAACTGCAGAGGTTTGCGTAACAGGTGCCCTTGATGTTTGCGCATTACGTACAGCGATCGCAGAATGGAGCCCATCAATCTTATGGAAATTATCTCCAGCCATTGTGACACTGTTACTTTGGTATCCCACCTGCTCCCCATTATATCGTTCTTACAATAATACACACCCAAATATTAGAATGTTTAAATGTCATTTTAGACATTTGTAAAATACAAAACAAAAAATTATAATGAATTAATGGTATTCCACTCCATTTATCACCATTTAAAAAACATTTTACTTGGCGAGGGGAAAGTTCTCAGGGACAGGGGGAAAATGATAAATTTCTATTATAGTGATCATTATGGATCAACATGTTATTTATATTATTATACCACTCAATGTCAATCAACCAGTTCCAAATATTGCTTTCACTCTGAAATCACGTGTTAAAATTATTATGATGTTATTAATAATATTATGCAACTCACTGTGAATTAGCCCGTTTCAATTGTCCCCCTCACTTTGACTTAATTCCTTAAAGTTATTGGTTTCACTGTTAATTTTTCTGTTATAATTATTTTTTTCACGGTGAACCAACCCGTTCACATTACTATTTTCACTGTGAATCAACCTGTTACAATTACTGCTGTCAGTTTGAAATAACCTAATAACGTTTTTATTTTTGTTATTAACGATATTATCTAGCTTACTGTGAACTAACCCGTTTCAATTGTCACATTCTCTGCGATGTAATCCGTTACAGTTTTCTTGAACGATGAAATAACCCATTACAATTATTGCTTTTACTATGTATCAACCAGTTACAATTGTTGCTTTCATTGTGAACCACCCCGTCATATTATTATTTTCACTGTGAATTAACCCGTTACCATTACTGCTTTCACTTTGAAATAACCTACTAACATTTTTATTTATGTTATTAATAATACTATCCAACTCACTGAGAATCAACCTGTTTCAATTGTCACGTTCTCTGATTTAATACGTTACAGTTTGCTTGCACGGTAAATTAACCCAATTTTCACTGTGAATCAACCCGTTACATTTATTGCTTTCACTGTGAACCATCTTTATCCAACTTCAGTGATAACTTTTTACAAACTCTACTTTAGTCTAGAATTTAAAATGTTCTGTAAAGATATAATGAAACGGACCGTCGAAGGCGGAGAGATTTGTCTAGTCTTGAGAATTCACACTGAGAATCTTCTTTATAAAGAGATTTGTTCTTTTCCACTAACAACAAACTTAGCTATGGCTTCTCCTTTACCTCTAATTCCACCTGCTCTCCCATGTCCTCCCCCTTGGTATGGTTTGTATAACCTCTTTATCACTTCGTCAGAGCGAAGGTTTCAGGTAAGCGACCTCATAGACGTGTTGCGAAAATGGTTTTTTTATCAGGAGAGAGAAAATGCCCTTTCTTTTAATGTATCTAATCCCCTATCCTACCCCTTGGAAGGGCTTGTATAACCTCTTTAACACTTCGTTACAGAGAAGGTTTCAGGTAAGCGACGCCGTAAACGTGTGGCTATGATACACTCCTATATTCCCTACTAGGAAGTTTCATGTCGCTAAATATCCCTAATACTTTCTACCCGTCTACAAGAAAAAAATCTGTCCTCTCTGTAAATATTGTTTTTTTTTTATTGAAGGTTTTAATAGCTTGTTTCCCTCTTCTCTATTTTCAATAATGTAATTTTTTTTAAATTCCCCTTTAAAATAATTGTGTTTTTATTAATAAGTAATAATTCTTATATCAATAAAAACTGTCTTTTGGTTGTCGCTAATAAAGGCCTGCCGACAACAAAACCTAGGTTTATTGGAGGACGATAAACGGAAGGAAGAGATGTAGGTTTGAGTATCGAAGAAATCATAACCATCTCATTAACCTCTATTTAGAAGCTCATTTCCCCATGCTGCTGCTACATAGTGTGTGGTTATGAGATAGATATTGTAGTGAACAAATCTGTCCGCATACAAGCATATGTTTTCCCCTCTCAATCAAACTCATAACTACATTTAGACAAGTGAAAACGCATTCTCCAACAACTACACAATAGTTCAGGGAGAACAAGTGAAAACGCATTCTCCAACAACTAGACAATAGTTCAGGGAGAACAACTGAACATGCATTCTCCAACAACTACACAATAGTTCAGGGAGAACAAGTGAAAACGCATTCTCCAACAACTACACAATAGTTCAGGGGGAACAAGTGAACACGCATTCTCCAACAACTACACAATAGTTCAGGGAGAACAAGTGAACACGCATTCTCCAACAACTACACAATAGTTCAGGAAGAACAAGTGAAAACGCATTCTCCAACAACTACACAATAGTTCAGGGAGAACAAGTGAAAACGCATTCTCCATCAACTACACAATAGTTCAGGGAGAACAAGTGAACATGCATTCTCCAACAACTACACAATAGTTCAGGGAGAACAAGTGAACACGCATTCTCCAACAACTACACAATAGTTCAGGGAGAACAAGTGAAAACGCATTCTCCAACAACTACACAATAGTTCAGGGGGAACAAGTGAACACGCATTCTCCAACAACTACACAATAGTTCAGGGAGAACAAGTGAACACGCATTCTCCAACAACTACACAATAGTTCAGGGAGAACAAGTGAAAACGCATTCTCCAACAACTACACACTAGTTCAGGGAGAACAAGTGAACACGCATTCTCCAACAACTACACAATAGTTCAGGGAGAACAAGTGAACACGCATTCTCCAATAACTACACAATAGTTCAGGGAGAACAAGTGAAAACGCATTCTCCAACAACTACACAATAGTTCAGGGAGAACAAGTGAACACGCATTCTCCAACAACTACACAATAGTTCAGGGAGAACAAGTGAAAACGCATTCTCCAACAACTACACAATAGTTCAGGGGGAACAAGTGAACACGCATTCTCCAACAACTACACAATAGTTCTGGGAGAACAAGTGAACACGCATTCTCCAACAACTACACAATAGTTCAGGGAGAACAAGTGAAAACGCATTCTCCAACAACTACACAATAGTTCAGGGGGAACAAGTGAACACGCATTCTCTATCAACTACACACTAGTTCTGGGAGAACAAGTGAACACGCATTCTCCAACAACTACACAATAGTTCAGGGAGAGATTTGTCCCCACAGTAAATCTTCCTACACCCCATTCTCTTGTTTTGCATCAAGACATTTCTTCTGGTGACAGTAAGATAATATGCCACGGCCCTTTCATTAGAATTGAAATTTAGTTGTGCAAACTTTGTACAAAGCCAACGACTCTGTAATTCAACTTTCAAAAGATACTAACAACGAGCTTTGTAGTCAAGAACCGTGCAACGTCCAAGCAAATTATCTGAAAGCTTAGAGTAATTCATTTTGGAGCTTCGGATTGCGTCGAGGTGTAACTACTTCAAAGAAATACAAAGGTAACGATGTAGTCTTTGGAACACCATGTTTCATACGGTAGGCCTGAAAACTATTTGGAAAAAGAATTAAATAAATTAAATAAATGTGTATCTTAAAAACTAAATACAAGTTGGAAAATAGTGTCAAACCCATTTATATTTATAGTGCAGGATTCTTTAACGACCAGGTGGCATGATAATCTCTTCAGGTCCGAACTAAGAGCAAAGTTTGAAATTCTGAGCACCAATACTTGTATTTTTTTAACTTTTCGATGTATTTCGCGCACACAATTCACTTACAAATTTTAAAAAGAAATAAAGGAAAGGATTTTAAAAGGAAGAGAGTGGCCGTTGAATAGTCACAAAGAAGAGAGAAGGGCGCGCCTGTACGGTAATGAAACTGTTTGTAATGAAACTGTGGTCTAAGATGGCCGATGACAGATGTGATCTTAGCTGTGGTCTAAGATGTGAAACCCCTTAAAATTATTGTTACTGACTATCCAGATCGTAACACTAAAACTTTATTGTCTGGCAATCCAGTGGCGAAAACCGGAACTTTCCGAGACAAATTCGCAACGAAGCTTACCTCGATACGTGTGGAAGGTCACACCTGATTTTGATTGAATAGCAGCTATCACAAATACGTGTGGAAGGTCACACCTGATTTTGATTGAATAGCAGCTATCACAAATACGTGTGGAAGGTCACATCTGATTTTGATTGAATAGCAGCTATCACAAATACGTGTGGAAGGTCACACCTGATTTTGATTGAATAGCAGCTATCACAAATACGTGTGGAAGGTCACACCTGATTTTGATTGAATAGCAGCTATCACAAACACGTGTGGAAGGTCACACCTGATTTTGATTGAATAGCAGCTATCACAAGACAGATTACTTTCGTATTAGAACATTATAGTATGTAGAGCTGTATCACATACTAATAAACAATCCATTGTACAAAACTGCGAATTACCTTGATTACAGCGTTATTAGAGTTCAAATAAAACACTTCGTTAAGTTTATCGGCGGAGAGTTGTTGCTCTGGGTCATTTATGTCTCGGCGGGCAAATGTTGGTAGGGGAAAAACATTAAAAAATGTTTTTTTTTCCGGAATCCCTTTGGAACAACCAAAATAATGCAGTGAATAAGCAATCAGAGCAGATATAAAGCCTAAATAACAGAAATGGTCAGATTTGTAACATTGGGATGGATATCTTGTAGAAACCTGCCTTACGCTGGTTATTCTAAACTTTTAGTTACATTTGACAATATCTTCAACTTTTCTACTAACTATCACCAAATGATGCTCAAACGTGAAGAGAGTTACAAAATATTTTTTTTTAAATCATGATGGAAAATTATGAGAAATATTCTTGAAATTTCACTTAACGATCGAAAAGGAGAGAATGGATAAGAAAGAAAACAAGCTGCTGGAAGTAAATACACGACCAGCTTCACTGAAATGGCCGGAACCTTCATGTGATCAACGCTGGTTTAAAGAAATAACTAAAAATAAAATAAAGCTGGTAAAAAAGAAGACAAATGCGGTATCATTATATGTGACCAAGCAGATACGAAAAGAGATTATGAGAGATATTTGGTAACGCTGTCAATTTATTGCCTTCCCTGTGATAAAGTAGCTATTATTGCATTCACTGTGATAAAGCCGCTATTATTGCTTTCACTGTGATAAAGCTGATATTATTGCTTTCACTATGATAAGGCAGCTATTATTGCTTTCACTGTGATAAAGCAGCTATTATTGCTTTCACTGTGATAAAGCAGCTATTATTGCTTTCACTGTAATAAGGCAGCTATTATTGTTTTTACTGTGATAAAGCAGCTATTATTGCTTTCACTGTGATAAGGCAGCTATTACTGCTTTTACTGTGATTAGTCTGATACCAATTATTGCCTACACCGTGAATCCACCCCTTCCAATTCCGAGGTAAAGCAACCCTCTAGCGGGATCATAAAGATGTGCCTACCCGTTACACCCTTTGGGGAGAAGGAAAGGGGAACTTACATGGTATTAAGGTTAGACGTTCTAGGAAAATGACGTAATGATATCTAGATGATGAAAATGGAGGAACGTTTCGGCGCAGGGAGAGCCGCTATCCCGAAGGAAACTCTAAAGCGGGGTGAAAGAGGTGGGAGGTAAAAACGTTAGCTGGAAGAAAGGAACGTATCAAAGAAACGCGGTGAAGAATACAACGAAAGATCAGACAGTATGGCATTCACCCCCTACTAAGTATATGAGAGGGTTTTGAGTATTAGAAGGAATACACTGGGATTTTATACGAGGCTCAGGCATCGCGTACCTGAAGTGAACCTACTCTTTACCATACAGAAGAGTCTCTTAACATTTACAGAGCTGCCAGCTGATAACCATGTACGATCTAGAATTATAGAGAGTGACATTCAGTCGTCATTAGATCCAACAAGGTCAGCTGAAGGTTACAGTAGAACAGTTGTTCTCTGTCTTTTCAAAGACTGTACCCCTTAATGAAAAATTAAAATTTTGCTTACCCCCTTGGTTTTTGAGGGCGGGCGGTTAAATTAAAAACATAATATATTTGAAACGCATTATAAAAAATTAACGAGAAGGATGAGCTAGCTTCATTTTACATTTTCTCTCAATGTTCGGCTCAAGTTTTGTTAAGTACAACCTTAAATCGTCTTTAACATTTATCTTGTTCCTGTGCTTACTTTGTAGATATGTTAAGCTCGAAAACCCTCTTTCACATAGGTATGTAAGTGAAAAACCAATTGGAATCTTTACAGCAGTATTTGAAAGTCCTTGGTACTCTTCTTGAACGCCAATCCAAAAATCTAACAACGTAGTACTAAAATATATTTATTTGTTTTAACGTAGGATCAGTTGTTCCTTCTGGAATGTTGTCAGGTTGCTCAAAGTTTCAATAACATCAAAGGAAGAGGGGTCGTGGATCCAGTACAAATTTATGTCTCCGGGTGGGAAGTATTCTCCTATACTGGTCTTCAATGTTGGTTCCAAGTAATTCGACTACTCAATTAGATTCTATTATGAAATTATAACCCTGCGTGATTACGAAACAGAAGGAAATAAAAATGATTTAATTTTTCATGAACCTGCCCCGCGTACTCCCTGAAACTTTTCGCGTATCCACAAGGGGTACTCGTATCACAGTTTGAGAGCCCATGCTGTAGGGTACTAGGGGAGATTGAACATGGTTCGCGTGGTTACTGTTTTGTAGGGACGTAGTGCTTTATGCTGTGTTTATCTTTGTTCTTCGTGATTTTACTTACTCAAGGACATAAATAGGCGTGTATTACCTATTATGTATTTCTAGTAATCCGTGATCACCTCGATGAATGACCCTTTGCACACGTGACCTATACCAAGGAAGTCACAATTGGGGGTAGTTTTATATCACAGTAACCATTGTTTGTAAAGCCAATATTATTGGAAATATTCCAGGTTGTTGGGCCAAAGCCAAGCTTTGTGATGCTTGCGAAGGGTTGGAAAGTATCGAGAGCGCCCTTAAAGGAAAATCAATCACCCTTCTCGACACGTGACCGCATCCTTCTTGCTGCTGAGATAGCGCACGCAGGCACGTGACAATCCGGACATTTTTAAACAGCCATCGTAAATTTATTTTAAACCTTAGTTCAATAAAAACAGCAACTTGCCTACAAAGAATGTAGCTTGTTTCCTTTGGAATCCAATACCGCGGCACAGATTCAATTTCGTAAAATAAACAATTTCCGTTACTGTGTTTCGCGAAACAATTTCTTTATTTTGGATTCCCCAGTCACGTTTGACGTTCCTTTTATCGTCGGAGATGTAACGAACCGAGGGGGCAGAAGTTCCGCTGAAATCTTCTATTTTCAATCTCTGTCTGTATACGCTATACTTTCAATCTGTGACTTTATGTTGAACATGTTTTGCGTAGCCGGTTATTTTATTAATTATGGCACAATAAAGATTTCGGAAAGATCCTGTATTTCTGCGGAAAATAATTAAGTAAGCCGTGGTTGGTTTGAAATTTTTATTACACAAAAGAATTATTGTTCTTGATCAGAATAATTGTACTATTAGTACAGTA
This sequence comes from Prosapia bicincta, assembly GCA_036971475.1. Taxonomy (NCBI): domain Eukaryota; kingdom Metazoa; phylum Arthropoda; class Insecta; order Hemiptera; family Cercopidae; genus Prosapia; species Prosapia bicincta. Next base: position 243,305,568 of record JBAIZL010000001.1, read on the forward strand.
CTATATTATTTTTTCTTTAAAGAAACAAATCAGTTAAATTGTATTTTTCAATTCCTTCTATTAGTACACATTCTCATATTTCTCATATATATATATATATATATGTGTGTGTGTGTGTGTGTGTGTGTGTGTGTGTGTGTGTGTGTGTGTGTGTGTGTGTGAGAATGTGTACTAATAGAAGGAATTGAAAAATACAATTTGACTGATTTGTTTCTTTAAAGAAACAAATATATATATATATATATATATATATATATATATATATATATATATATATATATAGGGTGAAAAACGTTTCACCAAAGGGGCAAGGTATGGATTATAGTTTTTTCGTCCTATTTGGCTTAAATTAAATGATATTATATGATTTAATAAGATACCTCATGTTATGTTATAAGTCATGCAGTAGAACAGCTGTTCTACTCATAGGTTATGTTTCTTTCTTTATATTAATTGTAATTATTTAATGGAAAGCGAGTGAAATAAATTTTTTCTTTGTTGGCCTAAGTAGGAATTTACCTAATATTTTTTTTATAACTTATTAAAATACGAAAAAATACGAATATATTGCGAATAGGCCACGTTTTGTTGTTCTAACAGGACACAGACATAGCTGCAAGGTCGGCGTGCGAAGTGCAGATTATAGAGGGGGATGAAACTCATTTAATGTAGGAAATGTATGAAGGGGCGAAATTATCCCCCCTTAGACTATATTTGTCACAAAAGCTGATCGCTTTGAAACTGAAAAAACAAATAAATTTTTGAAAAATTTCCTCGACTTTTTATTCTTGGATAATTTATTTGAATTTGTTAAAATTAAATAATTATGAACTAGTGTTTCTTACCATGTATATCAAAAGATTAGCGCCAGATACAGATGAGAAGAAGGGATTTGTATTACCCCAGAGTAACACACTAACACCTTCTATCTCTAAAATCTGCCATTTTCAGAGTAACACACTAACTACCCTATTTGCCTATGCTTTAATTTCTACCCCTTTCTTTCGGGAAAGATAGGGCTACGCTGTAATGGCAGTAAGAAGATAATCTTCTACTCTTACAATCCTACTGTGTTTTCACGCTTATTCCCTTTAATAAGGGGCAGCTGAGAGAGACACCCAACCCCCATCGTATAAAGAGCAATGAGACTCTGCGGAAGGTAACATTATTTTTGAATTCTAATTACAATTACTCGTCTCTCTCTCTCTCTCTCTCTCTCTCTCTCTCTTCACCACGGGCAATAACCTAACCTAACTTAACTGGATGGTAACAGGCTACACAAACTAAGCTTTCCACTTCGCAGGAGGTAATGGTGTATGAAAACTAGACCTGACCTTTCCACTAGGTTGGTATTGCTAATAGGCAATACAAACTAACCTTTCCACTTTGCAGGAGGTAAGGCTTATGAAAACTGGACCTAACCTTTTCACTAGGTTGGTGTTGCTAATAGGCAATACAAACTAACCTTTCCACTTTGCAGAAGGTAAAGGCTTATGAAAACTGGACCTAACCTTTTCACTAGAATTTTGTTGCTAATAGGCAATACAAACTAACCTTTCCACTTTGCAGAAGGTAAAGGCTTATGAATACTTGACCTAACCTTTTCACTAAGTTGGTGTTGCTAATAGGCAATACAAACTAACCTTCCCGCTTCGCAGGAGTTAATATCTGGCAGTGCTCATTATTTATATAACACACACAAATCTCCTCTCACAGTCATATTAAACAAAGTTGTTTTTCAAAGCGTACTACTTTTTCAGTGGTAAATATCTACAGGACAGAAAATAAAAGTTAATATAAGGTTGATAGAACGTATCTCGTGAAAAATATGCAAATTACGAAGAACACTGGCGAGAGGGCTTTGGGGAAGCGGCAGTTAAAGTCTGATTTCAAAACCACCCTCAGCAATGAATTTTATGTTCTAAAGTTACACCTGGTTTCTGGGAAAAAGTAGGGGAAAAGGTATGAAAGACTAAATTAGTTATTTGTAAAATGAATAATTTTAAAATTTGAAAATATTACTCTAAATTTATAATAATATTGCCAAATATAATGCCTAAAAGAATAAATAACGGTCTGAAATTATTTACTTGTAATGAGATCTAGTTTCAAAATTACAAATTGGAATTTAAAGATTGTTTTCTATTTTGGTTTTGTGATCAGTAATCTATAAGTTGAGAAAGAAAGTTTGAAAGAAAAGAGATAATAATATTATTGATAAAATTTATTATTATTTTTTTAATGTTATTAGAATTTTCTACAAATGACATGTAAATGAATATGTGTGTAAAGAAACAACCTATTTGTTAAACTTTAACTCCTTTAAAAATATGGCAGGATTAAAGTAATAAGACAATTTTTTAATTCCTTCTATTAGTTCACAGTCTTCATATATTTATTAAACAAATTTAATTTAATAATGAAATTATTTTTAATTTTGTATAGGAGAAAATCTTTTCACAAAGGGGCAAGGTATGCAATATAGTTACTTATTTGGTTAAAATAAGTGATAACATATGATTTTATAAAACAGCTGATTTTATGTTTTAGGTTATTTGGTAAATTGGTTGTTTCAACGACAATGTTACTCTATTTATATAAATTGTAATTATGTAGCTAAAATTGACTAAAATAAAATTTTTCTTTGTTGGGCTGCAAGTAGTAATTGACATAAATTTTTTTACTTCTTTAAATTATTATTTTTAAAGCAATTTTTGTTTTTGTTTTCTGAAAGAGGAACTAAATATTTACTATCGACTTGAATTCCACTGGTAACTAATGTAGGGAGGATCATGGCAACACGTGTGCCAATTCGCTTACCTGAAATAACCTACTGTCTACCGAGAGGTACAAAGAGAACTCCGCCAGAATAAAAGTATTCATGGACGAAATGTAGTAGAGTATAGGGAAGGCAAAAGATATTCTGGTACTGTGGGAAAGGGGAAAGTATGCTCACATAACTACGAGAATCTGAATGATGTTAATGAGGTCCCTATTCGCTACCCGAGAGGTAACAACGTTGTCCAGAAGGAGAGGAAGAATCAGTCTGGGTGTAAAGGTAAAGCTTGTGAACTCACTGGAAGATTTTTAATAACGTGCTGTTTAGTTGGCCTGTGATTATTTATAAAATGAAGCAAGCTCCGACTGAGAATGGGTAAACACTCAGTAGGTCGCCAAGACAGTTAACATAGAACCGGACGAGGGTTGGACAACCGGAGAGAGTGGAGCTATAGAAACACATTATGTTTGATACAGTTCACCAACGTGAACTGCGGAAGAACGCTAGATAAGCGTAAATAAAGTAGGATAAAGGACATCTAGGCAGAACAACTAATACCTTCGAGTCAATGCCACAAACAGAATTGTAGATTATCTAAACCTATCTTGTGAAATAGCTAACCTATAAATCCAACGCCACACTATAGTTCCTGAATCAAATAACTAGTTTCAGGTCCAAACCAGGGATGTTTTGGACCAAAATATAAATGCATTTGGGCTCCTGCATAGTCGTAAGTAATCATTTAAAGTGCTAAGTGAAAACTTTTATGTTACTTGTTGACGCGTTTAGAAACCATCATTTCATTCACGAAGCCTTGCTTGCTCTTACTGTAGACCGTTGGTCGTTATTAATGTTGGTTGTTGTAATTATCTTGATTTCACTGATTATAAATGGCTTTTGTAGTCAAGATGATTACAACCCATCTTACATATTGGTGCCACGGTTACCAGTATGTTTAAATCCCAAGTGCCTCTTAGTATAGAACCTTTTCCTAATATTTCGGTCCAGGTACATGAAAACATAGACCTTTAACCCCTGTCGGTACCTACAGTTGAGCATTGCTCAAGAGAGATTAGACACACTTAATACTTCTCTGGCCATCGGACAGCTTCGGAACAATTCAGGATCAGTAGAGCCTTCCGAACAGTTTGGTTTTTCCGTACCCATGAGTCCCCATTCTCGGTGGCAATGGGAGCCACGCCCACTGTACCTCAGCTCCAGATTTAAAAGCCAAAGTAAATATCCAAACACCATATATAGACCAGTAGATTTTTTTGAGAAAAAATTGGTGAATTGTAGGACATGACTTAGGCCTAAAATAATTATATAAAAAAATGTGTATTTTCCGTAAATATTTACATATTATTGTTTTTTATTAAAAAGCTCGAGTAATTAGATTTATGTGTTTATTTTCTTTATACATTGAGTACCATGGCCTACTACTTTATACGAAGTAATAGGTTAAACAAGGTTAAAACTGAATTTCTTAGCTGCCTAATTTTTTAGTATGCAATACCTTCACATCCAGCCTCCCTACAAACATTTATATGGGCGCCCATGTCGAGAATATCCCACCTGATTTTAATTCATTACAGGTAGTCCAAAATGGACATTTAAGTGTTAGATCCCGATAGACCTCGATGAAGGTGTTTTTTAGTTTGTCAGTTAACATTGAGCAATAGTGAAAATTTCGAAAGACTGTCTGAAAATGTCCAGGCTTATCGGAAAAACAAGAAAAATTATATAAAATACAACAAGGAAACCAATTGTAAACGAATGAATGGATAGTGATAAAGAATGTTCAATTTACTGGACACGGGCTGATTAGAGTAAAAAGAGAATGAAACAAAAAATCACAAATTAATAATTTAGCGTGAGGATTGTGAATCAAGAAGTATAAATGTGATCTCTACTTCTTAAGAATTAACAAGAGGAATTTTCTTATCTCTACTTCTGCTATTAATATTTGTAAAAGAAGATTTTTTACGTTTGATAAATTTCTATGTAAGAATTGTTTTTCCTGAAAAAAGCGGGACAAAGTGAAAGATTTCAAGCAAAGTAAAGCAATTCCGACCTCTAGGAAACTGTTGAGGCTCGTTGTAAAATCTCATCACATGTCTAGACTGACACACGATGTTGTCCTATCTGTTGCAAAGCTAAGTACTTTCTCGTGTCGACCCGTATATAAAACTCTCCAGGTTTTGTAAACATACTTAACCTGCAATAAAGCTTAACGTTTTAAACAAAAGGAAACTGTTGTAGCAGACAGACACTGAAACATTTGTATTTAATCTTTAAAATATACTATAAATAAACCTCAGTACGTATTTATGTTTTCAGTATATGTCTGCAATTATGAAGAGCTCGAAAGTTCCTAATGAAACAAATCAAATTATTTAGCTACTCTATAAAACTGCAAGCAAAACAAGCTCGTAACTTGTTAATACGAGAAACAAGTTCAAAACGAATAATATACATCGCAAATGTAGTCGCTCCTAACAGCAATCAACCTGTGTGAACCTCTATACAGTTCGTAAAGAATTGAAGGTGGGACTAGGAAAAATTGAGCCAGCAGGTAAATTAAAATACTCAAGCAAAAAACATAACTTTAACGACAATATTGTATGCTTTAATAACTTAAAAGAATTTTAAATGATATGTATATATTATATAAGGAAAATAAATATATGATATTAAGGTGTTGTGTTTCAAAATACGATACAAGGAAACCCCCAATCTGAACCATACACAAACCTACAAGCGTCCTGTTTCTTGTAGGCTATATTATATTTGTGCGTTTTGAAGCTCTACCCAGGGACATGATTTAAATTGACTAAACTACTGAACAAGAATAGGGAAATGTATATAAAAAAGAAAAAAAGGCGGTGCGGATTAAGGAGAATAGAGTAAGAAGATCATAGAAGGTAAAGCTATAAAAAACAATAATAGCAACACAAACATGTGTACAAATAACAAACATCGTGAGCAAAAGGAGAACATCTTTTTTCGGTAATTTGGAGAAGTGGATCCTGTGCACAGGATCGTCAAAATAATTCTTTGTTAAAGAAAAAATACTCAGAAATCCTTTTTTAATTAGAGTCCTACAATTTCTGAAATATATGTAGGACGAGACAAAATTTCTTTATTTTATGCCGCCTCGGAAGCGCTCCAAAGGATTGGGTGACCCTCACACCTCACTCGCTCTGACACTGTCCGGTGGTAAACCACCTACCTCCTGCCTATGAGTAACCTACTCTACTAGCTCTTAATCTATAACTATAACATTTAGGTATGTAATTGTTACTGAATGTTCTTTAATTCTACATATTATTCCTTGGTAATAGAGTCTAAACATGACGTAATTTTGACACTCATAAAGATAGTAGGAAAGATACAGTTTTTAAATGTTTTTTTCGATATTTATTCAATTTAAATATTTAATAATGTTTAATAAATATCGACATAACTACATCATGTTTAGCCTCTATTTGCCAGGAATAATAGATCCAAAAGTGTCAGAAAAACTACCCAAATGTTAGTTTTGTAGAACAAAGCCTGGTTGTTGGATAATCGGTGGCAGGTAGGCAAGTCAGCGCGTGTGAGCGTGTGTGCGCGTAGAGGTTCGAGGATCGTCCGAGCCTGGGTGACCTATAAATGAACCAAAAACGAGCCTAAACATATTATGGTAGGTAATCGTGGCATTACTTGTACAAGACCGTTACTCGTTCTCTATTGGCGTCACAAAGACATATCTGCCGGATAAGAAATTTGGAACAATTAATGAAGTGAGGGTGTTAAGAAAGATTTATGGTCTTTAAAATTCAAACCGACATTAATATTATGTTTTATTAAATTTTAATTATATAATTTTATCAAAGAGCACAGTGTTACAATATGTTACAATGAAAATATTAGAAAGAACCCCAACACCACAAAAAATAATCAAAAATAACAAATAAAACAAGTTACTTAAGATTAAACCCTTATGTACATTTCGATGACCATGTCATCATCATTAGAGGGTCTTATTACAAAATTACAATCTATAGTGTTCTGCTAGTTTGTAACTTCTTTGCTAGATTGTAATTTTGTAATAAGACCCTCTGATGATGATGATGACATGGTCATCGAAATGTACACAAGGGTTTAATCTTAAGTAACTTGTTTTATTTGTTATTTTTGATTATTTTTTGTGGTATTGGGGTTCTTTCTAATATTTTCATTGTAATCATTTAGTACATTACAAAAAACAAGAATAGTAAATACTGGCCTTATTGTTTTATAAAAAAAAACACTTTCAAGGGCAAATTTATAAAATAGATCCATCTCTTCCTACGTAAAACTTTAGAATGTTGATATTCTCCAGAAGCTGTGCGTGATTGTAGACGGTAGAAGTAAATAGTACTCTTGAAGCATTTCGCCGAGCGGAGTTGCTCGACCTCCCGTCTATAAACACAGAACTTCAGACGGTTGAGGTAAATAACAAAACCCTGCATTCTACGATAATATTGAAGTAAAATCTAGGTCGAGTACTTGAAACAGGAAAGAAATTCCGGATTTATAAGTTTTCCTGTTTGGTTTCTCTCTTCAAGTCGCCAATATTGTTTAACCCGGTCGTCTGATTTCATTCCATTGCAATTTGTCTGTTTTCTCAATTGTATGTCACAGTACTTCATGAAAATTTATTTTCATGAATGCAACATAATTTAAAAGTATGTACTTGACATAAGATTTCCGTTCGAATAAACACTCGACACACGTTCACACTAAAACATATTCCTTCAACCGACTGTGTGGGCCATCTCCAACCTCACGTGTCCCTTTTCTCCAATCTCATGCGCGGACCCTCTCCAACCGTCTATGGGTGCCCTCTAAGCAACGTAATTGTGGGCCTTCTCCAACCTCATGTGTGGGGCGTCTCGAACGTCTGCGTGGAACCTCTCCAACCTCATGTGTGGGGCTTCTCGAACCTCAAGCCTCAACCCTCTCCAACCGTTAACCTGGACTCTCTACCCAACGAAAGTGTGGACCTTCTCCAACCCCATGTGTAGGGTGTCTCGAACCTCAAGCCTCGAGCCTCCCCAACCGTTAACCTGGGCTCTCTACCCAACAAAAGTGTGGACCTTCTCCAACCCCATGTGTAGGGTGTCTCGAACCTCAAGCCTCGAGCCTCCCCAACCGTTAACCTGGGCTCTCTACCCAACAAAAGTGTGGACTTTCTCGAACCTCATGTGTGGGGCGTCTCGAACGTCTGCGTGGAACCTCTCCAACCGTCTATCTGTGTCCTCTACCTAACGTAATTGAACATTCTCCAACCTCATGTGTGGGGCGTCTAGAAACGCACGCGTAGATCCTCTCCAACCGTCAATGTGGGCCCTCTCCCCAAGTAGTGGAAAACTTCTGGAACCTCATGTTTAGAGGGTCTCTAACCTCATGCGTTGACCCTCTAAAACGTTTTGTTTTGGCCATCTCTAATATCTCGTATGAGCCCTCCCCAACCATATATTCTTATTAGCGTTCATCTGAAGACTTGTAAATAAAAGTTATATTAATTAGAAACTTGAGAACAATTTAAATTTATATAAGTAATAACAATAAAGCAGTAATTAAAAGAAAGATATATTTAACCATTCTGTTTTACATATAGCCTGGTTGGTATTCTGAAATGGAGAGATATAATCCCTCGAGACCTCAAGGTCGTATTCCCCTTTGTCGGAGTCGGAGGCGTTCTCTAAACATGACCCTTCAGAGTAGGGATATGAGTGTAAACACTTTCATAGAGTTTAGGGTAAGATTCCAAAACGAATTGTTTTGCTACTGTAAGGTACCTTTTGTGTGGTGTTTTCTGTCATGAGATGTGTCTACTATCATTATACCCTGAGTATTGCTAGGAATTTGGATATAAGAATGTAGGTCATATTAAGTAGAAGCCCCACCCTCCATTAGGAAATGGAGAAGTATAGCAAGATAGCATCCCTGAGACATGCCTGACATATCAAGAGATATCTGTACAGTACAGTCTCTCTCTGCAGGGAAATGGAACAGAAGGCTAATCAGAATGTACTGCGTAATAATCATTACACGCATGGGTAGTATTATTCAACATATTTTGTTTGATGTTTTTGTACACTATAATACAATGGAACGTATTAATATATTAAAGATTGCTGATTGTTTACATAGACAAATTAAAATGTACCGTACTTAGCCTCACACTGTACTAATGCCCTTTGAATCCGCAGAAGCTTTTCCGAACATACTTGCACTGTTTATAAAGTGAATATAAGTAGAAAGTGAGCGGGTCGGGCCAAGGAGGGAGCGGTAAATCAATATGTCGCTCTTCGCACTGCAGGGGATGGCCTGGATCGTGCATCGGGCTCACTATAATACGCCGCGGCGTAAGGCTTTACTTCTCCCGCGACTTGGGCGGTCCTAAAAGTTTTATTCCACTCCCGGAAAGTTTTCTACTTCCTGTTCACATGACAATTTACAAAGATCGGTACAACTTTGATTTTTTTTAAAGTTTTACACCTGTTACTAAAAGTACATTCTAAAGAAGAAGATTTATAACAATAGTTAGTAACTATGGTTGTATATTTATTGTTACATTTTGACACATACTATTTATTTATTTTATTGTTGTTTGTGTGTTGTTGTTGTATATTTATTTGCTGTTTTATAATTTTTCTACCTTAAATTCATTGTCCTGAACATAACCCTTGATTGGCGATGATCACCAAAATTTTGTTTTCCCCATAAAGAAAAAAAACTAAAGAAGAAGAAATAAATTTTCAATTCGCTAATTATAAATTATTGATTAATTATCGCCATATAAATGAAACAAAGCCTAATTTTACACAAGCACTCCTTCCTCAGGAAACAGCGCTATGTTACACAGTAGTACTGTACAGTTATATTAAAATGTTATCAGGTTAGGTTAGGATTGGCTAAAAAATAAAAAGGAAACATTAACTTCTGAAAGTGGTGACTTGGTTAAGGAGGGAAGGACAGAAGGTCTGACCACTATTTGTGTCTGAGACCATTGAGCGAGCTGTAACGTAGGATTGAGTTACCACTCATTTTCCCAAACCCGTCACTCACTCGTTCATTAAAGGCACTACGAACGCCATTTAAACTCAATGCTAGCAATAATGCACATAACTTTTTTCCACTTGAGATATTTTTTTAATTTTTGTTTTGTTTTGAAGATTAGCATTTCGCCTAGTTTCTAACACAAGATTATTGTTTTACAAGTTCATGGGAATTTTTTATTAAATTTCTCTTATTAGTATTAAAAATTTTCAAAAAATTGTTTAAAAATATTTTTTTATTTGGTACCTACATATCATATTTATAATTCCTTGTGTTAGGAACTTTATTTGGCAGTTATAAAACCACAGTAAAAATTTCAACAAGATATATTGAGCGGTTTCTGAGATATGTGTAGTGAAAGTTATAAAATGTTAACTTTCATAAATTAACAAAATAAGATATATATATATATATAAACGTTTTAATGTACAATCATATCCGTGTTAATGGTCACCAGCACTGTATGAGGGGTTGCCTGGGTTTTCTAGCTCTGCATATTGGTCTTCCAGGTTTCTTTTAGCCATTGTTCTCTTCATTCTTATTTTCTTCTCGAGTTAATTCATCGCCTTGTCTGTTTCGTAGACTCGCTTGCTATCTAAGATTTCCATTGCCTTCACAAGATGTTTTCCAGCTTGAAGCCCTAGATGTTCCAACACCTTTGCCTTGGAGACATATCCATTGTAGAAAGATAATACAGCTTCTGGCACTCCAAAATTCAAAGTGGACAGTCCTACAAATGTTTTTTTTCGGAAGTCGTGACCATATCAAATTATTCAGTGATTCATTTGGGTTCTTCGACTTCCCTTTCAAACGTTTCTTTAGAAGAACATGATCAGACAAAGACTTGAATAATGGCTTTATTTCAAGCATTATTACGTCAGGTAGGTGAAAATGTTTTGAATGATCATATGTGAAACCCGAAACCATAACTTTCTTGTACTTACACCAAGTGTCATCTCTGGATGGGCAGAGTTGGTGCGTCGGTTTGTCGTTAGACTGAATATGGAAGAAGGTAGCCCATTCAGCTTTCTGCATGTCTTTCTCACTTGTTGTGTTCCTTCTTATTGCTAATCCATTAAACAATTGAATCTTTTAAATTGCCAGGTCAGTGAGATGGTTTTTCTGGTTAATGGTTTCCCATCTGATAGTTTTCCTTCATTCGTTGATTTTAGTTTCCCATGCGCTTTTGAATGTGACCAATGCATTCAAGTTTATTTATGTCACAATTCTCATAAGGTTTGCTGTCAACCACTGACTTATAAGCAGCAAATGAGTAGAAGCATTGTGTATAATGATGAAAACTTATGATGTCGTGGAGAACTCGATTTATTTTGTTTCCATGGTAACGCACATCGCCTTATATAATCGAATTTTTCAAAATGAAAAATAACTGCAACCTATATGTATTATACATCATTTTAAAGCTAATATTCCAAGGAATAAGAATCAATAAAAACCTGAAAATGTCAAAAGATTAATATTTACCGTTCCAGAGTGCCCTTAAAGAGAGTGACAGTAATGGCTTTTCGGGTGGGGGGGGGGTCAAGCTAGGGTGGCTGTATAGGGACGCTGAAGAGTTTTCATAAATATAGGAAATCTTTTCAAAGGATATTTGTAGAAAATAAAAACATTAGCAATTTAGAATAAATTGTTGTAGCAATTAGCAAAATTAGAAAAAGAATATATAATTTACAGTACATATGAAAAAAGTTACTTATTTTTGTTTAAAAATACGTTTGTATATGAATTATGTACACATTTGTGGTTTTTATTCCTTTTTTGTGTTCTTTTATATTTTGAACACTTGTGCAAAAACACTTTTTCAAAGATGAACTTTCAGCCTTGTTTACGTTTCCTCCCGAGTAGCCTATGCAATTTTCCTTATTCCTAGAGAGAAGAGTGTTTTATTTGTTTTCTGCGTTGAATGTAAAACTGCTACTTACTTCAGGCGTGAGGAACAAAATATTTCATCTGTATTTTTTTATAGGTTCTGTAATAGTAGTTATAATCATGTCTACTAATTTTTTTTTCAACTAAATATAAAATTTTTTAAAATAATTTCGAAACTAAGTATTTAGTAAAATTTTGTATTGTAGTTCGATATACTTTTTAATCATAGTAAACCTATTTCAATTACTCTAACCTTACAAGGGCGCCGAAAGATATCTTAAATGCTAAACACTAAAGAAGGCGCTGCTCTGTTATCGGGTCACGCACTTCTATTAACGTGGATGTACATCGGAAAGTGAGTCAGGAAATTTAAAATTAATTTCTTGTGATGGTGATGTACTAGAATCGTACATTAAATTCTATTGAAAGCTACTCTTAATACATATTGTTTGATGCATTCATTAATAGCGGCATTGAATACTTGACCTACATGGAGATTAATATAAAGTGTGACGTCAGATATACGAGGCTGTCTGTTTTAATCTTCATGCTTCAATTCAGTAACCAACCGCTCGACATCTTTAATCACGTTTCATATTGATCCGATGCTTTACTATTTATTAAATCGACCCTTATAGTTAATATGTAGTCTACGTCAATATGACGTTTGCATAGAATATTTCCCAACGTATTTTACATTTTCTAGTGTCATGTTCTTAAGAACTTGATATTACGAAATCGTTGACTAGTTTTACCATTCACGTATTTACGAAAAATAGTGAGGTTATGATTATTTTTGCTTGGTACCTGTGTAGAATAATGGCTTAAGTCTGCAACGGCGCTCCTCTGAAAGACTTAACCTCTAAAGATGGTTACATACCAAGCGCCGAAACGATCGGCGTCAATTAGACCAAAATTACTTATTACTGTGGAGAACTAGTACGTAGAGGCGCATGTATAGTTTGAAAGTGCTTATACCGTATATGTTGCAATGATTGGATCAACTTTATCCGTATACTACTCAAAAATTCTTCTAGACAAGATGAAAGTGATTTTAATGTTGCGAACGGTAAGTAGTGGTTAAATGCTGGTAAAATACTTAACCTACATTTACCTCCACAATCAAGGCTGTATAAACTGAATGTATTAGAGCATTATTTTGTATTAGGTTCAGTAATTATATATGCCTACCTGTTTTACAACCTATCGCGGAGCATTTACTTGATAGTATTATGTAGGATAGTATCACTTAATAAGGAAGTGTGTCATAGAATAGGTTTAGTTTGTATGGCTGTTATTAATCTACGTTTTAACCAACGTTTACTGTTTGCGGCATTTAAATAACCTTATTACTTGAAATGTATTTTTGAGTGACGTATTTAAAACAGTAAAAAGTCGGATCAACGTTCAGCAACTATCGTTTGCCCAATTTTGTACTGAAATAAGTGCTCAGGCTTAGTGAAAGCGGTAATGTTCGAATGTTGGCAGTCCTGTAGTCCCTCAACTTGTGTATAAAGCGTACAAAGCAATTCTCAACAAAGTATGTAACGAGTAATATAAAAAAATATATAATATATCAATTCCTACTTGGATCAGCAAAGAAAAATTTTATTTGAGTTAATTTTTATTAAATCATTACAATAAATATAAATATGTATAAACATATGATAGAATTACAATATTAAGTGGTAAAATAGAAAAAGAAATTAATTAATTTAATTGATTTATTAAATTTAATTAATTAATTAATATTTGAAAACTGTATTAAAATCAAGTGTCAGCCAATACAAGTTTAAAAAATGTATTTCAACTTAGGTGAAAAGTATTTTACTAACTATTGCAAACTTTTATATATATATATATATATATATATATATATATATATATATATAAATTGTAAATTCAATAATTATTCTTGTATGTATTTTTAATTTGTTTTATTTCTTTATATATATATATATATATATATAGTGTGAACTTATAACACGCTTCAAGAGATTTTCCAATATAATTGAAGCTTGTAATTTGTCTTATTTCTTTATATATATAATATGGAGGGTGTGGACTTATTGAATAACACGCTTCAAAAGATTTTCTAATATAATTGAAGCTTGTATTTTGTCTTATTTCTTTATATATATATATATATATATATATATATATATATATATATATATTATATAATATTAAGGGTGTGGACTTATTGAATAACACGCTTCAAAAGATTTTCCAATATAATTGAAGCTTGTAATTTGTCTTATTTCTTTATATACATATATATATATATATATATATATATATATATATATATATATATAATATGGAGGGTGTGGACTTATGAAATAACACGCTTCAAGAGATTTTCCAATATAATTGAAGCGTACTTCGTAATGAACTATTGGTCTTTGAGTAAATATTGAAGTCTATGAAATTTGTCTTTATAAAAAAATTATAGGAAATAATTTACCGCTGTCCATTTACTCTTTAAACTTTCCGCAAAAACCACTTTCATGTATAATAATATTTTTAATTTTTGTTTTTTTGGCACAGTACTTCCACGTCCTTCTGAAACAGGATATTGCTTTGTAATTAAGTTTGCTTGATTGTTGCTGTACAAAAGTACAAACTATTCCTTGGTTTATTGTGAGTGTTATTATTTTCCCATTCTCAAATACAAAATGTTCTTGCGTTAGAACAGTAGCAAGTATTATTATTTACTGTAGACAGCAGCAAGTTGAATAGTTTGTGGATGGTGTATAGGTTAGCGCGTGTGTGTAAGCGTGTGTATTCATGTGGTTAAAGGACAAAGTCCTGTTAATCTTATACTTTTAACATCGCTAAAATTTCACCCTCTCGATAAAATTGTAACAATCCACTTTTACTCGGGATTACATAAACACTTGGTGAAAAGTCCTGATGTCTTCAAGTGATACAGTTGAAGATTAAGATCCTCTAGGATTACGTCAAGACTCCCAAGCAAAATGAGGAAAGTATTATCCAAGAAATACTTTGAAATTATATAAACATTTTGAGAAGGACGAATAACATTGGCATGAACTAACAAGATTTAAATTCAATTTAATTTCTAAAAGACAATAATTTGTTAGTGGATATAAAAATCCTCAAAACAACATAATGAGTAAATAGGGTAAACAATATGTTTTAGTTAACACTAGCGACAGATTTATACAGAATATTCATTTAATAAATGTGGCAATTTATTTACTTCCTTCTTGAGTCTCTAGTTTCTGGGTAGACGGAGGTCCGTTATCCACACAATAGTAGGATAGATCTGCGAGAGTCTAATTAATGGCTTCAGTGCTCAAGGAATTTTTCCAGTCCTACCCCCTATTCTGAAGGTGCCCCTCTGGAGAAGATGATGTTTTGACATAGTAGACAATTTGGTGTTTTTGCTAGGGGCAGCTGTATATATGTGACCGGCGGTCGCTCTAGCAGTAAAAGTGGAAGTTTCTTATAGAAAGCGGTAATTCTTGAGGGCTTCCAGCTTCTGCGTAACCGATGGCCCGATATCCAAAGTAGGATAGGCATAGAGAGTCCGATGCCTTCTATACTCAAGGATCTCTCCCAGTTATATCTTCCACCCTGGCGACTACCCTCTGGAGAATAGTGTTTTGGCTGCAGGTCATCTTCACCGTCCTGACACAGTAGGCACTCGGGAGTGTTTGCCAGGTGGAATCTGTAAATGTGGCTATGTGTGAATGACCAGTTTACACCCTAGCTGCAAAAGTGCAAGTTGTTAAAGAGCCATTGAAATAATTCATGTAAATTATACTTTTTTTTGTATTACCTTGGCAAAAAAACCATTACTTACTGATTTATTCAACAGACGCGTTTCGTACTCAGACTTATCAGTCTTGAGTCTTGTCAGTAATTCACAGCATTGAATAATGCACTGACCTAGCGCGAAACGCGTTGGCTGAATAAATCAGTAAGTAGTGGTGTTTTTACCAAGTTAATACGAAAAAGTTAAATTTATACAATAGCCTCAAGATGTACAACACAATAACTGCAAATTTTAATTCAAGTGGATTAGTTGCTGTTAAGTTTTGTAGATGTTGAAATGTTCTTTAACGAAATACAGACTTTTTTAAGAATAGATGAATAAATATAATAATTCGTTTATTGTGGAAATGTATGTTTTATTTTCCCACCCTTGCTCGAAGAATACAATAACAATTTCAAAAGGGAACTAACTTTTTGTAAAAAGTTGGTATGCGTGCTGTCTCTTATTATTTGTATAACACCAATTCGACGCGTTTATCTAACAACGATAGTTTTCCCACATTTGACAAAATAGCCTGAGTAACCTTCGGTAGTAAGTCGCTGTAAATATATACCTGTTAAATATGAATACTTTCTCTTTTAAGACCTCAATAGAGAGTTGGTCTACTTTATGTACACGAGTTTGGACACTTATGGCATAATATCTCCCCTATAGCTTATACTGGTGTTTATATTCCTACCTATATCCATAGTACAATCCTTTCCTTCATAGGCGATATATTTTACCGACGTGAAACTACAAGAATAATCGATACGAGAGACCAGATTCGCGGGAACATTATAATCGATTAGTGAAAGCTCAAGATATAGGCTACCGAGGCCGGTGATACAAAAATATGAACAATTTTATTATAATGTAACACAATGTAAGTACTGTACCTGAATCGAAATAAAACATGAGAATTACGGTACGTAAAACAGTCCCGAATTGTTATGGAAAAGTGCTCAAAAACATAGGCTCTATATCAAAATAGCCCCATATCACCTAGATCAGTGCTGGTACCTATTATGCTTTTATTTACTTCCAATAATAGTGCTGATGGTATTCTTTTAAAAACTTGGCTTTTACTCTCATTTTACTACAATAGAACCCTAAATATTGTTTAGGGGTGAAGCGATTAAACGTATTTAGTTTCTGTATTCGAAGCTTTCTCCATTTCTCGATTGAATCTCTCAATGCGACATATTCTCCTTTGTAAAACTGTTATATATATATATATATATATATATATATATATATATATATATATATATATATATATCGAAAAAAATTAATTGTTTACTTTTTCTACCCTAGTGTTCACGTTCTTGAACAGACGTAAGATAAACGTGTTTTTTTGAAGATGACGTCACAAATATCCTCTATTACAGCTCAGAAGTTACACGTTATTTTTCGTATTTCAAACAAAAACATTCCGCGACATTTTGATCAGTTTGTCCTAAGAGAAATGTAATTTTTTCATATTCAATAATTTTTAGAATCTAAAATTTAAGAACAAAGTATTGTATCACTAATATTGCTTATCCATATGTACAGTATATGCCATTGAACGCCGTCAGTGAGAAAGGTTTTCTTTTTAAATCTCAGTTGGAAAATCCGCCACTTCTACTTCCGTCACCCTCGTGTCAGCCTGGCTTTCTGCAGAGATAATTGGGTTACAACTTGTATCAAGCGTTTCGAGTAACAGAATCAGTTTAATTAGATCTCAGAGGCACTTCTGAATTTCTTTTTACGTTAACAATTTTCACAAAATCAAAGAAATTAAAAAATAAAATTTGTTGCTGATTAAAAATGTTTATAGAAGTGAGACCAGCTTATTTGGTTTATTGATTTCCTCTTCTTTGAATCTTTTGGCCGGTAACACGTCTTGCCCACCCGAACATGTCTCTTAACCACGTCTCTTTGTAACAAGAGAGTTGTATGCTTCAACTTCACCCCAACTTGGAGTGTAACATACTCGGCATACCCTCTCTGTGTACGTACACTCCTCTACATACATAAATATAATCCATATATACACTTATAATTGGAAATGTTACACTATTATAATAAACTATTGTACACATCGCGTTTAAGCATATCGTAAAATTATTTACAATTGACAATTAGAAGTGAATGTTTTTATAATTGTTTTTCACAGTAACAGTTGTAACACCATCAAGACGTACTGGTTTTGTCCCTCTTGTGAAAAGTACCGTAATGTAATAAAATACACAAGGATGATCACAAGGTTTTTAAAATTTTATATTTTTCAAAACTCAAACCTCTAACTCTTGGGTATTGAGATAGTTATATCCTTTTCTTCCTCTTACCTTATTCTATCTACCATTCTTTATTCTTTTTTTTTACAAAGTCAGCTTGAAGCACCTGTTTATGACCCCAACAGAGAGTGAGTCTACTTCATGTACGCGACCCTACACTCGAGATCCCATGATACTACTAATATCGTTTAACAATGGTTTTTGTCCCTACTTTAATCCTACTAATATTCAAAATCTCTTCCTACCCTTCGTAAGCGATAATAGGCATTATAGCATCGCCTTTAAACTGCACACAAATCCACCTAACTTTTCCCTTCAAGCTTCATATAAAATGTGTTACTTTAATCACCTTTATATCTCCGCTAGAGAGTAGGTGTGCTTCAGGTATGTGACTCTGGATTCGTGATGATGTGAGCTCTCTAATATCCCCCCATAAAGAAGGTGTGTCCCTACTTATATTCACTCTGGCCGTATATTCTCTCTGGGCCTATCAATAATGCCTATATTACCCTGCAGATAACGCCATTCCCATCCTTCGTAGATGGAATAGCTATACAGACTGAGCGCCGTAAAACTAAAAGACCCCTAAGAAAGTTGAAGGCTCTTGAGAAACTACGAATTGAACATGACCTTAAGGTACGGTGAGAATCTCTTTCTGTTACTAAACTCTGGCAGAAAGCCAACTAACAGAGGCAGTAGATTATCCCCCACTCGTGCATCTGTGGCCTCATATGCGCTCGAAACAACACTGTCTGTTCTGACGTTCTTACAGCGTTTGAGCAAACATAAATCTTCGACCGTCTAAAATTTGTCACAACCATCTACCCCACAAATAGTGCCCCACCCAGAGCTCTCGTTTTTCAAATTATAAAATTAATTCCGTTATTGCTCTGAATGCTAGGTAAACAAAACGCGTCGAATTACACAAGGGGACGGGCGGGGGAAGGGTTACGGTGACGCACGCCCAATCAGTCAGTCCGGCTGATGTCAGTGCAATTGAGTCTGATTGCGGATGACAGGGCTTGTCTGCGGTGAAGCAATGCACGCGCGGACTTGTTTTCTATTAAAACCTTGAATCCGTCTCCAATATCCAATTATTGACAGCCGTGTCAGATTTTAAATTGAAATTACAAAGTTGTTGGACCGGAAAATAAACCTAAAGCGGAATGGAATGAGAGAATTAAAATTTACTCTAATATAATGTGAACAGAACAAATGCTTGTTATTGAGTTACAGTTGTATGTAGGTTTTTCGATAGACAAATATATCGATTGCGGTAAATTTGTTTACTTCCATCCACTTGGTGACACGTTTTCCACAAAGGCTTAATTCTAATCTATAGCTTGTTCTAGTTTTCAGGCTTTATGACGCTTTGAGAGTGTTCTAATGTATTTTTTTAGATATGACTGCTAACAGAATACTTTCCTTTTTTTCATTGAAGACAGAAGTGAACTTTCAATGACCAAGTCTGTTATGACACAAGAATTCCAATATGAGATCGTTTCCTAATTACTGTCTAAACTTCTTTGTAGCTTACAGCTCATTCGTTTCTCTTATATCTTTCCGGGTAGCAGATAGTCACCTGTCAACACCTTTGAGAGTCGTCTTCAGGTAAGCGGTCCTATCCAAGTCACGTCATAATTTCCCCCCCTTTTCAATACCAGCTCTCAACGTTTAACAGGGCAGGTTTGTGCCCGGGACCAAGTCCCTAGTTTGAGGATTCGGCTCCTAGGGTACCCGAGAGTGTATAACGATTCAATTTCACTACTTGAACCGAACCAATCAAATGGGGTATTGTAGGTACAGCATGTGTAATCTGACGTTCAGAAGGTTCTATTAGTCCCGAGTAGTTCTGGGGGAAACTCGAAGCGGTTAACATCGTAGTGGCTTGTTGGAGTTCCGTCTCATCCCAGGAGTCGCACGGTATCCAGTCCAGGCAGAAGAGTCAGAGCAGCTATTCGGGACTGGCGCTAATCTCCCGACTAGGTAGGGGTCACGAGTTTCAGTTGGATTCGTGGATTCATGTTATCACATGTAGGACAGTGGATGACCCCCAAACATATACCCAATCTTTATGTTCTTTGCCTTCGAGATAGATGTCGCTAGTCTAGATATTCTTCAAAACTCTTCTGCTTCACCCTTTTTTAATTCTCTGTGAAAGTTTTTTACCAACACACTGCCTTCTTCCAGTACCGGGTCAATACATACTTTCCTTCACCTACCTTATTCAATGCACCCTTCCTTGGCCTTCTTCTTACAAAGACGTGTCCAAGTGAACCGGTATGACCCCAAGAGAGAGTAGGACTTCTTGAGATTAGCGACCCATCAAAGACGACGCCATAATGTTCCCCTACTCCAAGACCCAAGATATGTCCTTTCCTTGGTCCTACCTAGTTCCACATATTCTTCTTACCCTTCTCCCTACAACGGAGTGTGACTGACCTCAAGAGAGAGTAGGACTTTTTGAGATTAGCGACCAATCAAAGACGACGCCATAATGTACCCCTACTCCAAGACCCAAGATATGTCCTTTCCTTGGTCCTACCTAGTTCCACATATTCTTCTTACCCTTCTCCCTACAACGGAGTGTGACTGACCCCAAGAGAGAGTAAGACTTCTTGAGATAGGCGACCGTTCACAGACAACCCCATAATGTTCCCCTACTCTAAGACCCAAGACGTTATGTCCTTGCCTTGGTCCTACCTCATTCCACATCTCTTTCTTACCCTTCTTCCAACAATGGAGTGTGACTGATCCCAAGAGAGAGTAGTACTTCTTGTGATAAGCGACCCTTCACAGACAACGCCATAATGTTCCCCTTCTCTAAGACCCAAGACGTTATGTCCTTGCCTTGGTCCTACCTAGTTCCACATACTCTTTCTCACCCTTCTTCCTACAATAGAGTGTGACTGATCCCAAGAGAGAGTAGTACTTCTTGTGATAAGCGACCCTTCACAGACAACGCCATAATGTTCCCCTTCTCTAAGACCAAAGACGTTATGTCCTTGCCTTGGTCCTACCTAGTTCCACATACTCTTTCTCACCCTTCTTCCTACAATAGAGTGTGACTGATCCCAAGAGAGAGTAGTACTTCTTGTGATAAGCGACCCTTCACAGACAACGCCATAATGTTCCCCTTCTCTAAGACCCAAGACGTTATGTCCTTGCCTTGGTCCTACCTAGTTCCACATACTCTTTCTCACCCTTCTTCCTACAATAGAGTGTGACTGATCCCAAGAGAGAGTAGTACTTCTTGTGATAAGCGACCCTTCACAGACAACGCCATAATGTTCCCCTTCTCTAAGACCAAAGACGTTATGTCCTTGCCTTGGTCCTACCTAGTTCCACATACTCTTTCTCACCCTTCTTCCTACAATAGAGTGTGACTGATCCCAAGAGAGAGTAGTACTTCTTGTGATAAGCGACCCTTCACAGACAACGCCATAGTGTTCCCCTTCTCTAAGACCAAAAACGTTATGTCCTTGCCTTGGTCCTACCTAGTTCCACATACTCTTTCTTACCCTTCTTCCTACAATGGAGTGCGACTGATCCCAAGAGAGAGTAGGACTTCTTGTGATAAGCGACCCTTCACAGACAACGCCATAGTGTTCCCCTTCTCTAAGACCAAAGACGTTATGTCCTTGCCTTGGTCCTACATAGTTCCACATACTCTTTCTCACCCTTCAGTACGATCCCCTGCCCCACTTCATCTATCCTACATCTGCCAGACGGTGCATCTCTAAAAGTTAATAAAAACTCTTCCTAATGTATACTTCCTAAAATAGATGTATAAGTTCCAAGGTTGGCAAAATAACCAGATTCCTCATGTAGATGTGGCGAAAGCCGTCAGTCTTCACTAAACATCTGTCTTTCTTTCCGAACATAAATAGTCAAGTAGTGTTTACACTCCGTTGTGTTGGCAACGCTCGTTAATAAAAACAGACAAAACCTGTTTGTTCCCTCCTTGTTCAAGATTGCTTTCATCATTTAAAGCATTATTTGGATGTTCATCTTTAGGTGTATATTTATTCTATGGCTAAACCTGAGTATAGCCACTAATCTAAAATATTTATAACATTTCTTATAGTTTAACATTTGAACGCAAACTATTTATAATGTAATTATTTTATTATTCATCTTTGAGAAAGTACTAAAACTCTGCAAAACCAATCAATCAACTGCACTTTATTATTTCAATGTTTATCCTTTGGTTGAATTTAATACAGCATTTTCATTAACAGGAAATTATACATCTTTATGTCATTTTCAATACTGTGAACCTTCTAAGACTTTTTAATTAAAGATGGCAATCGGGAGCTTGTAGTTTATTTCTCCTTTTAAGCTATTAGTTACACATTGTTTATGCAATTAATTTCTTCTTCAACAATTTTTTAAAATAACTCTTGCAAAGAAATATTATCTTTTTTTTAACTTATCAAATTATTTTTGTAAAAAGAATTTTCCACCTGAACACAGGCCTAGTTTACTTTGCTGCGTTGCAATCTTAGTAGAAAGCCTCTATAAAGGATCCTATTAAACCGGAAGTCGCTTATAACGGACTGCGTTGTGAAGATGGATCACCCCCCCCCCCCCCAGCCACGTAAACAAGCACAGCACAACTAGCGCTGGTATAACGCTTTTATATGGCTGCTGACACGGTCGTTTGTGCTTTCTGTCACGTGACATTCCTCCTAAAAATGATGCAGGAGAACTGTAAATAGCGTAGACATATCAGTAATATTTATAATGACGTAACAAGTGTTGACAATCGTTTTGTCAGTGGCTAGATCACGTGACTTCTGCTTAAAACAAAAACCAAACGCTTACAGTGTAATCTGAAGACTTTTAACTAAATGAATAAAAAAAAAGAATTACCATTGTCGTTTAGTTTTACCTAACAATAGATTTAGTGGATGTATTAACGGATATTAATCGCTGCGACTAAACCTTTCACATGTTTTTAATTTGTTAATTTTTTCTCAACCCTCTACAGTTTTTCCTTCTTTTTATTTCCATTTTAACCACATTTTGGGATAACTCGTAGTTTTATTAAAACTATCAACCCTTAGAACCATTTATCCCGTTTTAATGTTGGTTTACTGTACCCTACTGTGAACGCGTTTTGCCAGTCGAGGACGTTATCAAGGGTAGTTGATCAACATAGTATTATAGTGTAGCATGGCCTTACTGATATTGCTGACCAAGCGTGTTAGTTCAGTGTTTGTTCAATGCTCTGATAATCTTTTAAAAGGATTTTTAGTATAAATTATTCCATAACTTTTATATACATACTGGTTGATAAACAATTTCCACAGATAAATCATTAACATATTTTGCTATAGACTTTCAAACCATTAAAAAATTTACTTAAATAATTATGAAAATAATGATGATTAGAGCTAGTGTAATGAGGCCTAATTATTGATATCCGACCGCAAACACCAAATTAAAGCTCCTTCTAGAGGTGCCATGTAACGTGGTGTGCGGCTATGATCCCAGCGCCGGTCGCAAAGTTATTAATTGTTTTGGCAATTGAATGAGTTTATAGGTTAATTAGATACGTAGGTTAAATCGACTGTTACATTGATTCAAGAATATAGAAGGAAAAAATAGAAGAAAATTAAGACAAAAGGGACAGAAGAGAATAGAAGATAATTTGAAAGAATAGAAAGAAACAGAAGGGAATAGATGAAATTATAACAGAATAGAATGGAATAAAAAAGAACATAAAAAAGTGGAAGTACAAACTATTAGAAATAAACCGAAAAATGTACAAAAGAATAGAAAAACAGAAGAAAAGAATAGAAAAAGAAAAAAAAATTACAAACAGACAGAAGAAAATAGAAAAAATACAAAAGTTTAAAAGGAACAGAAGAAAATAAAAGGAAATATAAAATAATAAGTGGGAACAGAAGGAAATAAAATGAAAGAAATAAAATGTAGTACAAAATAATAGAAACGAATGAAGAAAAAAAGTGAAATAAAAGAATGTAAAAGAGAATAGGCAAAAATAGGAGAGAATAGAAAGTTATAGAGAAGAGTAAAAGATAGTAGAAGAGAATATAGGGGAATAGATAGGGATATAAGAGAATAGAGGTTAATAGAAGAAACTAAATGTAAATAGAATAAGTAGATGGCAGACAGGTGAATAAGTATATATATTTACGTATTTCTGATATTATTTCATATTAAATTATATACAGCCAATCACCCTGAGGTGTTGTCTTGAAGAAGAACTTGTATATTCTCTCATAACATGCTTCACAGTATAAATTTTCACATGTGGATTAATTCAATTATAAAAGTTATATTGTCTATCGTAATAATATACTTAAGAAATCATTTGGACTACCATGAGATGTTTTTTTGATAAGAATAAATATTCAACTATTCCTGATATAGTAAATACAGATTTTTAGAGTGAATGCAAATCGATTACAGGACCGCAAAGCACTGCAGTGAATGCCAAAGCACTGCACAAAGAGGACGTAATTGAAATAGACAACACTTGGGCTCTTCACCTCAAAGGCAAGTTGGCCTTTTAAAGTTTTAGTCCAGCAAGTTGGTTACTCGCAGGCCGAGTTTATCTCCGCGTGTTGACAGAGTCAATTTGCCTTTCGTTTCAAGATGAGAGCAGTTTAAATGGTAAATGTTTCCAACACCTTTGACGATTTTCGTTTCTAGATTTGTTACTCAAAATCTGCTCTAAAGAACGATTTTATATTTATCCATAGGGGTTAAAACGTACTGTAATAATCTATATACAAACATAACCTAACTTTTAAAACCCACAATGTGGCCTCGGAACTTACCGAAGTTGTATTGAAATGAATACAGACAGACAATGGGTTTTGTGGAGAAATAAAACACTTGTTATACGAAGTGTATAGAAGGAATTGACACTGGAATATATGTATAGAGTGTGAATTTATACGAAGCGAGAGAAAGAGAGAATTTGATATAATAAAAAGAGAAATCTTTGACGCTTATACGTAACGTGTATTGACACTTACACCGCACTGGGGCTCAGAATTAAGTCAGCTGAACGAAGGAAACATGTCACGGTAAAGTTTATGACTAGACTGAAGCGATGACGGTAGCTAGACTAGACTGAAGACATAACTAGACCGAGGCACACATCTCCACAGAGAGTATATATGGATGCTCTAACATTACATTTGTCTTTACAATATACACGGCTTTACATATATTATACATTATCGTTAATTTTATAAAAAGGTTATATTGTATACATTTTTAAGAAGTTCCTATAAAACTATCAGAACAGGTTTCTACATGCAGTCATTTTTAGATAACGTTTTAATAGCATTTGTTTTATTGGCTTGTGAGTGAAAGTTATAAATAAAATAATAAATGTGCTATGACTCACAATTATAAAAACCTTATTATCATACGCGTTTCAATGACAATATGTCATCATCTTCAGTGATGCTACACAATTGAAACTAATTGAAAAAACTAAACATAACCTATAAAGTTTTAACAAAAGTAAGAACCGGATCTTACTTATTTTTGTTTTACAAAAGGTAAATTCTGGTTCTTACTTTTGTTAAAACTTTATAGGTTATGTTTAGTTTTTTCAGTTAGTTTAAATTGTGTAGCATTACTGAAGATGATGACATATTGTCATTGAAACGCGTATGATAATAAAGTTTTTATAATTGTGACTCGTAGCATATTTATTCTTTTATTTATAACATTTGTTTTTCTTATAATAAATATTTTACGATTTGATTGTGTAACACAAATATTCATACTTTTGTTATATTTATTTTATGAATATTTTTGAAATTACTTCACAAAAATTCAAAATATGTTCCTTGTCATTGTATTTATACAGCTCCAGAAAAAAATAACACAAAATATAGAACTAGGCTTATATATATTTCGTTCCTCATAACCCGTTCGGTTGTTCTAAAACATGAGACCAATAGGAAGTTTTAAAAAACCAGAACCGAAAAAAGCGTATAAATTGAACCAATAGACTTTTGACCACGTTACTGAACACGTACCTTTAAAATCGTTAGGCATTACAGCGCATCCTAGCGGCTAAGGTCCACACTAATTTTAGTTGTCTAATGCAGTTAAAAAAACTGTTATCTCAGTAAGTTTATTTTAAAATTTACTTTATTTCACGCAGGTCGTGATATTTAGTCGCGTTTCAGCGTGTAGTTTTGGTGAGAAAAGTTTCAGTGGCCTATCGTCATCCTTACTGACTACAAATACATTGTTACAAGCTACAATCACTTAAAGAAACAGGACAAAATACAACACAACACCAACAACAAAGATAAACTACAAGCCCCAGGCGTATACAAACTGAACTGCGACGAATGTAACAAATTCTACATTGGACAAACAGGTCGCAGCTTTAAACCAAGAGTTAAGGAATGCAAACAGAACACCAACTCAACATTTTACAATCACATAAAAGAAACAGGACACAAATATACAGACATTTACCATAACCTAGAAATCCTACACATCAACAAAAAAGGACCGCATCTCAACACACTAGAACAATATGAAATTTACAGACACAGAAAAACACAAAATACAAACATATTAAAAGAACAAACACAATACAAATCACACAAACTATTTGATACTATCGAGAACCTACCTTTAAAACCGTCACAGCTTGACCCAACATCGCCAAGCAGAAGACACTGATGAAGATCGGCACATAGCGATCGAAAACGTTCTGTCTCAGTAAGTTACAACAAATTTACAAAATTTAAAGTTCGTATAGTCATAAACTATTGTTTAAGTGATTGATAAGATTCACCGAACCTAATGGACTACAAAATTCAAGAACTCAACATAGTTACAATTTATATTTAGTAAAGCAAAAATGTACTTCTTTAACCTGGTTTATTATTGAAACAGGTCTGGTTAACTATAGGTATTTTTGTTTTTTAGTGTTGGTTTTTATTTTAAATAGGTCTGGTCGAGGACACGTCTATTTAAACTATAATAATAATTTTAGTACAAAGGGAAAATTATATTCTTTCCTTAGTCTTAGTCTTTTCTTACCCTTTTTCTTACAAAGGGGTACGGCATTACCTCTTATGATCCTGATACAGAATAGGTATATTTGAAATGAGCAACCCTGTGTCCAAGCGATGCCAAAAGTTTTGTACCAGTGCCATTTTAACCCGCTTAGTGTCAGCTACCCTTCTTCGCCTTCTCCTTACATTTGGCTATAAAGGGTGGAATTATTTATAACCCCGATAGAGAGTAGGTATATTTTCAGGCAACCTACTATGCACTTGTCATGTAATGATCTTCCTACATCCCCTACCTGTATTCACAACCCTTGCCATCCTTTTTAGACTATGAGAACAAACTGACTGATATTAAGACTGCTAACAAAATATTTTTATTTGTATTTTTAAAACACACAAATAAAAAGACAAGGAAATATTTTCCATCTAAAAATCTAAACATATTTTTTGAATGTTTTGGGGCACCGTATCAACAACTGTGGGAGCGCCGAGCAGTACTTACTAATCGACAAAACGTGTCTCGCCCTCGGCAAACCTGACACGCTGTCCGTCACAGGCTAGCTTGCAGACCACGTGATCACATTTACACCATTCAATTTACAAATTAAAACTGATTGCATAGGTTTAAAGCAAGTTGCCTGCTCGTGTTCGACCAAACCTGGAATCGGATCGGGCTGAATCCGCTGATCCGACGCGAGTGTTACGGGCGGGTGCTATTACACCAACACACTCATGGATTGAGCTTTAATACTCTTTAGCCGTGAATTTTTAATATAATATGGTTCATTGATAGGTACCCTAATGGTGTAAGTATGATGTTGTCTACTTACCCCCAGGCCACCCATATGTGATGTTGCTGTCGCGCTTATACCATACACGACAAGTTATCCTACTTATGTAAATATTATGCTCCCTTGGCTACTCACCCTTGCGTTAATATTACCTATAATTCTGCTGCTATACCTGTTATGTCCCACCCGACAGGTCACTTTGATGCTCGCTTGTCTACTTACCCCCAGGCCACCCATATGTGATGTTGCTGTCCCTCTTACACCCTACCCGACAAGTTATCCTACTTATGCAAATATTATGCTCCCTTGGCTACTCACCCTTGCGTTAATGTTACCTATAATTCTGCTGCTATACCTGTTATGTTCCACCCGACAGGTCACTTTGATGCTCGCTTGTCTACTTACCCCCAGGCCACCCATATGTGATGTTGCTGTCCCTCTTACACCCTATCCGACAAGTTATCCTACTTATGCAAATATTATGCTCCCTTGGCTACTCACCCTTGCGTTAATATTACCTATAATTCTGCTGCTCTGCCTGTTACGTCTCACCCAACAGGTCATTTGTGTTTCCGTTCACCCTGAGGAGTTTGTGCAACCTTTTGAATGACACTGTTATAGATATACTTACTTATGTTGACAAAACCTAAAGTATCAGATAATATAGAAACTATTCGCCTATTTATGCATCGGCCGTTGTTCAGCATATTCGCCTACTTATGCCTCGGCCGTTGTTCAGCATATTCGCCTACTTATGCCTCGGCCGTTGTTCAGCATATTCGCCTACTTATACCTCGGCCGTTGTTCAGCATATTCGCCTACTTATGCCTCGGCCGTTGTTCAGCATATTCGCCTACTTATGCCTCGGCCGTTGTTCAGCATATTCGCCTACTTTGCCTCGGTCGTTGTTCAGCATATTCGCCTACTTATGCCTCGGCCGTTGTTCAGCATATTCGCCTACTTATGCCTCGGCCATTGTTCAGCATATTCGCCTACTTATGCCTCGGCCGTTGTTCAGCCTATTCGCCTACTTATGCCTCGGCCGTTGTTCAGCATATTCGCCTACTTATGCCTCGGCCGTTCTTCAGCATATTCGCCTACTTATGCCTCTGCCGTTGTTCAGCATATTCACTACGTTGCTGCGATCCACATGTCTCGGCCAAATCCGATTTGGCGTTGGATAACTCAAATTTCCCGTCTCCATAAGTGAACAGGATGGGGGAATTGGAATAGGAATTTCTTTTTCCAGGGAAAAATAATAAAATATGACATTGACGGTGTTCATGTAACCTCACATGTAACCGTGTTTTGTATTGGGGTTGAATCAGATGTGATTGTCCTTTAGACTTTTGGCAACCCGCTAAAACTATTTATTTAGCTATGAAAATGTTATTATATTTTAAAAAAACGCTCAAGTACAGGTTAACTAGAAATTTCTATTTGAATTTAACTCAGAATAGAATAATGACTAGTTTTTCTTTAGTAAATTTCGGTTCCGTACTCTGATCTTTGTTTATTGCCTAGATGTAAAACATTGACGTTTTATTGGAAGAGTAAAGGTTTTTTATTGGTTCGAACGGCTGCTTCCGCTTAGGTCATCTGTTAATGTTAACAGAACTATATGTGTGTCTTATGACGTAAAAGAAGTCGGTTGCTCCAGATAATTTTGATTCTCAAACGACTCCACACAATGAATCTGTAAGGGAACTACTAGCAAACACATCCATCACCCCGACGATACCTTCCTCTGCTCGCGAGACCATAGCCGGTTTGCCTGTAGTGGGCTCGAGGTACCTATAAGACCTCGACTGGTCACCAGTCCATCGACACCCTCACATGGACAATCATCTTCGGCTTTGGCTCCCCTTCATCTGATACGGGGAACTGAGAGTCACATTCCGGGTAGCATGGATTTCCTTGACCCACACAGACTTCATTCACTATTCACACACCAAGGACCCACCGGGTAACTTACCCATCCACTCATCTTTCTCCCCTTCACTCATAATTTTCCCACTTACCTCCTTAAAAAGCTGAAAATCCCCTCCACTGGTAGGTTTCTCTACTGTTACTACTAATGTCACACCAGTTATGCCACAATTTCGTCAGAACGTCTCTACGTGCTTTCTTGACCATTTTTATAAATTCTCCCCTTTCATTGAAAAGTACCCTTTCTCATTGCGTTACTCATAATAAATCTCTGTTCTAACTCCAAATCCAGCGGGATCACTACGGTTATCACACACTTTGCATCATTAAAGAGTGTTCTATCCCCTTTAACCATTCCAGTATCCTCCTCTAATCACTCAACAACTTTCGCACATCAATCACACCTATGCAATCATACCAACTACTTCTTCATACCTTACCATAGTTACAAACAGCCCTTTATATAGTCTTCTACCCCTCTCATACTCCACATTCACTCCTTATTCTCTCCCACCCCTGTTCTGTCACGTTTCCCTTGTCGTTCAACTCTTTACCTCCCTTACATCGCTCTTTCACCGCCATATTCTATCACCGGTATTCTATTCACTCTTCTTTTCATAGATAGATCGTGTTCCCCACAAATAGCTGCATACTCGCACACATACACCATTCATCCAATTACCTCATCACTTCCCTATCCTTAACCTCCAAATTTCTTCTATAGCTACGCCCCGCCATTATCCGCATTCGTAATCATACACCTACCATCCATCATTCATATTTCTCATAATCAAATCAAATACAATCTTCCTTATCTGTGATTTTAATCTCGCCCTAAAACAGGTCCTTTAGTTCACCCCCTATAAACTTGTTTACTCTCTAACAAACCTCATTTTCTTCTTTTTACCCCGTATATAGTCCCTCAAAATCCTACACCCACCCCTTTCTACCAACAATATCCCTAATCTATCCAAAAC
>JBAIZL010000001.1:243341120-243538620 GCA_036971475.1 Prosapia bicincta
GGTTGAAATAACACTAGGGTGTACAACACCTAGTTTACAAAATGTAAGAGAATTTTCTAAATCTGTGATTACCTGTAACATCATGTCATATAAAATGTTCAATTGGTTTAGAATACTTCTAAATTTTTCTAGTTCAACAAAGTCATTTACATTACGATTCACAATACTTAACTTATTTTTTAATTCTACAAAATTTTCATCAATTACAATAAAAGTTTTATTTAATTCCTTCATAATATTATTACTAAAGGAGTATTGAGATTCAATTTGATAATTAATCTTAATTTGCTCATTTTCAATATCTTTAATTATTTTGTCATATTTTTTTCCATCATATGCATCTAAATTGCCTGTTAAAGATTTGATAACGGACCCTAGTCCATCTATAAGACCTCTTTTTGTTCTTTTGTTACCATTCTCTCTTAAGAGTATAATTTCTAATTTTTCTTCTATTACATTTTTACTGTGATTAACATATTTAAAATAATTAACAATATCTCTTATTCTATTACTGTTATCGGTTACATATTCATTGTTTAATAAGCTACCGTTACAATTGTAGCAACTAGTTTCAAAATTTTGCAATACGTCATAATAATAAGCATCAATGTTATTTAGATGAGCTACTAAGTTTCTTACATCAAAATAGTGGACAAAGGTATGGTAGGAAGATTCTAATTTGGCCGGCCCAAGGTCTATTGGGATTATTCCGAGGTTGTTGTTGACTTCTCTGATCTCTGCTGAGTCGGTGGCTGTGCCAATGACGAACAGGAGGGACCTGGAAAATTATTTTGAGCATTAATTACATTTTTTATCTTCTTAGGCCTTTTAATTTTCGACAAATGTATCTTGTCTTTTGTGTTATGATGTCTAGGCTTTATTTTACCAGTTTTTCTTTCCTTGTTTATTGAAGATATCTCTTTCTTGCTATATCTGTTTTTCGTTTTGCTTTGCTTCTGAACTGACTTTATATAAACTTCAGATGGTATTTCTGGAAGTGGTTCTTTGTTTACATTCCTTTTTTCTAAAACTTTTTCTTTAATTCTTTGATTGCTATCCCTAATGTTTTCGTAAAGTATTTTTGTTTTTTCCTTATGGTTTAAAACGTAGTCATTTACAATTTGTTTTTCTAAATCTATATCTAATAAAGAGTTTGAATTTATGTGTCCAAATAAGACTTCGCACGGCGTTAATTTTGTGACTGAATGAATGCTATTGTTATAGGCAATTATAGCATATTTGACTTTCTTAATTATACTGTCTTTTTTAAATTCGATTTGATTGTTTAACAGCCTTATGTGTTCTATTAAGGTGGAATGAAATCTTTCACATAATCCGTTTGATTGGGGGTTTTGTGTACTGATAAAATGGATTTTGATTTTATGCAGGTCTAATATCTCCTTCACAATCCTGTTATTAAACTCCGTTCCATTGTCTGAGATAATAACTGTTGGTAAGCAGAACTGCGCAAAGTAATCTAATAACTTGTCTGCAATCTCTGTAGCTTGAGAGCTTCCCAAGCGATAAGCTTGAGCATACTTTGTGAAACTGTCGACAATGCTGATAAACGCATTCTTTTCTAAAGAGATAGTGTCGATGTGAATTATCTGGAAAGGCCTTGCAGCTGTAGGCGTCAAGTTCAACTCTAATTGTAAGGGGATTCTGTCATATTTGGTTCTTTGACATATGTCACACTGATTTATGAAATTTTGGATTAGTGATTTTAAATTAGGCCAATAATATCTTCGCTTAATTTGTTCGTATGTTTCTTGTATCCCTCGGTGATTGGTTTTGCTGACATGATAATTACTTATCGTTTCTAAGGTATCTTCTTCCGAAGTTAGGTCTAAGAGTTTGTTATTACACTTAACCAAATTTAGTTCAGTTTGTTTGAAATTTTTGGCTACGCATGATGCAAATTTCTCGTAAAAATCGTCTTCAAAATATAGATTATATTTTATTTTGGGTACCAAATATGATTTTACAAAGTTAACTATGTCTTCTTTAAAGTTATTTTCTGATATTTCGACCATTAAACGAATTTTTGAAGTTCCGAATAGTTTTATAATTTTTACTTTCTTTGGCTCATACTTTACCAATGACAAAAATATTTGATTTCTCCCAAAGTTTACAGGCTCGTCGGAAATTGGTATTTCAATTTGGGTGTTCCCTTCGAAGTTGGAATGCATGGTTTGACTGTCACTTTCTTGATCGTACTCTAAGTTGGCATTATCTGTTGCGTCGAGTTGTACGACCATAGACTCGTTATCTTCATTTAATTCCGGGAAGAAACGTTGGATTAATCCAGCTGGAGATAAATCAAGGTCTGGTTCTACAGTGTGTTGGGTGTTTGTTGACCTTTTATTAGTAATGTTCAATTGTATTCTAGATAAGGCATCGGCGTTTTGGTTTAATTTGCCTTTTTTGTATCTTATGTCATAATCATATTCCTCTAATTTTAATCTCCATCTTAAAAGCTTGGAATTTGGTTCTTTAACTGAAAATAACCATTGTAAAGGTTTATGGTCTGTATAAATTTTAAATTTTCTTCCAAATAAATAAGGCCTAAAGTGTTTAGTGGCCCATACGATTGCTAGTAATTCCTTTTCAATCGCGGAGTAATTAGTTTCGCTGTCGTTTAAAGTTCTGCTGGCATACGCTATAGGAAGGTCCTTTCCATTTTTGTCCTGGCTTAAAATTGCTCCTAGTGCAAAATTACTAGCGTCTGTTGTTAGAGTAAACTCCTTTTCAAAATCTGGGTATTGTAGAAGGGGCTCATTAGTCAGTATATTTTTACATGTTTCAAAACATTCAATGAAGTCTGGATTTTCTATATTTATTTTTGCATTTTTCTTTAAACAGTTAGTAAACGGTTTTGTTATCTTGGCGAAGTTTTTAATAAATTTTCGATAATAGCCTATTAGTCCTAAAAATCCTTTAATTTGTTTGGTGGTTTTGGGTATTGGATAGTTTTTGATTGCCAAAATCTTTGCTGGGTTAGGTTTTACGCCTTCCGGTGTAACAACATGCCCTAGATACGCTACTTCTTTTCTTTAAAATTCTGTTTTATCCAGCTGTACTTTAAAGTTGGCTTTGCGTAATCTGTCGAATACTTCTTTAAGTCTTTGTATATGTTCTTGGAGGCTAGTGGAGTAAATTATAATATCGTCTAAATAAACTAAACATGTTTCATTTTGGATTCCTCTCAGAATGTTATTCATAATTCTTTGAAATGTAGGGGGGCTATTCTTTAGTCCAAATGGCATTCTTAAAAATTCATAGTGTCCCGTTTCTGTTGAAAACGCTGTTTTTTCTATGCTATTTTTATCCATTTCTACTTGGTGAAATCCTGAGGCTAAATCTAAAGTTGTAAAATACTGAGATCGTCCTAATTTATCTAATATGTCGGTAATGTTTGGCAAGGGAAATTTATCGTCAATTGTTTTCTTGTTTAATCCTCTAAAATCTATTACTAATCGAAATTTTCTTTTGCCAGAAGCGTCTTGTTTTTTGGGTACAATCCAGACAGGAGAGTTCCATGGAGAATTTGAAGGTCTAATAATTCCTTGTTCAAGCATGTCCTCAGTTTGTTTATTAATTTCGTTCTTGTAAATCTCTGGATATCTATAATTTCTGGAGTATACGGGAATTTCATCAGTAGTCCTAATAACATGTTTTATTTGGTTGGTAAAAGTTAAATCGTTTCCCTCAATATGGAATAAATCTGCATAATCTTTTATTAAACTTGTTATAGCGGATTTTTCTTCCGAGTTCATATGTTCCATTCTAAATTTTGATAAATCTAAATTTTTCCTTCTCGAATTTTTTTGTTTATAGTCTAATAAATTGAAATTAGCGTTCGTTTGCATTGCATCAGGTCTAAGGATATTGTATTCTTCTAAAGATTTTAATTCTAATGGTTCATTTACTGTTAATTCTACATTTACTTCTGTGTTGTTTATTATAGGGCAGTAGGCTTCTCCCTTGTGTACTGAGACTATACACTGCAGAATTTCTAATCCATTTAAGTTTTTGTATGGTAAGAGTCCTTCTCCATCTTGAATATTTTGTATTCTAAATTTAATCGTTTGGCTAGCGCGGGCTTGTATAACATAACTTGTTCCCTTTTTTGCTTTCTGTTCCTGACATTCGCTTTTAATTTTATTATTATTATTATTATTATTATTTTGTTCTTCTGTGTTAAAATATTTAATCGGCATTTGCTTATTGCGAAATATTAATTTATCATTCACAAAATTTAAATTAATTTTTAATTCTTTTATGTTATCTAATCCAAGGAGTAAGTCAAAATCTTTATGGAAATCAAATAAATAGAATTTGGTTGTTTCTTTTCCTAAGAGTGGTAGCGTACAACTGTATTTTTCTTTTGATACTCCATGAGCTGTACTCACTTCAAATGGCTCTTGTTTTAGAGTGTTTTTGAAAAATTGGAAAGCTATTGATTTTTTAATAAATGATCTCGTACTTCCAGTGTCAATCAGCATCTTTAAATTGGTCTTGGGATCGTGGATGTACGGTAGTTCGTTTGTGTCGTCTTCTATATGCATTATGGAAAATGTCTTTTTAATGTGGTTAGTCCTAAAAAATGATTTTGGGTATGATTGTCCTCTTGAGTGAATCCGCATGCGTTTTCCTCTTGCGGGGAATCATCAAAGTCTATGTAGCTGTCAGGGTCCTCTTGCGGTTCATAATCTGTTTGTTCGGTCAGATAAGAGTTAGTCATTTGTTCAGTCAATCGATTCATAGTTTGATCGTAATTTTCCTCCTCTATTGGTTTCCCTGTCATCTGATAAAGTCTATTTTGTCTAATTGTGTTCCCTGTTTGACGTGTGGAAATGCTCATTGGTTCTGGTTCAAATTTTTGATGAACTTTTAATGGTGTGTAGTTGTTAGACTGTCTCGGTTGTTGATTTTGCTGCACGTATGAGTTAGGTTTAGTAAATTGGTTAGGATTATTTTGGTAGTTGGGCCTATAATTTTGGAAGGTTTGTTTGTTAGGAAGGGGTTTGCGAATAGGCGGGTATTGTGGGGCCCTAGGTGGAATGTTCTGTTTAACATTTTGAAATAATTTGTTATTTTTAAATTGAAAATCGTTAGTAAGCATATTAAGTGCTTCGCTAAGAGAATCTGGATTTTTGGTTCGCATTAGCGATCCTACAGGTTCATGTAAACCTCTAAGGAGAACTCTTAAAGCTAGTTTCTGAACATATTCTATTAAAACATCTTTGGCCAATTGTCTTTGTGGCTCTTTATTAACAAAAAATGAAATTTGTAAATTTAATAGTTTTTGAATTCTTTCATAAAATTTAAAAGGTGATTCGTTATGCTCTTGTTTTAACTCAGCCATTTCTAAATTTAAGGTAAAACAATCTCTTTTGTCTGAATAGCTGGTTAATAATACTTTTTTAATCTCATACCAATTATATGAATTTGAGTTTACAACCATTTCCAATGCTTGGCCTTTTAGTTTAGCTAGTATAGAAGAAAATAAATATTCATTTTGAAAATCCTCTGGATTTTCGCTTACATAAAACTTATTTACTACTTTGTCACATATAGAAATAAATCTGTGGAGCATAGTGGGCTCTCCACTATACTCAGGAATCATGTCTAGATATTCCTTCTTTAATGTTGGCGTTGCCATTTTAAAATATTATTTTCTTTAAAATAATAAAATTAAAAATCAATTATATAAAATTAAAAAGTATTTACTCTACTTTTTCTTAATTCTATATCTTAAGATCTACTTACAAGTTGATCCAAAATACTTTGCTCATTTGAACAATTTTCACTTTTCACTTTTCACCTACACGATATTCGCTCGTGTTCTTAATAGATATGCGCTCTATTAAGTGGTTGTAGATATTCACTCTACTTAAGGTTTCCTCAATTAACGGTTAAAACCGACGGACGTTATATTCGCTAACTTCCTTGAGGTGTCCTACCGACTGCGCCAGTTACGTTTTATATTAAGCAAGAAAGGTTTTTAAAAATGATTTTTATTTTTAACAAACCTTTGAATTTAATAAACAATTAATTTAGAAAACTGTTACATAAATTTTACTTAATAAAACAATACAATTGATATGCACTCAATCGGAGTGGAAAACGTCTGTGCGATACAGAGGCGACTTACACACTGCCGGGGCTCTGTTCTCACACCTATATAATACTAAAGCTGCGTAAGCAGGAATCTTCCTAGCACGCATTTAATTATGAAATGTTCACATAAAATGTTTATATAACTTATATATATACATTATTAAAGAAAAGCTGTTACAGATGTACTAAAATTAAAAGATATTCTAAAAAATTAGAAACAATCTCTGACCACATTAATGAACACCTACCTTTACAACACAGATCGACGTCCTTGCGGGCACCCCAGACACTAATAATGTTGCCTTGTACAGTGTCAAACAAGTGTTGTCTTAGTTTAAAAAATGTCCTTATAAGTTTGTGCAAATCGGGATTACAATGTAGAAAGTTCACAAAACGTCAAGATAATCGAAATTATTGAAAATATTTCAGGATTGGAATACAATATTACGTAAAAATGTTTTTTGTGTTGCTTATTATAAATTCGCTACAAATTATTTAAATATGGTGTCTGAAACACCAACTCTGTATGTTAATGACATATATTGGTCTAAGACGTAGGCCTATTAGGGTTTTACTTAAAAGAAAAGTTAAAATGTAGCCTGTATTACCTGCTCTAAAAACGTTCTAATGTCGCCTCTGAAGTAAATTAGCTTATTTCACTTTTACTTTGTGTTTGACATTATTGCAATCAGTAATATAACTAAATATTTGTCACTTTTTCAATTCGCCACGTCACGGCTCGTGTTGCCATTCAGAAACCCCAACTTGTCATTGCTCTCAAATCCGTGCGCATATGCAACTCTTCTTAAAAGAGTTAACTAACACGATTTAATATTTTTATCTTTAAAATTATTTTAGCGCCATAAAAGCGTCGAGATTAAATTGGGTGAAGCGAAGAAATAATCCAATTTCCTCGCTGCTGACAGTTTAAAAGCGTTCCTAACTTGAAATGTAATTTATTACTTCATAAAATTCAATAACTTTAAAGGTACTTTTACTTTATTATTGATGTTTTTAATGTTTTCATGATGAAAGGATTCTGTAACATCGATACCAACGTGAGATCTCCCTTATAACCCGGGTTAGGATAATCACATAGGTCAAATATTCCATTTGAAAAGTATCTCTTATTCCAAACTATAACTAGTTCAGGTTTTCATTTCATAATTTTCTCCAAGTTATTTTCCCATATATATATATATATTAAATATGGTGATATGTTTCCTTGTAATATAGTTAATAAATTTAAAATATTTCAAAACAAGAATACTTTTAATACATATATTATTCAAAAGCTTTTCGCCAATAAAACAGTACCAGCATCTTCAGGAAAATAATTATGTAACAAAATATTTTACAAAAATGCTTGAAAAAATTTGTTGTTATATAATTATTTTCCTGAAGATGCTGGTACTGTTTTATCGGCGAAAAGCTTTTGAATAATATATGTATTAAAAGTATTCTTGTTTTTGAAATATTTTAATTTAATAATTATATATATATATATATATATATATATATATATATATATAATTATTATTGAAACCTAAACATCATGCAAGGATTTCATTTCTTTGAAACATTTCGAAAAGCGCTGAATTGGCTCAATGAAAAATGTGACTTTTGACGGAAAGGGTCATTATCTTGCGGAACCAACCCTTCTGAAGCTCTCAAGCGTTATTCACTACATGTCTGTCTGTCTATCTGTCCTATTCACAACTTCCTGCTTTTGAGTAACCTTATTTCTCATTTCTTTCCGCTATGGTTTCTTTCGGCTCGTTAAGAATTATAAAGATGGAAACTGTACAATAGCTCGAATAAACGTAGAGCGAAGAAGTGGGAGAGGGATGCAATTAATCCCCTAATTGATGTGATAACCTCTGTAAGAGCGTCTGACTCTTTTTGGAATGGAGAAACATTTGTCGGTTCGCGTGTAAACTACAAGTTTCCGAATATATACGGAGTGTCCCGAATCTTTCCGAAAGTAAAATAACACCGCGTATAATTGAGACTCTGAGCACAACAATTAGAGGTTATTTAGAGGTTATGTTTAAATTTTCAAATGGAATATTCTATACTTTCAGAAATATTTTAATAAATAATACTATATAAGCACTCGATACAAGGGACTTTTTTATTTAAAATTTTAGAATAAAATTTTTTTTGGAGATTATTTTTCAGATACGGTCAACTGGATTGGTTTGATTATTTTTTCAATCGGTAATTTTTACTAAATTTTCCATTGAATTTTTTCCTTGTGTCTGTTACGACTACCACTTCTGTTTGTTATTTTTTGTATGTTCTATATAACAGCAGCAAAGGCCGGATTCAGGTTCTTGTATTTATATATAGTTTATTACGTAAAGGTGCCATTCTAGTACAAATTAAGCGACACAGTGTGTGTTTTTTGGTGCCGAAGTTAGTTGTAATGTGAACGGAAATTTATCGGTCATAAAAAACGACGTTTTTTTAGATAGTAAAGCACATGTTGACTGTTGCGGGTAAAATTTAATTCACGGATATTTGGATCAATATAGTAAAATATGAACATATAGAAGATTGCAAAAACTATTTATGTACTAAAAGCGAACCAGAAAGAGAGCCTGGAATGTTAGAATGTTGAGCTTGGACCTGAGGAAAAGAATATCGATCATAACGTTTAATATATCTTATAATTATTTCAACTATCGTAAAAACAAACCGTGAAAAAACGCCAATAAGAAAATAAAATGTACTCAGAGCTGATATTTCATGCTAAAACATTTTATTTTTCTCGTGCAATGAACATATACAGTAATACCCGAGGCAATAAATGCAAGATTTTATTAAATGACAAAGCATTTTCAACGAACGAAGCAAACTACCAACAGGACAACTTTAATGCCTGCGATAAGTCATGTGACGTTGTTAACATTTAGGAACAGTGGTTATTCATTTGTTAAAACAATTTTTTACCTTAATAATGTTTGGTTGAAACGTAGCATTATTTTAACCTGTTGGTTTTTCCTGCTGATGTATTTCCACTCTTTGTTTATTCGCGGGTTTTACGTGTTTTTATTAACAAAGCAAAGGATATTTATTACAACTCGTACGTAAATAATGAAGAAAAAATCTACGTAGTGACGTAGAAAACAGAGAGAAATTAAGATACCATATAAAACGTGGTGTAGCAACGAAAATATCAAACTTTTTAAAAAGATAAAAAACACCTCACAAAACTTTATACATTTCAGAATACAGATTGTTGTAACGTGCTGTATTATAATGTAGGTGTGCTATAATATAGAATTTACGTATTAAAAATAAAGTAGAAGTAAGGTACTAGTATTATAAAAGTGTACAGTATGGTATTTGTTAATTTACACGTCTCTTTTTCAAATGGTAAGACTTCAAAATTATTTTTGTAACGGGATAACTGCTTTCTTAATTAATCTTTCTACAAGATGTGATTTTTTGTTTTTTTTCCTAAAAGACTTTAATGCTAAAGCTCCGGGTATGTATGAAGCGGCTGATGTAGGTAAATCCAATTAGTGCTCTCAAAGTGTTTTTAATTTTGAAAATGGAATTATATGAAACGATGGCTTGGTTTAATCCGAAATAAAGCTCCAGATAAAATGTCTATAAATTATTTAAGCGGTCGGTAGCCATTTTGGCAGGGGAGATATATAAATTAAAATTATTAATTAAAAGTAACAACGCCACAGTAGGGGCTCCGTTCCAGAATGCTTAAATGAATGATTCTCTTAGAACTTTCATAAATCTCTAACTTTCTCACTGGCATTCGTGTATTTTGTGAATCCCTTCCGATCGGATTTCAGAGGTATTGTTAGATGGTATTATAGAGCCCGGCTTTGCACCACTATACGGCGGTAAAGCGATTTGAACCCCTTATGTAGGATAGTTTCCCCAAACTACCAACAACTTTAACATTTCAGAATCTTGACCTTGAGCTGTTCTACAATGATTGTAAAAATCTATTTCAGTTCAAAACTCTGTGCATTGTTTAAGCCACATGTTTGCAGATTGCAGCACCGGGCACTGTATCAGGTGGACAGAAACCCTTACACGCCTGGAAAACTTACATATATAAATAAATTCAACTTGCAGTTTTTGTGTTGTACATTTTAAGGTTCCCCTATAATTACACTTTTTGGTATTGACTTGACAAAAAACCACTTCTTACTGATGTTTTTTTAGCAGATGCATTTCGCACTAGGTCAGTGCATTGTTCAATGCTGTGAGATACGGACAAGACTGTCGCTCAGGTGTGTTGTGTCGGTGTGAGTCTCTGGGTGTGTTGGTGATCTATGGTGTGTTATTTTTCATATTATTATACCACAAGATACAAAGAACACATAAAAGACATGAAAAAGACACAACACAAATCGAATTTTGTCATTCACATACAAAATTCGCTACACTCACACACACGAATATAGAGACCAATCTAAAAATACCACACTACGTAAACAAAAAACTAAACAACAGAAAACTACGAGATACACAAACACCACAAATACTATCTACAACACAACCTAAACGACAAAACTCACTCACATAATTTGAACACATTATTAACAACTACTCTACGAACAACAACACACCACAGATCACCAATACACCACAGACACATACCAACAGAACACACCTGAGTAACAGTTTTGTCCGTAACTCACAGCATTGAACAATGTGCTGAAATAGTGCGAAACGCGTCTGTTGAAAAATATCAGTGAGTAGTGGTTTTTTGCCAAGCTTATACGAAAAAGATAAATACAAATTGTAACGTAGGTACATTTGACAGGCATAACACTAAAACTAGTACAAAGAATAGATGAACTATAAAGTCAGAGAAATAGGAAAAATTGCAAAATATAGCGAGGTTACTCCTCATTTTCATTTTTGTTTGTCTTGTGTATCGTTTTTACTTACTTACATATCTTTTGTCTTGCACAGCATATGTTGTCCGTTTACCATATCCATTTCACCATTTTTTTTTTTTTTTTTTTTTGGTCATATAACTTCCTCATGGACATTTCCATTTCCCACAGTCATTTGTATTTCTTGCACTATTCATAGAAAGGGGGTGCCATTGCTTCCAAAGAGGTTGGACCTCTGCTTGTTTGGACCGCGGGAGGTATTTTATTTCCCTCCTACCACTCACAGGGCGAACCTGAGGGAGGCATCTCCCTATCCGCCACCCTGGAGAACGCGCTCAGTGTGGGTTACAGGCTCCCGTACCTCTAACAGTTAATTATACGGATGCGAATGCTGTTGCCAAGCGAAAAATCTATATCAACCAGCATTTTAGCAAGGAAACTATCCCCGATCTAAACTGCCCAAGAAACCTCTCCTCTACAATAGCTAGGCTGCGTACTGGACATTTCAAGGGTAGGGAGATATCACCAACTAATATAAAATCTTATCCTATTTGCAAGTACTGTCCCCAATCACAACTAACCCCAGATCATGTTTTTGAATGGCAAGCCATTGTGCGTTCCCTCTTTCAACTTGGAGCACCACTAACTGAAATGCTTCATGGTCATTTGGCTCCAGAACTTGCATATCTTGTCTTCAGGACTTTTGGAGATATCTGAACTTTTTGCACTTTGCACATCAATAGACACTAGAACAACAATATTTGTATTTCTTTCATTGCAATGGTAGGATGTCCCATCTTTCTTCTACCTAGTTCCCATTTCCCAGCTGATACCGGTATTCGTGTCTCACTTACTGTCGCATATGCCCATTCCAAAAGTGGTTTTCGTCTTTATATAATGTCTTCTTCATTTAACGTC
Source organism: Prosapia bicincta (assembly GCA_036971475.1). NCBI lineage: Eukaryota > Metazoa > Arthropoda > Insecta > Hemiptera > Cercopidae > Prosapia > Prosapia bicincta. The sequence continues at coordinate 243,353,039 of JBAIZL010000001.1, forward strand.
TCTCTTACATCCATTTATTTCCTTACGTTTACATTTCGTACTTTGTCTCTTAACTTGAATCAGGCTATTTCTCCAAAATGTCTTTCTAATTTATTCTTTTTCCATTCTTTTATTCACCACTCATGTCCGTGTACAGCTGACAACTATTGTGTTTTGTGGAAAGAGTGAAGAAGAAGGAAAGATGATGATAAAAGATTAATGGCGACAAGAAGTACCTGTCTTCTGACCTAACCTCCTCGTCATAGAGCACAAAGACCTTAGCGTAGAGAATCTCCGGTCTAGCGTATGAAACCACTAAAAACCTCAAACTCGTGACCTCTCCCAGGTGAGAGACAGAAGTAGTAGAGTTGGGAAAGTAACAAGAAAAAGTACCTGTCTTCCGACCTAACCTCATCGTCATAGAGCACAAAGTCCTTAGCGTAGAAAAAACTCCGGTCTAGCGTATGAAACCACTAACAACCTAAACTCGTGACCTCTCCAATGTGAGAGACAGAAGTAGTAGAGTTGGGAAAGTAATAAGAAGAAGGAGAAAAGGGACCAGAAGATAGATACAAAGAATTTTCGCGAGGAGTACCTGACTCCAATCTTATCCTTCTCTTCGAAAAACTTTACTTTCATTAATCCTATAAGAGAGTCTACCCTAGCATATGAAACCAGTACCCCAAGAAACCTTTCCTAAATCCATGTACCCGGGGGATGAAATCTAAGTACATGTCCTGTGGTACTTTTTTTGAAAGAACCCCTCGAGTCCTCGAATGGCTTCAAGTGAGAGACAGAGGGGCTTGGTACCAAGACTCATGGTACCAGTCTGTAAGAGTCTTTTGACTTGACGGTAAAGCCTGGAGACTGGTGACAGACCCGACGTTGTGCCGAGGCGAACTTCTAGCAATTACGGTTTTGACTGTTTTTCCAGAACTCTTCGAGACCAATAGAATTTTCCAAGCGGTCAGTGTTTCCGTTCCTCAATAACCAACCTGACTAGTTTGCTCCAGGTAGTGCAATCGGACCTTTATCTACTCTCGATTGGCCTTACCCAAGGGTCAGACCCTCAGACTTGGGAGTTGGTCCTAGGGGACAACTCCATGCGACTTAGACAGCCTTGGTCTTAAATATGCTATGTATGTTTCCGTTTACCACATCCCTTTCACAACTTCAGTTGGTCACACACATCTTTCTAATTATTGTTTCTATTTTTTATTGCTATCTGTATTCGTTCCATTACAATCTGTCTACATCTATTTAAATTCCCTTTCCAAGCTCAGTGGTATTCGGTTTATAAACTCTTTGCAAATGGCCATACCAAAACGTACAATTTCGCGTCAGATTAATAGCGTCATCATAAAACCATCAGGTTACGCTATGATTTACCTCAAAGTGAATTAAATAACATATGTCAACATATATCACCTGATTTTATATTGCAAAACAACTATTTTACGCGTAAGTTATATTATGTATTGAACATTGGTAAGGAAAAACGATATTATTAAATAATTTGAATCAGTTAATAATTATATTAATTCATTTACATTTTGATAAATTTCAATACAAATAATTAAATATAACGACAACATAAAGTTATGTATTTTCAATCCAATTTTTTAAAATGAAAATATTCTTAGGCACGTTTGATAACAACAATGTAGGTAATTTCTCATTACGGAAAATTAAACGTTTTTCTCAATTCAACATTTCTGTAGACGAGGCTTTAAATGTTTCCTCTTCTGTCGGGACTCCCCCCGAGTGCCGCAACCTATTTTTTGCTCCAGAATACTTGTGTACACCTATAATGTGTTTTCGGTGAGTTTTTAATTCCCTAAACCCCACCGTCCTGCGAAACCATATGAAATTGCAGTTTATGAAATACAAACTAAGACTAAACTCAGGATCGATAAACTCATGCATGATTTATTCTACTTACCTAAAAATCTATTTTCATAAAGCAGAAATAGTGTATTTGACAATTAAATTCTATATTCGTGATTTCAATAGTTCGAATGGACGTTACACTCCCAGCACACGCCATTGTGTAACAATCGTTAACAAACAGCTGTATGACAGCTTGCGAAATGGATTGGAGTGCTGCGTAAACCATTATCATACATTTACAGAGGTTACGTTAGAGGTTACATTATCGAAGAAGCTACGTTATTCACTTGCAAACCTGAGTTATAAATAGCTTCGGCACATCTGATTTACAACACCTGATTTTATTCACGATAGACTTTCGGTGAAGATGAATAGAAGTGATGTAAATCCTGGAAATATGTTTGGATGCAAAGTAAAAAATAGTCCATTACTATTTATACATATTGATAGTGATTTCACAATATGTTTGGCATTTGTGTTACTGTTGGTAGACATGTATTTCTGTCAAAATTCATTACGTGTCAAGGAAATTAATACTTTTTTTATAAATCTATTTGGATTTTAGTTTTAAGCTAATTACCCTTTATTTGGCACACGTGAATTTCTTTTACGTATTTCGCCCTGTTTACACTATATTGTTTCTCCTTGCTTCAGGATGTTTCTTTCGCCTATCGTCCAGGACATCCAGTTCCGGTTTGGTTTCGTATAACAACCTATAACAGGTTATATACGTGAAAAGATCTTACGTTTTTTGTCTTTACCTTTAATCAGGTGATAACATATGATTTCACACAACAGCTGGTTTTATGTTGTAGAACAGCTGTTTAACGCGTATTTTGTGCTACTTTATTTATTTGTACATTGATAATGGTATTACTCAATATTTTTATTAATTACAAAATATAACAAGTAGCCTAATATAAAAAAAAAAACTAAAAACCAATTCCTACTGAGGTAAACAAAGAAACATTTTATTATAGACACTTTTATTTTATAATTATAATTAATATAAACATTATCACAATATAATATTGTAAATAAAATCACAATATTAACTGGCAATAGAAAGCACATTTCCCAATATCTTAGCCCAGACGCTTAGCTTCTGTTTCATTTGCAAACTCTTCTTGGTGCTTTTGTTTTTTTTTCTCTAATTGTCACTTGCGTTGTGTTGTAGTTTCTTTTCATTTCGAATTGTCCGTTTGTGGAGCAAGGTTCGATAACGCTATTCCAGTTTTTTCAGTTTATTGTTTTTATACATTTTTAATTCTAGATCATTATTTACGATATTGTGTGGTAACTATGGCAACAGTAAAGAATGTACAATGTAGTTTCGACAACAATCAGTTGGAGGTAAACAAATTCCATACACATCTTTAATAAATGTAAAGTTGCTCAATGTCAAAGTGCTGGATTTTAAACACGGAGTTATTCAGTTCGAATCCGACCTAGCCATCTGTTTTTTTTTAAATTTTCAAAGAAACGGCATTAACATCAATTGTTCTCCACTACAGCTTTAAGAATATGCATTTGAACTTAAATGGATGAATAAAAAGGCATTTTATTAAAGATTGAAAATTTGTACAAGGTGTATGAATAGAGAGTGTTAGCTAATGCATTAGAAGGAATTGAGCAATTTATATTTCAATAAATCTTACAATGAATTGAAGTTACATAATAAAGGCTACACGTTTAACGTTAAAATCACTTGTGGGTGATTTAAGGGTTTTGTTTCCTTGATGGCAGACATTACGGGCGTAACAAAGGTGTTTTGGGGGGTTTAAAAACCTTCTAAGTTTCTATTTTATATTTTACCATATTTTTTCTGTTTAGAAAACGTATTTTAAATTGGCCTGTTCCGTAACAAATTTTAAATTAATTTTACACTCTTATAACGAAATTCCAGAAATATAATTTGATTTAGTTTGATATAAATTGAAATAATATAAGATTGTATTCAAATATAATAAGTTGTCAGTAAACTGAGAGGTCTTATTAAATATACGTGTACTATGTCCCTTAAACGTTCTTAACTTCCTTTCGCGATTGCGCCATATTTGGAATGCAACACTTATGTTTAAATGAATTTTTATAGGAATTATATCAAACAAACTGTCCCCAAAAAAGTCATAAAGGGTGACGTCATGAGTGTTGTGTGTTCTATAGTGCATACCACTTAACCGTGCACTTTGGTGTGAAATTTCTCGTGCACTACCACTTCTGAAAAGTTACAATTCAGAATACTCTATACATCAACAATTTCTGCATCTAAAATCTCTACAATATTTCAAGATTGTTTGTTATTTCATACCCAAGCTAATTTATCGTCCAATTATCTAATATTAACTGCCTCGTGTAAGTTACTGTTTTGAGTCTTTATAATGTTTGTAGATAAGTATTTATACTGACCCTCAACCCCCCCCCCTATCTCGCCTGCTGCGATCTCTCAATGCCAAGTGCACGGTTATTTGGTCCACAATGTGCCCCAATCTAGTGTAAACACTGAACAGATGCATCTGTTCAAACTGTTTAGAATACTCAAAGAGTTAAAATCTGAAACTAGGCATTGGCCTTGGAGTTGAAGTTACCCGAGCATTGATGTGACACGAGCTCTGATATTCAAGAATATACTAAAAGGTGTAGTGTATATATATATATATATATATATATATATATATATATATATATATATATATATATATATATATATATATATATATATATATATATATACGGAATTTTGCTTTACGTTTAAGTGAGAAATAACAGGGAAATAAGGGGGTAGAAAAAAAGGAAATTTAAAATAAGAAAGTCTTTAGATTCGAGGCGGGTAGAAAGAAAATAAATTGGAAAATTAAGTTCATTAAAGGAAGGGGCTAGACAAACACAAAATTAGAAAGATACATAGGAAAAAGAAAATGGTTAGAAAGAAAATAAATTTGACAGAAAAAAGTGATTAAAAGCTGTTAGATAGACCCTAAATTAAAATTAATATGTGGTTAGGAAAAATGTTTGAATTAAGAAATCGTTAAAAAAAAGAAACATTTAGAACGAAAGGAGTTGTTGAACTGGGAAAATGAAAGAAAGTGGTTTGCAAAAAATGAAATCAGAGTGAAGGAGTTAATTAAAAGGAGGTAAAATTTAAAAGAGGATATGATTAGGGAAAGTTTTAAGTCGATCAGTCAGTTTGATTATTACCAACCATGTGGCAGGTAGAAACAAATTTTTGCTTTAGGTAGGGTTAAGGTAGGGATATAGACCCCTGGCATAGCTTGTATATAAGATATTATGACACCACGTGCATAGGGTTACGCAAAGGCGGCTCCAGGATAGATGTTCGGGGGCTGGGTCAATGGTAGTAAACATGGGGTGGACTGGGGCGATAAACCTTCAAAAATAAAGGGTTGGAAATGAAATGTTAGTATATTTGTACTTAAAAACCACAGGAAATGTGACATTTTTTCCATCAAAACATTCATTTTACCTGAATTTACATAGATAACAAAATTATTATGTTGTACATAATACAAAACATTCTTTAACTTTGATCGTTTTACCAAACGGCTCGGTCTGACGAGGACGACGCGGAGTCGTAGTACACAGATGTTACAGTCGAGCCGGTACGGAACTAGCGCGCGACTTGTAACATGCCAGTGTTTATGCAGGGTGGAACTACCAATGTTATCAGATGAATTTCTACACCTAACATTACATAAATGTAAAAACAATATAGATTGCTTTAAAATATACGTTAATTTAAAAATACATGTTTATAAGTAGGCCTAAACTGTGATTAATTTAAATGTTCCGATTGTGAAAAGTATATTTCTAAAAAAAATAGTACCCAAATTCTCGGAGGGGGCAATTGCCCCTACTGCCCCTCCCGTGGAGCCGTCCTTGGAATTTTTTTTATACCACTGCCTTTCATTTTTATAAAGAGATATCTACCCTTTACGCTCCCTTGTAAGAAAAAACAAGGGTAGATAGAGTTAGGGAGAACTACAAAAAGTACAACAGTAATCTAACAATGGGAATAGGGAGATATTATAGCTTCGATAGGTCTCCTAGTCTTAAGTATATCTGCTCTAAGCTGGGATAAAGCGAGATGGCTACCCGCCACCTTAGAAAGAAGAAGCTGTCTCCTTCTTAGGATGAAGTACTGTACTGTGTATTACTGAAACGTGGTAATAACACTACATTAACATTTTTTTTAATTATTGAAGAAAACCACGCACAAACAAGTGGCGTAGTTGTAGTTGGAATGGGATTACCCCTTCATTCCAAATAAACATGTTAACATGCAAATCCAGTCCAGGGCTCATGCAGCTATTCGAGAACAATATAAGAAAAAATTTATAAGCTTGCATTTGGGGATTGCGGGCCTTGGCGAGAGAACGAGGACGAGGGGAGAGTGAGGTGCTCGCAGGTCATTTTAAAAAACATCGACCCTTATAGGCCTACTTCCGCTGACTCATAGGATTGATCCTTATTGGTCTACTTTTTATTACATAGTAAATGTAAATATCAAATGCATATACTGCTCACCTCAATCTATGGCCCCAATGAGGGATGACGACGTGCCTGATGTTTTCTAGACGACGACGACTACCTAAGAGCCAAGTGCCACCTTATAAAATTTGACCCTTAGTAGTGTAGTTGCATGCTCAAGCTGTACAACGGCAACGATTTGGACGATTCAACAAACAGCTGTGCCATAAGATCCTTACAGATTTTGGACATTATGCCCCTTATAAATAGATTATTTTATTTAATCTATCCGTTACGCCATATTGTATGTATATTTGAAATTTAAACTCGAGCAGTAGTTTTAATATCACTCACCTCGATTGTGTGTCTCCACTTGTGTTAAATTGAAATGAAACCGTTATTTTCATGGTTCACTAACAGGGCTTAGGTAGTAGTGATCATTTGGAAGTGTTTGAGTGTTTAGGTTGTTATTACTGATAGAATTAAAATAAAGTTACAGTATAAGCATGTGTTACATATGTTATACACTGCTCTTCATCCAGATAGAGAGTCTCAGACCACTCTTACGCGATGCCATAATTTTCCCCTTTTCTTGGTAACAGGTATCCATTACGACTTTTCCTTAATCCTAACCTCATAAGAGGTAATCTTTCCTCTCCATAACCTTTCTACCATTCCGCATCTTTCGTTTTACAGGAGGGCGTAACGGTTATCCCAGCGATAAACAGTAAGACAGTTCTAAGCTACCATGTCACCAATTAACTTTTCCTTATCCTCAGTATCTTCCTTACCCATATTTGTAGAAGGGGGTGCAATGGGTAGGCACTTCTTTAATTCCAGTAGTTCTTCTTCAGGCATACGAACCTGAACCTGTGGCGCCATGATTCCTTCTTTATATCTTCTAACAGGGTGTGTTATATATTTACTTTAAATTCCAACCCTTTCTTATTATATCTTTACCTATATTCTCAATCCTTTCTTATTATATCTTTACCTATATTCACAGTCCTTTCTTATTATATCTTTATCTATATTCACAATCCCTTCTTATTATATCTTTACCTATATTCACAGTCCTTTCTTATTATATCTTTATCTATATTCACAGTCCTTTCTTATTATATCTTTATCTATATTCACAATCCTTTCTTATTATATCTTTACCTATATTCACAGTCCTTTCTTATTATATCTTTATCTATATTCACAATCCTTTCTTATTATATCTTTACCTATATTCACAGTCCTTTCTTATTATATCTTTATCTATATTCACAGTCCTTTCTTATTATATCTTTATCTATATTCACAATCCTTTCTTATTATATCTTTACCTATATTCACAGTCCTTTCTTATTATATCTTTATCTATATTCACAGTCCTTTCTTATTATATCTTTATCTATATTCACAACCCTTTCTTATTATATCTTTACCTATATTCACAATCCTTTCTTATTATATCTTTACCTATATTCACAGTCCTTTCTTATTATATCTTTATCTATATTCACAATCCTTTCTTATTATATCTTTACCTATATTCACAATCCTTTCTTATTATATCTTTACCTATATTCACAGTCCTTTCTTATTATATCTTTATCTATATTCACAATCCTTTCTTATTATATCTTTACCTATATTCTCAACCCTTTTTATTATATCTTTACCTATATTCTCAACCCTTTCTTATTATATCTTTACCTATATTCACAATCCTTTCTTATTATATCTTTATCTGTATTCACAATCCTTTCTTATTATATCTTTATCTATATTCACAATCCTTTCTTATTATATCTTTACCTATATTCACAGTCCTTTCTTATTTAATCTTTACCTATATTCACAATCCTTTCTTATTATATCTTTACCTATATTCACAGTCCTTTCTTATTTAATCTTTACCTATATTCACAATCCTTTCTTATTATATCTTTACCTATATTCACAATCCTTTCTTATTATATCTTTATCTATATTCACAATCCTTTCTTATTATATCTTTATCTATATTCACAATCCTTTCTTATTATATCTTTATCTATATTCACAATCCTTTCTTATTATATCTTTATCTATATTCACAATCCTTTCTTATTATATCTTCACCTATATTCACAGTCCTTTCTTATTATATCTTTATCTATATTCACAATCCTTTCTTATTATATCTTTATCTATATTCACAGACCTTTCTTATTATATCTTTATCTATATTCACAATCCTTTCTTATTTAATCTTTACCTATATTCACAGTCCTTTCTTATTATATCTTTATCTATATTCACAATCCTTTCTTATTTAATCTTTACCTATATTCACAGTCCTTTCTTATTATATCTTTATCTATATTCGCAATCCTTTCTTATTTAATCTTTATCTATATTCGCAATCCTTTCTTATTTAATCTTTACCTATATTCACAGTCCTTTCTTATTATATCTTTATCTATATTCACAATCCTTTCTTATTTAATCTTTACCTATATTCACAGACCTTTCTTATTATATCTTTATCTATATTCACAATCCTTTCTTATTTAATCTTTACCTATATTCACAGTCCTTTCTTATTATATCTTTATCTATATTCACAATCCTTTCTTATTTAATCTTTACCTATATTCACAGTCCTTTCTTATTATATCTTTATCTATATTCACAATCCTTTCTTATTATATCTTTACCTATATTCACAGTCCTTTCTTATTATATCTTTATCTATATTCACAGTCCTTTCTTATTTAATCTTTACCTATATTCACAGTCCTTTCTTATTATATCTTTATCTATATTCACAGTCCTTTCTTATTTAATCTTTACCTATATTCACAGTCCTTTCTTATTATATCTTTACCTATATTCACAATCCTTTCTTATTATATCTTTATCTATATTCACAGTCCTTTCTTATTATATCTTTATCTATATTCACAGTCATTTCTTATTATATCTTTATCTATATTCACAGTCCTTTCTTATTTAATCTTTACCTATATTCACAGTCCTTTCTTATTTAATCTTTACCTATATTCACAGTCCTTTCTTATTATATCTTTACCTATATTCACAATCCTTTCTTATTATATCTTTATCTATATTCACAGTCCTTTCTTATTATATCTTTATCTATATTCACAGTCCTTTCTTATTATATCTTTATCTATATTCACAATCCTTTCTTATTATATCTTTATCTATATTCACAGTCCTTTCTTATTATATCTTTATCTATATTCACAGTCCTTTCTTATTTAATCTTTACCTATATTCACAGTCCTTTCTTATTATATCTTTACCTATATTCACAATCCTTTCTTATTATATCTTTACCTATATTCACAGTCCTTTCTTATTATATCTTTATCTATATTCACAATCCTTTCTTATTATATCTTTATCTATATTCACAATCCTTTCTTATTATATCTTTATCTATATTCACAATCCTTTCTTATTATATCTTTATCTATATTCACAATCCTTTCTTATTATATCTTTACCTATATTCACAGTCCTTTCTTATTTAATCTTTACCTATATTCACAGTCCTTTCTTATTATATCTTTACCTATATTCACAATCCTTTCTTATTATATCTTTATCTATATTCACAATCCTTTCTTATTATATCTATATCTATATTCACAATCCTTTCTTATTATATCTTTATCTATATTCACAATCCTTTCTTATTATATCTTTATCTATATTCACAATCCTTTTTTATTATATCTTAATCTATATTCACAATCCTTTCTTATTATATCTTTACCTATATTCACAGTCCTTTCTTATTTAATCTTTACCTATATTCACAATCCTTTCTTATTATATCTTTACCTATATTCACAGTCCTTTCTTATTATATCTTTACCTATATTCACAATCCTTTCTTATTATATCTTTACCTATATTCACAATCCTTTCTTATTATATCTTTACCTATATTCACAATCCTTTCTTATTATATCTTTATCTATATTCACAATCCTTTCTTATTATATTTTTATCTATATTCACAATCCTTTCTTATTATATCTTTACCTATATTCACAGTCCTTTCTTATTTAATCTTTACCTATATTCACAATCCTTTCTTATTATATCTTTATCTATATTCACAATCCTTTCTTATTATATCTTTATCTATATTCACAATCCTTTCTTATTATATCTTTATCTATATTCACAATCCTTTCTTATTATATCTTTATCTATATTCACAGTCCTTTCTTATTATATCTTTATCTATATTCACAGTCCTTTCTTATTATATCTTTATCTATATTCACAGTCCTTTCTTATTATATCTTTACCTATATTCACAATCCTTTCTTATTATATCTTTATCTGTATTCACAATCCTTTCTTATTATATCTTTATCTGTATTCACAATCCTTTCTTATTATATCTTTATCTATATTCACAGTCCTTTCTTATTATATCTTTACCTATATTCACAGTCCTTTCTTATTTAATCTTTACCTATATTCACAATCCTTTCTTATTATATCTTCATCTATATTCACAATCCTTTCTTATTATATCTTTATCTCTATTCACAATCCTTTCTTATTATATCTTTACCTATATTCACAGTCCTTTCTTATTTAATCTTTACCTATATTCACAATCCTTTCTTATTATATCTTTATCTATATTCACAATCCTTTCTTATTATATCTTTATCTATATTCACAATCCTTTCTTATTATATCTTTATCTGTATTCACAGTCCTTTCTTATTATATCTTTACCTATATTCACAATCCTTTCTTATTATATCTTTACCTATATTCACAATCCTTTCTTATTATATCTTTATCTGTATTCACAATCCTTTCTTATTATATCTTTATCTATATTCACAGTCCTTTCTTATTATATCTTTACCTATATTCACAGTCCTTTCTTATTTAATCTTTACCTATATTCACAATCCTTTCTTATTATATCTTTATCTATATTCACAATCCTTTCTTATTATATCTTTATCTATATTCACAATCCTTTCTTATTATATCTTTATCTGTATTCACAGTCCTTTCTTATTATATCTTTACCTATATTCACAATCCTTTCCTATTATATCTTTACCTATATTCACAATCCTTTCTTATTATATCTTTATCTGTATTCACAATCCTTTCTTATTATATCTTTATCTATATTCACAGTCCTTTCTTATTATATCTTTACCTATATTGACAATCCTTTCTTATTATATCTTTATCTATATTCACAGTCCTTTCTTATTATATCTTTATCTATATTCACAGTCCTTTCTTATTATATCTTTACCTATATTCACAGTCCTTTCTTATTTAATCTTTACCTATATTCACAATCCTTTCTTATTATATCTTTATCTATATTCACAATCCTTTCTTATTATATCTTTATCTATATTCACAATCCTTTCTTATTATATCTTTATCTGTATTCACAGTCCTTTCTTATTATATCTTTACCTATATTCACAATCCTTTCCTATTATATCTTTACCTATATTCACAATCCTTTCTTATTATATCTTTATCTGTATTCACAATCCTTTCTTATTATATCTTTATCTATATTCACAGTCCTTTCTTATTATATCTTTACCTATATTGACAATCCTTTCTTATTATATCTTTATCTATATTCACAATCCTTTCTTATTATATCTTTACCTATATTCACAGTCCTTTCTTATTATATCTTTATCTGTATTCACAATCCTTTCTTATTATATCTTTATCTATATTCACAGTCCTTTCTTATTTAATCTTTACCTATATTCACAATCCTTTCTTATTATATCTTTATCTATATTCACAGTCCTTTCTTATTATATCTTTATCTATATTCACAATCCTTTCTTATTATATCTTTATCTATATTCACAATCCTTTCTTATTATATCTTTATCTATATTCACAGTCCTTTCTTATTATATCTTTACCTATATTCACAGTCCTTTCTTATTTAATCTTTACCTATATTCACAATCCTTTCTTATTATATCTTTATCTATATTCACAATCCTTTCTTATTATATCTTTATCTATATTCACAATCCTTTCTTATTATATCTTTATCTGTATTCACAGTCCTTTCTTATTATATCTTTACCTATATTCACAATCCTTTCTTATTATATCTTTACCTATATTCACAATCCTTTCTTATTATATCTTTATCTGTATTCACAATCCTTTCTTATTATATCTTTATCTATATTCACAGTCCTTTCTTATTATATCTTTATCTATATTCACAATCCTTTCTTATTATATCTTTATCTATATTCACAGTCCTTTCTTATTATATCTTTACCTATATTCACAGTCCTTTCTTATTTAATCTTTACCTATATTCACAATCCTTTCTTATTATATCTTTATCTATATTCACAATCCTTTCTTATTATATCTTTACCTATATTCACAATCCTTTCTTATTATATCTTTACCTATATTCACAATCCTTTCTTATTATATCTTTATCTATATTCACAATCCTTTCTTATTATATCTTTACCTATATTCACAGTCCTTTCTTATTTAATCTTTACCTATATTCACAATCCTTTCTTATTATATCTTTACCTATATTTCCAACTTTTTCTTGATATATCTTTACCTAAATTCACAATCCTTTCTTATTACATCTTACCTATATTCACAATCCTTTCTTATTACATCTTACCTATATTCACAGTCCTTTCTTATTATTTCTTTACATTATATTTCCAAACTTTTCTTGATATATCTTTACCTATATTTACAATCCTTTCATAGTAAAACCTTTACCTATATTTCCAACCTATTCTTGTTATATTTCTACCTATATTCACAATCCTTTCTTATTATATCTTTACCTATATTCAAAACCTTTCTTATTATACCTATATTTCCAGCCCTTTCTTATTATATCTTTACCTATATTCACAATCCTTTCTTATTATACCTATATTTCCAGCCCTTTCTTATTATATCTTTACCTATATTCAAAACCTTTCTTATTATACCTATATTTCCAGCCCTTTCTTATTATATCTTTACCTATATTTCCAACTTTTTCTTGATATATCTTTACCTAAATTCACAATCCTTTCTTATTACATCTTACCTATATTCACAATCCTTTCTTATTACATCTTACCTATATTCACAGTCCTTTCTTATTATTTCTTTACATTATATTTCCAAACTTTTCTTGATATATCTTTACCTATATTTACAATCCTTTCATAGTAAAACCTTTACCTATATTTCCAACCTATTCTTGTTATATTTCTACCTATATTCACAATCCTTTCTTATTATATCTTTACCTATATTCAAAACCTTTCTTATTATACCTATATTTCCAGCCCTTTCTTATTATATCTTTACCTATATTCACAATCCTTTCTTATTATACCTATATTTCCAGCCCTTTCTTATTATATCTTTACCTATATTCAAAACCTTTCTTATTATACCTATATTTCCAGCCCTTTCTTATTATATCTTTACCTATATTCACAATCCTTTCTTATTATACCTATATTTCCAGCCCTTTCTTATTATATCTTTACTCATATTGACAATCCTTTTTATCTCTCGTAGGCGATAATATTCAAACTGATTGGTCAATAAAAAAACAACAAGGAAACAGAACAGAAATGTTTTCTATTTTACCAATATAAATAAAACAAGACATAAAAATAATTCTGAATATTTGCTGAATAAAACAACATGTCTTTTTTATCATCCTCTTTATGAGAAGTGATTTAGAGTGTCATTATATTTTGTTTGAATCACTGCACCGCCAACTGTCAAAGTCAGCTGTAAGTGTCTGAATACAGGATTAGCGAATCAGAGCCAGCTGCCGCCGGGTGACGTGTTCACAATAACCTCTCGGATGACGTTTATTGTTACCGGTTGGTTGTTCAATCAAACGTATTCATTTGCGAGTAGACGAAATTACAAACAAAAGCTTCTCTTGAAAAATGTCAAAAACAATTTACTGTGGTGTCTAGTTACGAATGTAAAGGGATAAGCGGTGATACCTGTCACTATCTGTTGCAAACGAGATAAATACCTCCCCTGCCATCCTTCACCTCCTTACTGCTTTCATAGTTACGTTATTTATACTTGGCATTAGCTAAGATATTCCTCTTATACAATGCCCTTAATGTATTGATGGTTAAGTAGTGCGTACCTTGATCATCTTGAACAACTCCTCGGGGTAGAGAGAAGTGAAGTATTAACCCCAATTGAGAGTACGTCCACTTGAGGTACGCGACACTACCCAGGAAATAACATTGTTTCCGCTTTTCTCTCTGTTAGGGGATAGCTATAACCTTCCATTAGCTCTATTTATTTGCACTAAACTTTTTTACAAGGAAATAACTGTCCTATAGAGAATAGTTCTACTTCACATACTAGACTTTTTTCACATGATGGCTGAATATATCCCTACACAGTCCACTACCAACTTATTTTCTCGTTTCTTATTTTGTATACTCATCAATTTGACTTCAGTCTTTTCTTATATTTATAACAATATAATTTTTTCAGTTTATATAATTTTTTTATTTTGAATAGTTATTTGTCTCTACTTCTTCCTTATTTCACACTTTAGACATGTATCTCTCTTCCTCGTTGCTAAAATTTAGCATATAAATAATTCAGCTTTTATCATTGTTCAGTCTCTGGCTTTTCTCTTCGCTTCTCTATATGTTTTACAACACACTTTACCTTTTAATGTATTGTTTTACTCCTTCTTTTGATCTCTTGTTTCACGTCACAAATAATTGTCTCACTTTTTCTGTCTTTCATTTGCTCCCGCAAAGTAATACAGACTGTGTGTGTGTGTGTGTGTGTGTGTGTGTGTGTGTGTGTTGCGGCGGGCAATATTCTCTTGGAATACATGCCGCAAAAAGATAACATGTAAAACATAAAGAGTCTAAAGTTCTTGTAAGTAAAACAAACCAAGCCACCGTGGGAAGGGTTTGAAACTTAAATTTAAGGCCGTTTGCAAGGGGAAGATGGTCAAAATTGGCCTAGAGTTACCATCGACATTTCCAGAGATAAAGCAAGACGAGAAAAATCAAAAATAAAGAATAATAAAATTCCATCAGAAGCACCCTTAAAGAGTTATACGGCTTGATCGAAAAAATGGATTAAATCGATCGGTCTATCAATTTTGCGAGCCGTTACGCACTTGTACAAAAGAAGTGCGCGCGCCGATCAGGCGACATCGATTTAGGATCCTTATTGGTTGTCAACTCGTGGGAACGGACTGCAGGTGGGGGTGTTTTCCCGGGTGGAGCAGGCCAAGCGTCTTTTGAAGCCCCAGCTAAACCAGGACTCTCGAAGGGTAAGGTCGGTGTCGGGCGTAGCTCCGGTAAAACAATGAACAATAGTTTGTTACCGTCAATAGTTCAAAAACTATGAGTGGCTAGGGAAAGTTTGTTTCGTTGAGATGTCGTGACGCTGTAGTTTCGTATGGGGCCCTTTCGCATTTCAAGATCGCAGCGAAAGGGGTTTTCCCATATATTTCCATCAAATTATGTGCGAGCGTCGTTAAATGTGTGTGTTACAGCCTTACTAGAAAGACAAGGCGATGTGAACAGTGTAACCTAGCAAACAGTTTTAAAAGTGTGAGTCTAAATTTCTAACAAAGTTAAACAAAATCTAACTAAATTGATAAACGTTTTTAAAAGATTTTTCTATTTCTTTTCTGTGTTAAGAAATGCCCAAGAACTGTGTTAAAAGAAGGGCTTAAAGCTAAAATTTTACTGGTAACCGTTAAAATTTAAAAGAGGTGCGAATGGCATCGAAGAAAGAAGATGGAAGGATTGCAACCAAAGGGTAAAGCGAGCTGATCTACCTGAGGCCTAGCAGATACACAAAGGGATGGAGGATTTCAAAGATGGCGGCAACGCGTGGGAAGTCATCCAAGTATTCTTACGTGGGAACGAAACAACAGCCAAGCCGGATTTTCCCCACCCCGTTGGAGGACAATGGGAGAGACGGAGAAGAGAGGGAGAAGATAGGCAAGCCATGCTTTGTGTGGAATCAGGTCAGATCTAAATTGTTTTCCCTTTGCAAATTAAAATTTTAATTTGAAGAATTTTTTCTAAATTGGGAAAATGGTATAAAATTTAAATAAATTTTCAAATCATTAACAGTAAACTTTAAATTTTACAAGTAAATGCTGGTGGCTTTGTTTTAAAGAGTGGGGGGTTTCAAGATGGCGATGCCATAAATGCAGAAATTATGTTGTATTTTATGAATGTAAGGGAAATAGAAATTTTAGATTAGAACTTATGTAAAGGGAAAGGGATTTAAATAAACAAATCAAATAAAGGGATTTAAATTAATTAAAGAGTTTAAAATCTTATGAAGGTGTAAAGAATTTAAATAAAAGATGTGTTGAAATAAAGTTAAATATAATTTGCTAAAAGTAAATATCCAAGATGGCGGACAAAGGCCATTGTTTACAACAGCTGATTGGAAGGCTATGCTTTAGTTTCAGGTACTCCTATAAACAGGAGTGTTACTTCATATAATTAAATTAAACTAAATTGGTATTTTATTTAGAAGGAGTCATTACGACATTTTTTCCATATGAAACAAATTGACATAAATTGTTTTCATTTAAAATAAACAAGGGTTCTAACAAATTGAAGCTTTTTAAATGTAAACCTTTGATTTTATTTAGAAAAGGGTGAAATTATATATGTGTATAAAATAAATTGAATCAAACCAAGGTTTGAGTAAGAATAAAGGGAAATGATTTTAATATGGGTAGATTTTAAATTTTTAAAAGGTACAATAAAAGGGTTAAGTTAAACAAGAGATTTTAAATTTGTAAGTGGGTCTAGCTAACCAAATTAATATGTTAATATAAGTTTTCTTTTTTGAATTATAAGTATATATATATTGTTTATTTCATGATTTATGTGTATTTAAAATAAGATCTTGGTGGTAGAGTAACTTAGAAAGAAAATTGAAATTTTTGCAAATTGGTTTAAAAATGTAAGTTCTATAATAAAGGCAAATGGGCTTGTAGCCATTTAGCAAAGGTTACTAAAAATTTATTAAATAGCAATTTCCTTCAGAAATTGCATTGATAAATTTTAAATAAATTTTAATTAAACTTCAGTATGCATAATTGTCATGAAGAAAGGGTTAACCAAATGATAACTAAAGGGTTTTTTGTTTTATACAAAAAGGGTTAAATAAATTTTAAAATTTGTAAATTTCTTTGTAAATGATAAAGGATCAGTTCAAAAGGGTGTAACTAGGTTTTAATAAATATAAATAAATTTCATTATGTGAATTTTCATGCCGAAAGGGTTAATCAAATAGTAATCAAAGGGTTAAATAAATTTAAATAAATTTGTAGATTTTGTAAAGGATTGAGGATATTTTTGAAAAAGGTTTTAAATATGTTTCAGTAAATGTTTTTATTAAAATATGTATTTAACTATTATAATTTCAATATGGGAAGGTGTTTGAATTTATTCAGCAGATGTTTTAACAAATTTTATAAATTATGATTTGATGTTCAGTAAATATTTTGATAATCTTGTAGGAGATATGGCTATATGTTTTATATGTAACTTTTGTTTCAGTATGTACTTCATAATTGGTTTTTATATAATTTGATATGTTTTATGAAATTGCTTTTAGGTTGTTTGGTAAAATTGATTGAAATTTTACCTGCTAAAGTAAATAGAATTTGAATTTTAAATTGCTCATTTTAAATTGATAAAGATATAGAAAAAATTATATCATTTAAATGGCTATGTAAAATATGGCCATAAATAAAGTAGTGTGTTTAGAAAGTTTAAATAAATTGAACAAAATGTGAAAAGTAGGGATCTTTCGGAGTGTGTTGAAAAGTAAGGCTTTGCTTGAATCAACGAATATTTGTAATTTGTAACAATTAAAATTTTCAGTAAAAAGTTAAGTAAACAAAACTATATATTGACGTTTAAAATCGCAAGGTTGAGAACCTGGGATAATGAAATAAAATTATGACAAGTTGTAAAGGGTTATATTTCCGACAAGTAAGATTGACCGTCAAGTAGAGCGAAGTTTTACGCTTTGGCATACTCTGAATGAAAGAAAATTAAAATCGTAAATTCTTAATTTAAATTTAAATGTCAACTAAAATAAGCAGAGTTGGTTTCTTAACTGTGTTAAGAACCAACACAAAGGATATTTTTTTTTTTGTTTTTGTCAAATAAATTGCAGACTGTGCATTGTAATATTAAATTTTAAATTTTTAAAAATTAAAAAATAAAGATTTTTTAACTAACTTGCAAACAAACTGAGTATTATTTTAAACAAGTTTCTTACACTCTCCTACAGCTGATATGGTCATTTCGCCGTTTAGATGTCTTTCAAAAGAACCCATCCCCCGGGACGACTTACCCGTTAAGGGTAGAATCCGCAGCAAGTTAGGTTTTTTCTTTTTTAAGTCCAGTGACTTGTTCTCTGGCAGATTTTGGCGAGCATTGCACAGCGTTCGTGGTTTTGGCTGCGAGCGGCTCGTTTCAAAATTCTTGCTCTGCAACGGGCGTTGGTGGGCGGGCTTGCGCGCGCGTGCTGGTCAACGACGGAAGGGTTGACGGCGCCGCGAGTAGGCGCTGGCTCGGTCCGTTGCAGTTAGTAAGATGGCGCCCTAACGAGTGGGGCCGACGGGTAAAGTTGCGGACTTTCCCGTATAAATATTTCGGTCTCTATTAAAATCATAAAAAGACATGGCGAAATTCGACCTAGGAAGTGTAAGAAATAAATAATAAAATGTTAAAGAAAAGAGTTAGATTGCAGTTTTAGGTTAAAACACTGGTAAATTAATTAAAAATAAGGTAAGAAGAGGAAATTAAGAGTTAAATAGTTTAGTATGAGAAATAGATTTAAAAGAGTTAAGAAAGTAAAGTAGGGGTAAATTAGTTGTAAGTAAAAAGAGGCAAATACATAGACGAACGCGCACATAGGAAACACACGCACGACATCCAACGACACTTTTATGTAAAGTAAAGGATTTTATAGAAAAGTTTAGAATTAGGGTTTAGAAAGAAGGAAAGGATTAAAAACAAAAAGGAGATAAACAGAACAGAAGCCATGGCGACACAAAAGCAGCAGGAAAGAAGTGAAATAGAAAAGCTAATGGCGATGCTAAGGAAAGAAAAAGAACAAGATGAGGCTAAAAGACAAAAGAAGGAAGAGCAAGATAAGGCTAAAAGACAACAGGAGAAAGAACAAGAAAAATTAGAAAGAAAACAGGAGAAAGAACAGGAAAGGTTAGAAAGACAAAAGAAGGAAGAACAGGATGAGGCTAAAAGACAGCAGGAAAAAGAAAAGGAGAGATTAGAAAGACAGGAAGAAAAAGAAAAGAAGAGAGTAGAAAGGCAGAAGAAGGAAGAACAGGAAAGGTTAGAAAGGCAGAAGAAGGAAGAACAGGAGAAATTAGAAAGATATAAAGAAAGAGAGCAGGCCGAAAAGAGATGGCAAAATGAGGAAGCGAGGAGGATAAGAGAAGCAGAAGAAAAAGAGGGCAGGAGAAAAAAGAAACAACAAGAGAAAGAACAGGAAAAGAAAGAGCGAGAAGAAAAAGAAAAAAGGGATAGAGAAGAACTGAAACAATTCCAAGAAAGGATGGCGGAAAAGTTTAAAAGTCATAAGGACGACATAGCCCAGCACATGGTGAGCATGGACGCAAGAGTGTCGACTTATGAGAGCAAAGTCGATCAATTACAAGTAAGGATCGAAAAGGAGGAAGAGGAGCAACTGGAGCAGGACAAGAAAATCGTGGACCTGCAAACAGGCCTGCAGAAAGTGGAAACCAGCGTTAAAAGAGTCGCGGACAAAGTAAGGAGTGCAGGGGCACAAGCGACAAGTGTTAGCTGGATAAAACCACGGGCCTGGGATTATCAGGAGCTTGCAGGAGCAAAAAGGATCGAATATTACGGAAAAGATAACGAAGATCCGGTAGCGTTTATAAAGAGCATGGAGGAGCTCTTTGATGAAGTAGACCCCATGTTAGAAGAGGAGACCAAACTGAAGATGGTGGTCAGAAATTTAAAAGGAACGGCAGAAGCCTGGTGGAAGGCCGTTATGAATCCAGGAGACCAGTATGGACAGTTTAAGGCTAAGTTTTTGGCCAGATACTGGGGTTTTGAAGCGCAAGAGAAAATAAGGCGGCAGTTAGACACTGGGAGGTATTATGAAATGGGACCCTACAGCAAGTCCGAATACTTCGTAGTAATGGTTAACAAAGCCAGAAATTTGGACCCGCCGATACCAGAGCGTTACCTCGTGAACAAGGTGATGACGCATTTCGGAAGGGAGGTCCGGAATGCTAGCCTTGGCGTTCATAGGGAGTCAGTGGCCAGTGCCATTGATTTCCTGAACGGCGTGGAGACGGACAACGGAAGCCGGGGTATAAATGGGAGAGAGGTGCCGCCTAGGTACCAACAGAGGCCACCTCCAAATATGAGGCCTCCTCACCCAAGAAACAACACAAATGGGAACCCCAGGCGGGAGAGAGAGACCAGACCACCTCCAAGGCAGAACATGGAACCAAGAAATAGGACAAGGAGTCCAAAAAACGAGGCGGGAGGGTCTCGTGCGAAATAGAATTCTTGGACAACTTTGAAACCGAGACCCGGAACATAGAAATAAAAAAGAGTATTAGTAGTATGAAGAAGAATAAAAGAATAGTAAAGGAAAAAGAGAGGCAAAAAGGAGTTACATCTGACAGAGAAGCGAGCAAAAACGTGCTGGAAGGAGAAGGCAAAAGGGAACAGAGTGGAAACAGGGCGATGGGTGGGGCAGAGCCCAAGGATGCTGTAGAACAGCTACCCAGTAACAGTAAAGGAGGAAGAAAGGAAGAAATTGAGAGAAGAAGTAGGCAGCAGGAAGCTGCAAAACAAGGAGGCCCAAAGAGTTCCAGTGACCTAGCCAAGATCCAAGAAGGAAACAGAAATGCAAGCAATCTCAGAGAAACTCGAAATCAGGAAGCCCAAGAAGGAGAAGTCATAAGACATACACAAGACCATCCAAACACATCCATTGCTAACTTGGAAGCTCAAGAAGGAGAAGATGTTAGATCTACACAAGACTATCCAGGAGAGCTCCAAGAGATTAGTATAAGAGCAAAAATCGACAAGGTGGGATGGATTGGTACAAGCGAAGAAGAGGGGCTTGTACTGGCGCCAGCCGAACACCAGGCTGACGTCGTTACCCCTATCGAGAACCCGGAGTGGCCGAGTCTCGGGGGGCGATTGGGACATGGATCCCAATCTGAAGGAAATGTTGGAGCAGAAGTGGCAAAGGAGAAACCAAATGCAAAAGTAAAACAGAGAGGTAGTAAACAGGAGAAAAAGGGAAAACCAGAAGGCCAGGAGGCAAAAGAAATAGAGCAAAAAGAAAGCAAGAAGGGAGCAGCAGCTGTAAGCAAAAGAAGAGGAGCCGATGGCAAGGCAGACAGAAATGTGCCGGAAGGGAGGAGCAAAGAAGGTCATACACGTGGAACTAGGGCGGTAAAAAGGGCAGAGCCCGAGAAAGCCGAAAGTAGGCACAAAAAGTATAAAGGACAAGAGGAAGAAATAGGAGGAAAAGTACAGAGAGGACAAGGAGGCCCAGAATGTTCCTACGACCATGCGGAAATCCCGGAAGGAAACAAGGATGCGAGCGAGCCAGAGGACAAGAAAAACAAGCGTAATAGGAAAGAAAAAGGAGGAGAAAAGAGAACTCAGGACAAGGCAAAACGAAGTAGACCCAGATACAGGATGAGGAGGAGATTAGGAGTTGTAAATTGGAAGAGTAGAGTAAAGAGAAAGAAACACAAAAATTTTAAAAATGGCCAAACACTGAAACCACGTCGAGTATACAATGTAAGAAACTTAAGTACAATACAGCAGCAGGATAAAAATAAATCAATTCTCACGGAGACTCCAGGAAGGTACGATGTTAAAGATATAAAATTATACGTAGACTAAATATAAACCAAGAAGCCTGATAGCTGACCTGACTTCAAAACAAAAAATGTATGTTGCCGGAGTGCAACAAATATCGATCCAAAGTTGTGTTTACAGTAAGAGCACTGACCCAGGCAAAAAAGATAAGGAAGTAGCTTTACTACACAAGGTCACAGCTGTGTGGAGCGGCCGACTAATGCGTAAGCAAGTAACGCAAGACGCCAGCTGATAAAAGGGACAGCGCCAGAGAGTGAGAGGGGAATACCTGAACATCGTTCCTCACTCAAGATAAGGAGCGTAAGTAAATAACTGCTGATAAATTGTAAGAACTTGGTTAGATATTTTGGAATGTATTTATAAGAAATGTAAAATGTTTATAAGTATGTAATGAAAAAATAAAATAAAGCCACTAACGAGGGTATAAATGTAGGAAAATTAAGAAATGGAAAATTTAATTAAAATTTTAAATTTTTTAACTTTTAAAAAATAAAGCAAAGAGAAAACAAGATCAGATTTATTGTATCAAGCCTGTGAGTGAACAGTAAGAGTTGTGAGTTTTATAAAAATGTATATACTTAGGGTTGTACTTATTAATATTGTGAAAGTGTTTTAAGTGTTTCAGTGAGAAGAAGTAGAAGAGGACCAAGGACAAATAGATATATAAGTAAGGTAAATTAAGAGTTAGCTAGCACCCACAAATAAAATAGGAAAACAGGTAAATCTCGAAAAATAAATTTTTTTTTTGTATAAGTAAATTTTTTTTTTGAGATACTTGCAAAAAATTTTTTTTGTCTCAATTTTAAAGGGGGATCTTGCGGCGGGCAATATTCTCTTGGAATACATGCCGCAAAAAGATAACATGTAAAACATAAAGAGTCTAAAGTTCTTGTAAGTAAAACAAACCAAGCCACCGTGGGAAGGGTTTGAAACTTAAATTTAAGGCCGTTTGCAAGGGGAAGATGGTCAAAATTGGCCTAGAGTTACCACCGACATTTCCAGAGATAAAGCAAGACGAGAAAAATCAAAAGTAAAGAATAATAAAATTCCATCAGAAGCACCCTTAAAGAGTTATACGGCTTGATCGAAAAAATGGATTAAATCGATCGGTCTATCAATTTTGCGAGCCGTTACGCACTTGTACAAAAGAAGTGCGCGCGCCGATCAGGCGACATCGATTTAGGATCCTTATTGGTTGTCAACTCGTGGGAACGGACTGCAGGTGGGGGTGTTTTCCCGGGTGGAGCAGGCCAAGCGTCTTTTGAAGCCCCAGCTAAACCAGGACTCTCGAAGGGTAAGGTCGGTGTCGGGCGTAGCTCCGGTAAAACAATGAACAATAGTTTGTTACCGTCAATAGTTCAAAAACTATGAGTGGCTAGGGAAAGTTTGTTTCGTTGAGATGTCGTGACGCTATAGTTTCGTATGGGGCCCTTTCGCATTTCAAGATCGCAGCGAAAGGGGTTTTCCCATATATTTCCATCAAATTATGTGCGAGCGTCGTTAAATGTGTGTGTTACAGCCTTACTAGAAAGACAAGGCGATGTGAACA
Source organism: Prosapia bicincta (assembly GCA_036971475.1). Classification (NCBI taxonomy): domain Eukaryota; kingdom Metazoa; phylum Arthropoda; class Insecta; order Hemiptera; family Cercopidae; genus Prosapia; species Prosapia bicincta. The sequence goes on from JBAIZL010000001.1 coordinate 243,376,925, forward strand.
GTGTAACCTAGCAAACAGTTTTAAAAGTGTGAGTCTAAATTTCTAACAAAGTTAAACAAAATCTAACTAAATTGATAAACGTTTTTAAAAGATTTTTCTATTTCTTTTCTGTGTTAAGAAATGCCCAAGAACTGTGTTAAAAGAAGGGCTTAAAGCTAAAATTTTACTGGTAACCGTTAAAATTTAAAAGAGGTGCGAATGGCATCGAAGAAAGAAGATGGAAGGATTGCAACCAAAGGGTAAAGCGAGCTGATCTACCTGAGGCCTAGCAGATACACAAAGGGATGGAGGATTTCAAAGATGGCGGCAACGCGTGGGAAGTCATCCAAGTATTCTTACGTGGGAACGAAACAACAGCCAAGCCGGATTTTCCCCACCCCGTTGGAGGACAATGGGAGAGACGGAGAAGAGAGGGAGAAGATAGGCAAGCCATGCTTTGTGTGGAATCAGGTCAGATCTAAATTGTTTTCCCTTTGCAAATTAAAATTTTAATTTGAAGAATTTTTTCTAAATTGGGAAAATGGTATAAAATTTAAATAAATTTTCAAATCATTAACAGTAAACTTTAAATTTTACAAGTAAATGCTGGTGGCTTTGTTTTAAAGAGTGGGGGGTTTCAAGATGGCGATGCCATAAATGCAGAAATTATGTTGTATTTTATGAATGTAAGGGAAATAGAAATTTTAGATTAGAACTTATGTAAAGGGAAAGGGATTTAAATAAACAAATCAAATAAAGGGATTTAAATTAATTAAAGAGTTTAAAATCTTATGAAGGTGTAAAGAATTTAAATAAAAGATGTGTTGAAATAAAGTTAAATATAATTTGCTAAAAGTAAATATCCAAGATGGCGGACAAAGGCCATTGTTTACAACAGCTGATTGGAAGGCTATGCTTTAGTTTCAGGTACTCCTATAAACAGGAGTGTTACTTCATATAATTAAATTAAACTAAATTGGTATTTTATTTAGAAGGAGTCATTACGACATTTTTTCCATATGAAACAAATTGACATAAATTGTTTTCATTTAAAATAAACAAGGGTTCTAACAAATTGAAGCTTTTTAAATGTAAACCTTTGATTTTATTTAGAAAAGGGTGAAATTATATATGTGTATAAAATAAATTGAATCAAACCAAGGTTTGAGTAAGAATAAAGGGAAATGATTTTAATATGGGTAGATTTTAAATTTTTAAAAGGTACAATAAAAGGGTTAAGTTAAACAAGAGATTTTAAATTTGTAAGTGGGTCTAGCTAACCAAATTAATATGTTAATATAAGTTTTCTTTTTTGAATTATAAGTATATATATATTGTTTATTTCATGATTTATGTGTATTTAAAATAAGATCTTGGTGGTAGAGTAACTTAGAAAGAAAATTGAAATTTTTGCAAATTGGTTTAAAAATGTAAGTTCTATAATAAAGGCAAATGGGCTTGTAGCCATTTAGCAAAGGTTACTAAAAATTTATTAAATAGCAATTTCCTTCAGAAATTGCATTGATAAATTTTAAATAAATTTTAATTAAACTTCAGTATGCATAATTGTCATGAAGAAAGGGTTAACCAAATGATAACTAAAGGGTTTTTTGTTTTATACAAAAAGGGTTAAATAAATTTTAAAATTTGTAAATTTCTTTGTAAATGATAAAGGATCAGTTCAAAAGGGTGTAACTAGGTTTTAATAAATATAAATAAATTTCATTATGTGAATTTTCATGCCGAAAGGGTTAATCAAATAGTAATCAAAGGGTTAAATAAATTTAAATAAATTTGTAGATTTTGTAAAGGATTGAGGATATTTTTGAAAAAGGTTTTAAATATGTTTCAGTAAATGTTTTTATTAAAATATGTATTTAACTATTATAATTTCAATATGGGAAGGTGTTTGAATTTATTCAGCAGATGTTTTAACAAATTTTATAAATTATGATTTGATGTTCAGTAAATATTTTGATAATCTTGTAGGAGATATGGCTATATGTTTTATATGTAACTTTTGTTTCAGTATGTACTTCATAATTGGTTTTTATATAATTTGATATGTTTTATGAAATTGCTTTTAGGTTGTTTGGTAAAATTGATTGAAATTTTACCTGCTAAAGTAAATAGAATTTGAATTTTAAATTGCTCATTTTAAATTGATAAAGATATAGAAAAAATTATATCATTTAAATGGCTATGTAAAATATGGCCATAAATAAAGTAGTGTGTCTAGAAAGTTTAAATAAATTGAACAAAATGTGAAAAGTAGGGATCTTTCGGAGTGTGTTGAAAAGTAAGGCTTTGCTTGAATCAACGAATATTTGTAATTTGTAACAATTAAAATTTTCAGTAAAAAGTTAAGTAAACAAAACTATATATTGACGTTTAAAATCGCAAGGTTGAGAACCTGGGATAATGAAATAAAATTATGACAAGTTGTAAAGGGTTATATTTCCGACAAGTAAGATTGACCGTCAAGTAGAGCGAAGTTTTACGCTTTGGCATACTCTGAATGAAAGAAAATTAAAATCGTAAATTCTTAATTTAAATTTAAATGTCAACTAAAATAAGCAGAGTTGGTTTCTTAACTGTGTTAAGAACCAACACAAAGGATATTTTTTTTTTGTTTTTGTCAAATAAATTGCAGACTGTGCATTGTAATATTAAATTTTAAATTTTTAAAAATTAAAAAATAAAGATTTTTTAACTAACTTGCAAACAAACTGAGTATTATTTTAAACAAGTTTCTTACACTCTCCTACAGCTGATATGGTCATTTCGCCGTTTAGATGTCTTTCAAAAGAACCCATCCCCCGGGACGACTTACCCGTTAAGGGTAGAATCCGCAGCAAGTTAGGTTTTTTCTTTTTTAAGTCCAGTGACTTGTTCTCTGGCAGATTTTGGCGAGCATTGCACAGCGTTCGTGGTTTTGGCTGCGAGCGGCTCGTTTCAAAATTCTTGCTCTGCAACGGGCGTTGGTGGGCGGGCTTGCGCGCGCGTGCTGGTCAACGACGGAAGGGTTGACGGCGCCGCGAGTAGGCGCTGGCTCGGTCCGTTGCAGTTAGTGTGTGTGTGTGTGTGTGTGTGTGTGTGTGTGTGTGTGTGTGTGTGTGTGTGTACACCTATGTATATACTCGTTTATGCATCATCGTTTATACTTAAACTGCATCAGTTGTTTAAATTCCCATTATCATATTTTCCTCTAATACTTTACTAATGTGGATTTTTGTCATTACCGTCATTTCCTACCCGTCTCTATATTAAACGTTTAATGTCACATGATGGCTGACGATCAATCTCTTCTACCGAGTGCACTTGAGCGTTCAGGTCTCCGTGATCTGTAATATTTCCAACAGATAAGCACTCAGCCTCGTAGAGTGGCGGCAATCCAATTACCGTAACTAAGTGCGCTGTCATTAAGTAACTGAGAGAATCAATCTAATCACTTCGTAAAAGTCTTTAATAACACAACCCTCCATTAAGTGTTTCCTCGCTTAGAGAATTGAACTGGTGGAAGGATGTTACAAATTTAGAGCTTGACGAATTTATCTATATGCATAAAAGATTAACCACCGTGCATTTCTACACTTGTGACCTCGGATTTGCTTTATATCAGTATATCTGTGGTTATTTGACGGTGGCAATAGAATGTCGGCCTTCCATCAACTTAAAGAGACTTATTGAAGAAATTCTGAAACAAAGTTTAACAAAGTGGAAGTAAATTATTTTTAACAAACTAAGTAGACATGTATTATAAGCAAAATAAAATTGTTAATATTGTTGCTATATTGACGGCCTCCAAAAATTGTCATTTTTCTTCACTTTGTAAACATTATTGGTAAATATTCTCGACTTATTTCCAGGCACTATATACTCATTTATGTTTGTGTGTTCTTAAAAAATTGTTTCCATCAGGAAGCTATAGCTCATCATTGTTGATCATCATTTCTGATCATGTTCACTGTTAAATCACCTTTATTCGAACGTAATGTTGATGGCCATCTGAAACTCAAATTGTTACAGACTCTAATACTGCCGCACTACAAAGAAATGTGGTAAATAAATAACAATAACTCTTGCTACAAATATTTAAACACCCTTGATGTACATTTCGCCAACACAGTTAGCATCATCAGAAGGTTACAAACATTCTCCTTCTGTTGTTTGTAACCTTTTGATGATGCTAACTGTGTCGGCGAAATGTACATCAAGGGTGTTTAAATATTTGTAGCAAGGGTTATTGTTATTTATTTATCATAATTACGCTACTGTGCGCTGTATAGACTTTCAAAGAAATGTGGCTTGCTTTTCATGTTTTGAAATTAGTATGATTAGACCTTAACGTTGGTGGGGTAGTGTGACTCGACTTCATCCCTTGGTAGAGAAGGTTGTCACGACCTTAACGTTGGTACAGATGTGCTGTCCGACTTCAACGTTAGTAATGAAGTGTAAATAGATCTTAACGCCGACAGAAAGGAGTCCTCGCCTTACCATTACTAGAGAAGTGTGTCCTCTCCTTGACGTTACTAGAATGGTGTGATCCGGCTTTAACGTCAGTAAATCACTGTGACCCGATCTTAACATTAGTAGAGATGTATTACCTGATCAGTTCCAGATGTAACTTTCTGATGATGCTGACACTTTTATAGCTAGGGGTTTTCATTATTAGACTAACTACATGTTGACTGTTTATTTTCTTTATATTTTGAAACAAAATTTATTTTTATTTTAGATTCATTATTTCAATTTATGACACTTTTTTACATACAATCCTTATTTTAACAGTGTTTACACTATTATTAGAATGTTTGTTTTAAGACTGGTCTTTGTTTTTAGTGGTCTCTGTTCAAGTTCGTAGCTCCAACTTCAGCTTCATGACGTCTCTGGATTTAAAAACGTACAAAACTGGAGAGAAAACGAATTACGTCACTGTTTTGTTACGTCACTGGATCACTTATAATAACACATTCCTCTTATGGAGAAATTTGCAATTATTTGTGCATCGTGTAAACGTTATGAACGAACACGCGTTCACACTTATTTGATTCACACTCATAGCTAATCTACATTTGTCGCAGACTTACTATGTATTCTGGTATGTGAATCGCATTACGCAGATGTATCACTGGTTGCATATATTCTAAAGATGCTAGTAGGTCTATGTGTTTCTTGTTAACACCTTAATGAGGTCCTAATTGGATGACGAAACCGATAGATCTAAACTAATTAATAAATATATTTTAATTTGACTCGCGTGACGTAATTACAGCGTAAAGTGGGTTATCTTTACGGTTGACTATGTGGCATCTGTAAAAATGACGTAATATATAAAAGAAAACGCTGAGAGCCAACGAAACCTACAAAGCTTTTATTCAGCTCAACTCAAGCCACGTTTAGCTGTCGATACAATCATTTATCGTTTTAAGTAAGGCAACATTTACGAAACTGCCATCGCATGGACACACCATCAATCCTTCCTTGATCGGTCAATTCAGTGGAAGACGTAGGCCTATTTGTATCGGTCCGGGTATAGAGTTTGCCAACGTCATTTGTTTAATCTTTTATTCACACAAAACGTGCACGACACGGCCAGAACGCTATCGATACATGAGAATCGATCTATCCAGTTAACTGTCAGTATGTGTGATTTCAAAAGACTTGAGAATGGATCTACAGTATATAATATACAAATATTGCTCAGTTTATTTGTGTTACTTTTCAATGGATAAAGATTATATTTATTTAAGGAACCTATTGCAATCTCTTTATAATAATAAATTGGGAATTCTATTTTCAGAAAATTTTTACACAAAAATTATACATATATTTTAAAATAATATGAAAAATACAATTTTATTTAAAACAGAAAATATCTTATTCTAGGGAGGCTGCTTCAGCTTCCTTCCGTCGTCGTCTTCGCCATGCCCGCTGCTTGTTGCGCCACCGGCGTTTAGACCTGAGTTCCTTTTCCATCGTCTCTCATTAGGTCTTCATAGAATTGGATGTGGTCTTCTGCAAAACCTTTGTCCTGGACGCAGACTCCCGGAGCTAGGACGAGCTCAGTTATTTCCTTAAACGATGTCGTGAGCTCGTCGTCCAGGATCAGCTCAGTACAGGTGTCGTTGGCTTCTTCAGAGTCTCAGTAGAAGTACTTCCTCTTCAACTCCTCGACACGGGCCGGCTTGGTCTTCGGCCGACGGCGGCGACGCCACACTCTCTCCCAGCCGGTAGCCACAGCAGCGGGATCCTCCCTGTACTCTGTGTTGCGGTACTTCCTCTTACGAGGGGGAGCAGTCTTCTTGGATACCGCAACAGTACCCGGCGGCGACGACGGCACTTTGATCTTAGCCAAGAGGCCGAGATGCGATTATACTCTAAATTTGTTGATGACGCATCAGTCAATTTATTTTTACTTTTACATTTATTTTTTCAAAAAATCACCTTTTTTATTCTTGTACCAGACGAGAGATTGTCTATAATGATTTATTTAGTACCTATTTGTCTCTATTGACTCCATTTCTGGAAGTGGATACTTTTAACGTAAGGATAATTATGTTTAAGAATGCTCTGACGTCATGCTACAATACCTATTCACAAGCGGTGTACCTGATTCAACTACCCAGTCTGCATTAAGGTCATTCAATATTTAATTGTTCAATTCAAAATATGATAAATTCATAAATTAGTGGACCTAAAATTATGGGTAGTTGCTAGAGATAGAATTGACACATTCGGTAGATAATTGTCATTGTTGAATTTAAATGTTTTTTTTTCAATAATTCAAAATGGAGTAGGCCACTAAAAATGGCGACAGTTTGAGTAAAATGTTCTTGATTTGTTTGAGATTTATGCACGTCGACTGAACATAGTTTATTAGTTGGATAATGTAGTCTAATATTGAAATACAGTTGATTTATTTAGAGTTTATAAAATGTAAATTGAAATAATATGTTTTTTGCAGGTAAGTGTCAACTTGAAGTACCTATGGGATACGTGCAGTCCATTGTTACGCGTTAGGTATGTTTAGTATTATGAAAAGCTTATTGGAAATTCCAACAACAATTATTGCACTGTGTATTATCTTTATTATTACTATAATTATTGTTTACATAGCGTAATCATATTTCTTGTAAGCTTTATTTTCTGCTTGTAATTTGAACAGTTGAAAATTATGAAACAGCAGTTAATTTGAACGTAATCATTTCTAAAACCGTCATCTTTCCTCCACGAATGTGTCCTGTGTGGACGAAGCACGCCTAATTAATTCCGCTAAAATCGTTCGGCTCACCTGCTCATCGGCTAAAAGGATTAAAAAGAATTTTTTCATCTACTTAAAAACAATGACTGGTCGGTTCGGGTGACGTGTTTCAGACGAGCTTCATTTTCGAAATTCGATTTTCGGCTAATTTTAAAACTATAAACCGATGTTTTGATAACAAAATAATGCAACATTATTTTTATATTATATTAAATCCCGGTAATCCTTTACTCGTGATAGGATTGAAAAAACCAGTCGTGTTTAAAGAACGAATGTGAAACTAGGGATGAAAATAACTAGTTACGCTCAGTAACCTGAGCCCTGACGTAGAGATGCGCAGTGGTCTATTGCGCAGATATTAGATGAATATGCCTAGCGAGAGACTCTTTCTCAGTTTCCCGTAAACTATGCACAGTCTATTTACGAACGAACGATATTTTTGACGAGCTTACAGCCAGTACAGCCCACCGTTTCCACCTCTGGCCGTTTGATTTCCACTTTATTGCCGTTCAGAGGTCATTCTATATCTGCTTTGCTCTATTTAACAGTTTTTCATGTATAAAGGGAGGATAATGTGCAGTAATTTAAGTTTTATAGCGATCGTGACGCCCATAATATCTCCCACGGTTAGACTCCTCTAGCTCCCGACCTCCAGGGTTAGACTCCGTTTACAGCTTCAGTAACTCCGGCAACCCAGACGTCTGCCCTCACCGGCTTCCCGAACTTAATTACCTCCTCCCTCATCTCTTTGATAGCTCCTCCCTTTCATCGCTTTCCTCCCTCTCTGCCTCGCCCAGCAATGATCCTCCTTTCCTTCTTTCAGCCAGCCACATCTCGGCTGAAACCTTTCATGGCCTGTCTTCATTTTTTTTTGTCTTGTCCAAGAAAGCTTTTTTGTGCTTTCTCATGTGCCTGACATTGGAAATTACTGCATTGATAGAAAAACTTCGTGTTAGGAACTGCCCAAGCTTGTGGCTTTGCCCCTTATTAATTTATCAGTCTGTTTTGGTTTATTTTAAAAATTCCGAATTCGTATGTTTTTTTTAATGACGTCACACAGAAATCTCTAGCCTACAGGTTTTCAATAGTTCTATTACTTAAGATAAATTGTCTTTCAAATAAGGTTCTCTCACGTTTATTCCTAATTGTTTGTTTCAGCTATATTAGAACATAGTTTATATATATATATATATATATATATATATATATATATATATATATATATTATTTTTTGTATTGTATTCACTTATGACTTTCGAGTTGATACTCGACAATGAAGATACTATCTAACTTCGAAAGTTAACTCGCATGAATACCAAGTAAGATTCTTGTTTAATTATATATATATATATATATATATATATATATATATATATATATATATATATATACCTACATTTATTTACCTGACATTATATTTTTTACAATTTATACTTTCAAATACATTAATATGATGTAGTGACAAAGTTTGGTTTAAACTTTGAACTATAAAGAAAATTAATTTAATTTTATAATGAATTTTCAATTTACTAAGATATAGAAATTTCATGTAATTGTATCTAGTCTAATGACGTTTGTACTTATTGTTTGAGCTCCTGGAATTTGCTGGTTGCTGGCCATTAACTTCTTCACTTCACCGTAATTAACTTAAACTTTAGTTCCCCTTTCTCTTTAATATCGGTTTAATTCACTTCTCGTCGTATATTTATAAATTCTTTACATACATAACTAATAACTCGTTTTATAATTCCCTTAATTTATTTTTAACAAAATTGCCCCTTTTAAAACATTTAATCACAACGTGTACCCTTCCAAATACTGAAGTTTCCAAAACTTAGTTCCGTTTGCCGATGGTTTTACTTTTTTAAGATCGAGCCCCTTTATGTATTTCAGCCAATCAGAGTTGAATTTTAAAATTTCGAGTACGTAATGTTCGGCAAATGGTTTTCTGCTGTTTTGTACCTTCTCATGTTACACCCTAATCATGCCCATATACCGGCGATAATTGCTAGGTCGCCTTAAATCACAACAAACAAACAAAACACACTAACTGCCTTTGTTTTCTGCCTCGAGTTCTCCGTAGAAGTGTCTTATGCTCTAACATGTGTCAGTTTGACAAATCGTGTCTTTTGTCTTTTTCATTTCTTTGTTTCCATGGCACATGGTTTCGATAAAAAAAAACTACAAAATTGTCTACTGTGTGGGGCGCAACCGTGGAAACTCGTCTGTCTGTCAAACTCCCCTTTATCTTAGCTTTTCTCGTCTTGATTGGTTTTAATGCGTTTTTTTATTTCGTGTGTTAAACTTGATATAATTATGTATTTACATTCGTGAAAATCTGTGCTTTGAAATTCTCTTTTCGACATACGTGCATTAAGCCCGGTTCACAAGTATTACAACAGCGCCACTGGTATCCACTGTCATCTGCCTAAATCCCTATAAATCCCGGCCATCAATGTGACTAATTGCTCGCTTTGCCTCGGCCTATGTTATTAATAGTCGGCTTATGGCCTTTTTGCAAAGTTAAGTACAAACATCTGTGTCTATATAACATCTGTCAGAATTTCACATATCAATAACTCACTGCATTTTCTACTCTGGCAGTGACTGTACTCGTTTTGATTATAATGAACACGAGCATAGTGATGAAACAGCGCGCGCGTGTGTGTGTGTGTGTGTGTGTGTGTGTGTATGTGTGTTGTGCTAAGTGATGGATATGTATTTATTGTTTGTTTTATGAAAAGTGTGGCTGTTTGAAGGTGTTGTTTATTATATTCAATTTTCTTTAGTATAGGCTATCTGTAAGTATATGTTCATAGCAGTTTTGTTGAGCGATGTTTTATTGTAACAATTTTTTTTGTTATAGTCTGTTCTAGTTTATTGAATGAGTGTATTGAAATAGGTGGGGTAACATGTGGTTAAATGCAGTGTGTTTGTGTTGCGTGGGGGGATTAGATGTATTGTGTATGGTGTCAGTGGTTGTCGGTGTCCTGTATTTTTTTCAAATTATGTTTGTTCTTGAGTTTGGTGGTTGTGAGGTACCCAATCTCTCTTGTTTGACAGTATCGCATCCCGTCGCTGTTTGTGTTTGAATGTTTACAGACTGGTGTAATGTTAAGTGGGTGCACACGAGATTGTGGGGAGGAGCGCCTGGTGATTGCCATGCCTAGAATAACATCAGTGAGAGATAGGATAAAACTTTTGACTCTATTTTGATCACTTCATTTTCCTACAGTTCTCTTGGGATAATCAATGTTAAACCTAAAAAACTCAATCAACTGTATTATTTGTTCCCATCTTCAATTTGAGATACTAATTTACATATATGCAATTTAACATAAATTAATATGTAAACACTTGCATGTAATAGTACTTACTTTTTATTTAAATGAGGGAAAAATCGTGTCTCTTTATCTGCTTGGACAGGTATTAAGCTAGAACAATCAATACGTAACCACGAGATCAATTACGATCCGAGTTGGTAAAAGAGAAACATCTCTCGCAACGGCCGTCCTCATTTAAACATAAAGTAAGTGCTACTATAGGCAAGTATTCAAATATTAATGTATGTTCAGACGTATAACTGAATAAACTGATTAACAAAAGCACAGTGCAGAATGGTCATCTAGAACAGTGCCTTCTTTATCTTGCCTTTATCAGCTAAACTTTCTTATAATCTACCCACCAATACTTATATTTTAGCGAGTATTTGATTGTTACAAGAGCCAGCGATCCTGTCTCGTTGCTTTTCCACCAGGTTTCTTGTCTCCAGTGTTGATACTTCGCTCCGTTTAACCTTTACCAACCTGCGATATTAATTTACTACCCAGCAATATTCATTATCGATAGATACATGACACTTGTCTGTATAATAGACCATATACAACAGTAGCCTACCACAGATCATCTAGTGATTTCTCCCCGTTTATGCAGCATGTTAACTTTGTGTCTTAGATATATAATTTACACTAAAAAATACGCTGTTTTAAGTGGCGTTTTAAATTTAGGTTTGAAACAGTTTGTTGTAAAAATTGTTTTGTTCTTTAATTCTTGTTTGATGAATTTTTCTCTCTCTCTCCCTCTCTCTCTCTCTCCCTCTCTCCCTTTCTCTCTCTCTCTCTCTCTCTCTCTCTCTCTCTCTATATATATATATATATATATATATATATATATATATATATATATATATATTCTTGATATTTAACATTATCCATTGTTTTTCCGTTGCACTGACTTTATGAAGTTAATATATTACTGTGTGAGTAATTTTATCCACCATTGAGGTAAAATTATTGCACTTAATGGTGGATAAAATTACTCACACAGTAATATATTAACTTCATATATATATATATATATATATATATATATATATATATATATATATATATATATATATATAATTACGAATATTTATCTATCTATATCCTTGCTTGTCTCTCCCTCTCTCTTTCTCTCCTTTTTTGTTTATCTGTCTGTCTATTTCTCTCTCTCTCTCTCTTTTCACTCTCTCTTTCTCTCCTTATTTGTCTATCCTCTCTCTGTCCGTCTCTCTCTCTTCTTGCACAAAACAGCCAAGTTTACTGAGCGGCACCAAATTTGCAGCGTTTGTTTAATTTGTAAGCGCTCAATGCAAAACACACGGAGAGCAGTGTTTAAAGGAGCGAGTCCCTAAGGCAAGGACCGTATGGACAATAGGAATAGGGATAAGGGACCACACACACAACGGAGTAAATAGGCAAATTAATAAAGTGTAGGAACGTCTCCGGGACGCGTCCATAATCCTCAAGCAATCCTATGTTTCCTACCAGGTTTCGGGCTTTAATATTGGTTCAGAAAATATTGGAAAATACGAAAATGAATTGAACCTAGATATAGGTAGAAGTTGAGCTAATATTGCCTAGTTTTAATCCTACCTAAATTTGTTGTATCCCATAAAGCGGCCTTGGCTTATTGTATGAGGGGGTGAAAACGTTTAGGTAGTGTTTTCGTTAAGATAACGAAAAGGAAATTCTATGAGTGATTCCGATCTGTCTGGTGAGATAGTTCTTTCAGTTGGCGAAATGCAGCCTCACACTGTGCCGCCAATAAATACTCACGAATTTTTATTTTTATTTATTTAAATATTATTTTATAAATATTTAAAATATTTTTCAAAGGCGCCTGAATTCGCATTTTGTTAAAAGCTACTGCAGTTAGATTTGTGGATTTCGTTTCAACTTTCAATTTATAACAACAATTTACTGTGGTTCGGAAAGTGATTTGTTATTATTGTTTTCTTTTTTCTCCCCTTTCTATCTTTCGTCATAAGGTGCTTTGCGTACATCCGTGCGCGTACGTTTGTGCACGTGAGAGATTGTGAGTTGAAAATATTCGACATAGATTACTACTTCATTATAAAGTCAATGTTCCATTGAGGATCCAATCAGTAAACATAATTTAATTAACTGCCGGAAGTGACGTATATACTGCATACATTAAGATTAAGTGGCACAGTTTCCGGTTATTAATTAAATCATGACAATTCAACCAGCCGAGTTATTAAGATTCAATCGATTTTAATGGTTCCTCTTGAGATAAGTCTACTGATAAAGTCTATAATGAACAGTTTTATTTTACCAAAGGGAAACCAAAGTGTGCTAGAAGACGTCAACAGATTATTTATAGATTTTTTTAAAATTTTTTATTACTAGCAGGTTTTTTTGATAACTCATTTTACACAGCAGCGTATGCACGTAGTATTGGTTATACAATCATTAACTACACAGATTTACAAAAAATCGCAACCAAAGTGACGGTCGAGGTACGTATCCTGTTACAATTGGTTTTGCATTTCTTAGCACCATTGCTTACTTTCTTTTCAAGTTTCCTGGTTTCTTTAAAATGTTCAGCATTTAATAATCGCAATTATTGGCGAAAGACTGCAATGCTCAGCGAAGGACTTACCTAATCTGTTCGAGACCCTCTTTTAGGGCGCTATCAGCACAAGGTGGTCGAGGTGGATGATACTAGTTACGTCACGATTGATATCAACAGCCTACCAGCTGAGACAGCTGTAGTGACGTAAGTGCATATTGTGTTCGCAATGCTATGTGATTCGAATGAATGTAGTGACGACATGTCTGCGGCAGCTAAATAGCGGATAAAAGGTAATCTACCAAATAGGCGATTTCTAGTGCATCAGATAAACAAGAAAAGAAGTAGTTTATGAGAATACCCCCACCTTTTTACTGAACTAAAAGATCATCCCGAACGATTCCATTCCTATATGAGGATGACACCTGAGACTTTCACTTGTCTACTTGTAAATATTTTTCCTCAGTTTCACATCTGCATTTCTCACTATTTCATCAAACTCCGATGTCATCCGAGAAAAAGTTACCGTACTACCGATGTTGATAGCCGAATTTCCCTCACACGGCGTGATCTGGTGTGTTAGGGACGGGCGGATCTTGAACGGAGCACTCAGAGCGAAGCAGCCTGCTAGACCATGAGGTAAGCATCCATGTAAAATCAAATCAGCTATTATTCAAAACGCATCGATGTAAGTATCCTGGAAGGCATCGCGCTGTACCTCCACCTCAACCTACCCGTTATGGTCAGCTACGTATGTTGAATGAGTTTGATTTACATAGTTGTCGACATCAATCGCGATCGCGACCTACATCTCCACCGCTACCCACTTGTGCTGTTCGCGCCCTTGGAAGGCGTGAAACCCTGAGGAACCTCGATCCTGGATAATAGTAAAGGAGTCCACTTACTGACCTAATACGTTCAGGTTTGGTCTGAATCAAACTCTAAAATAACTTGTGATTTGTCTACATCAGTTTATTTTCTCTCTGGACAGGTTTGATCTCATGTCTTTCTTTAACACAGATTCTTTATAAAGAAGAATGTCGTTTCTGTTCCCTCCTTCAACATACTTAGCAAGAGAGAACTCCCAATCGTAGCGGTTAAGGTGTCTGGTGGATCCCCTACTAGTATAGAGGGGAGAAACCTCCCTTCTCCATCCTCGTCAAATTTAAATCTATTGATCTCTATCTGCGCTGATTGGCATCTAATAAAGGCTTCGTCAAAGAGGGGCTTTACGTCAAAAGTACAATATAGGAGGTTGACTATGCGGTATCCGTTTTCTGCAGTTAGCTTTGATTCAACTCCCCCGTGAAAGTTTTATGCGAGGTATTGAAGTTTGGGTGAGGATTGCGGAGGTCTTCATTCAATGATAACAAGGTCTGCTTCTGTCTAGCGGATCAGTATTTGCCCAACCAGCAAGGTGTTCCTGTGTAATATTGGTAACTCGATCAGTGGTTACGGGAACTCATTGATTTTACTTTGTATTCATTATAGTTTTAATCTCTTATATATTTTCTTCGTCATCAAAATATGCACAAGGTCATCTTATATAAGTTTGTAGATTTAGTTGTTATTTTACTATTATTATTTGTCAGCGGACACGTCTGGTCACTTTGAATGAAAATGTAGATATAATATAGTCACTATTACAATAAAAATATTGGAGAAACTCATTAAAAGTTACCTAAAGTTAAACTCTTATGTACATTTCGATGAACATGTCATTATCATAAGAGTGTCTTATTTTAAAATTACGATTTAGAATACAATAAATTAAAAACTAGAATAACAATTGTATTGTAAACTGTCTAAACAAGAGAGGCCAGTCTAGTTTGTAATTTATTGTATTCTAGATTGTAATTTTCTGATAAGACCTTCTGATGTTGATGACGACATGGTCATCGAAATGTACATAAGAGTTTAATCTTGGGTAGCTTTTAACATAGGGTTTTTTGAATTTTTTGGGGGTATTAGGGTTTTTTCCAATATTTGTATTGCAATATATTGTATCACTATGCTCTTGATATTGTATATGGACGCTATTGTAAATTAGAATAAAAAGTCAAAGACGTTTGTAAATACGTATTAAGAAATAAGTCTTTGCATGTTGTTGAATAGAAAGCCCTAGGTAAAACAAAAGAAGCGAACTAACGGTCAGAAGAGAGGAGAATGATCGGGTAAATTGTAACCCAAAAATTACTTCAGTAAGGGTAGAACTAGGGAAGTAAACGTATTTATGAGTAAATAGAAGTATAGTTGAATCACTTTGACAAAAATCGCTTCGACAGGCATGTGGGGGTGAGGGGGTTTGGCCACGTGCTAGGGGGAGGAGGAAGAGAAATTTCTAAGTAGACACGCTACTAGCCTGACTACATACTTTCGACTGAGTTGAATCATTTATGGACATCAAGAGGAAAAACCCTGGTACTGCCCTGTTGCACCATCTCTTAAGGACACTAAAACACATGGACTAAAAACATAAAAGATAACAAAAAATAAATCAAAACATAACACCAGCAAATGTTTTTGGAAAGGTACGTATAGATCTACCACCGGATGCTTTCACGACCAACTGAAGTGTCGCTCAGAGCTGTCGCCCTAACGCGCATGCGCACTTGGCACTGCGCATACAACACTCCGATTTTTCACAAAGTGATTCGCGATTTTTCACAAAGTGATTCGAATATAGTTTTAATCATTCTCCGTGTCTAGCTCTAACTAGTATCGCTATTAGTAGAAGTAGACCTTAGAGATATTTTACTGATTATTTTGTGTGTTTTTATTTACCTGGATCCCAAACGTGTGTTATGGTTTTGGATTGAATGTAAAGTTTCTTAATTATAATAGCTTCCTACCTTGGCTTAACGTTGAGTGCATGGTTTTACTTTTTACATTCTTAACTTTTCCACATAGTAAATTTAGAATATTTCCAAATTACATTTATTATTAAATCTTAAGAAGTCCGAAAGTATTTAGCGAATTAGGAGTATTCAGTTTCACGAGGCGTTTCAAGTTTATATGATTTAACCAACAAGATACCAACCCCATACTCCTGTGAACGCGTCCTTAAAATTCAGGATTTACTGTTGCAACAAATGAAATACTCTCATAATTGGTTTATCTGACTGGATTGTTTTTGTGAACTCACTTTTGCCTAATTTAAACATTCAATTATCAGGCCTATAATTTATTCTATTGCGTAACTTATAATATGAACCAATTAAACACAATAAAGTCCTAATAAACAAGCCAACAATTACTTTGTTGGTTTATAATTAGGGTTTTTTTAATTAATTAATTAATGAAAAAGCTATAATAATTAGAGATTTCAATCTAATGTTTAGTTTTCAGTAAATTGTTTAATTTATACCGTACGGCCATTCTAGGCCTTGGGGCTTGATTGCCAAAAATGGTACTACGGGTCATGTACTCAGCCCACGGAGGTTCTGTCCTCCGGGTACATGAATTGAGGAAAGGTTCCGTTGGGGTAGTGGTTTCACATGCTAGTGTAGACTCTATTAGGATCTATGCAAGTAGAATTTCTGGCGGGGAGTCAGGTACTCCTCGCCAATCATACATCTCAAATTATCATCCTCTTCTTCATCCTCAATCTGTCTTTCATCCTTATAATCTCTACTACTTCTCTACCACGGTTCATGGCACCAAGCTCCCCCCCCCCCCCGTCTCGGGTCTAACACTAGACACCTGGGTGGGAGTTACAAGTTTGAGATTAGATCGGGGGTAAGGTAGAGTTTCCTTTGGCTAGATTGGAGATACTTTCATAAGAAGGTTGTATCTTTGTGTTCTATGACAGGCAGGTAGAGTCGAAAGGCACATACTTTTTATCACTATACTTTTTTTTGTCTCGCCATCTTCTACACTTTTACCAAACACATTTCCGCATGTTGGCTTAGTTTACTGTTGATAACCATTTGTAATAGTAATAAGGCTGTATTTATAACAGCGTTTATAACCCCGCCCCTTTAGAGTAGTCTTCCGTTTCGTAGACTCGTGATTGGTCAAGTCACGTAGTAGTGGAGTCTTGTAATTCAAAAATATTTGTAAAATTTTTAAGCTGGTATCTCTCAAGATGTTTATCTGGTAAATGAGTGCTTGCTAGTAGCCAAGCATTGAGGAAAGCGATATCATCGCCGAAACTACTCAAATTGTTTGATGAACTAGTGTGTTTGTTTTAATAAACTAATGTTTAATTAAATTTAGAGTAAACTGTTTTAATTTTTACCGTTGTGAACTGAAATGCAGTTAAGGTTCTTTTTTATAAATAATAAATTAATTTCGTTGTGGTTGTTGGGTTTTATTTATTTGCTTAACGTTTACCACGTAATAAACTAGTTATATTATACATTATATAAATGTATTATAAAGATTTCATAGAAAAGATTAAGCGCCAATGTCTTGAAAATGTTTGCTGCCAATAAGTTAATTATATGTTTTCCTTATTTACAATTTACTTTTAGTGGAACATCGTGGACAGACAAAATAATTTTTTAAATTTAATACATTTAGCAATTTTTTATGTTTGTACTATTTATATTAAAGCGATAGGACTAATATTTTGGTTAAATTGAAAGAATGCTAAAATGCTCTAAAATTTTTAGTTGCAACTTAATGCAAAAGAAGACATATGGCAAGATTAACTTAATAAACTTATTGGAATCTAAATGGTTGCAGGTCTATATTACTTAGTGTATATAGACTATTAAGCTTAAACTAAGTCTTAACATATGATTTCATACAACAGCTGATTTTACAGTATAGGTTATGCTGTAGGACAGCTGATTTAAACATACAGGTCATGCTACTTTATTGTACATTATCAAGTTATTATTCAGTAATTTTTATCAGTTAATGATTATATTAATTTCGATAAATCTACAACAATATCAATATATTCACAATGTGTTACATGTTTTTATTCCAATTTAAAATTAAAAAGGAATAAAATCTTATTTGGGTTGTGTGACACTTTTAAAGAGCAAATTTCATATAAATTTATGAACTAAATTATTACTCAGTAGATTTTTCAACATGTAATAAACGTTTTCTATTAGCTACATTCTTGGAATGAAATATTCGCTTCTTTTGGCCAGTCCCACAGACTCTCACGTTATACGGTTTTTTATAAACAACCTTTTATTAAAATCACTTAACGGACAGAAGTAACCTGGATATCAAACGTCTGTTGCATAACATGCTGTTCCTGGAAATGCATAAATTCATATCGGAAAATGGCTTCTATTGCTCTATACAGTGCTTCAAACGGAATGTTGTCACAAAAGTCTCTGCAGTTCTCAGTAACAACTCAGTTTTATTTAAATGCATAAGTAAGGAGTGTTTTCTGATGAGCTTCTCCAAGAAATGGGTCCGTTTATGTGATTGTGGAATATAATGACTATTGCCCCATTTGCAACAGTCTCTGCGTAGCAGTTATTGTTTCAGCGTATTGAAACACTTGTCACATGTCTCTTGGAAACAGATAAATTAGTTTCTCAATCACCTCTGTAACCCTACTTCAATAATCAATTTAATTACATACATACAGTACTTTATTTTATAAACAAACATATCATCTGTTGTATCAGGAAATAAGGTTTCTAGGTTTTTGATATTAACACTTGCCGTCGAACACTTGATTCGAAGAACCTCGATTTTTTGTCATGTGGTATCAGTTACTGTAGAACGTTATTGGAAGTAACAGTTATTGTAGATCTTTACTGAAAGTATCAATTTCAGTAAAACGTTGCTTTTAGTATTAAGTTCTGTAGAACGTTGCATGAGTATACTCTAGAACGTTCCTATAAGTAACGGTAGATACAGTAGAAGGTTACTGTAAGTAACAGTTATTTAGATCGTTCCTGAAAGTATTCATTTCTGTAAAACGTTGCTATATTGATCACGTTCTGTAGAACGTTACATAAGTATCAGTTACTCTAAAAGTTTCCTATAAGTAAGGGGAGTTACTGTAGAAGGTTACTGTAAGTAACAGTTATATTAGATCGTTCCTAAATGTATCAATCCCTGTAAAACGTTGCTGTAAGTAATAGTTACTGTAGATCATAGTTGTAACGGTTACTTGAAAACGTTACTGCAAGTAACAGTTGTTGTAAATCTTTCCTGAAAGTTTCAATTTCAGTAAAACATTGCTTTAAGTATCACGTTCTGTAGAACGTTACATAAGTATCGGTTACTCTAAAAGGCTCCTATAAGTAAGTATAGATACAGTAGAAGGTTACTGTAAGTAACAGCTATATTAGATTGTTTCTGAATGTATCAATCCCTGTAAAACGTTGCTTTAAGTATCCCTTACTGTGAGCGTTGCATAGGTATCAGTTACTCTAAAAGACTCCTATAAGTAAGGGTAGATACAGTAGAAGGTTACTGTAAGTAACAGTTATATTAGATCGTTCCTAAATGTATCAATTCCTGTAAAACGTTGCTGTAAGTATCACATACTGTGAGCGTTGCATAGGTATCAGTTACTCTAAAAGACTCCTATAAGTAAGGATAGATACAGTAGAAGGTTACTGTAAGTAACAGTTATATTAGATCGTTCCTGAATGTATCAATCCCTGTAAAACGTTGCTTTAAGTATCACGTACTGTGAGCGTTACATAAGTATCAGTAACTCTAAAAGGCTCCTATAAGTAAGGGTAGATACAGTAGAAGGTTACTGTAAGTAACAGTTATATTAGATCGTTCCTGAATGTATCAATCCCTGTAAAACGTTGCTTTAAGTATAACGTACTGTGAGCGTTACATAAGTATCAGTAACTCTAAAAGGCTCCTGCAAGTAAGGGTAGATACAGTAGAAGGTTACTGTAAGTAAGAGTTATATTAGATCGTTCCTGAATGTATCAATCCCTGTAAAACGTTGCTTTAAGTATCACGTACTGTGAGCGTTACATAGGTATCAGTAACTCTAAAAGGCTCCTGCAAGTAAGGGTAGATACAGTAGAAGGTTACTGTAAGTAAGAGTTATATTAGATCGTTCCTGAATGTATCAATCCCTGTAAAACGTTGCTTTAAGTATAACGTACTGTGAGCGTTACATAAGTATCAGTAACTCTAAAAGGCTCCTGCAAGTAAGGGTAGATACAGTAGAAGGTTACTGTAAGTAAGAGTTATATTAGATCGTTCCTGAATGTATCAATCCCTGTAAAACGTTGCTTTAAGTATCACGTACTGTGAGCGTTACATAGGTATCAGTAACTCTAAAAGGCTCCTGCAAGTAAGGGTAGATACAGTAGAAGGTTACTGTAAGTAAGAGTTATATTAGATCGTTCCTGAATGTATCAATCCCTGTAAAACGTTGCTTTAAGTATAACGTACTGTGAGCGTTACATAAGTATCAGTAACTCTAAAAGGCTCCTGCAAGTAAGGGTAGATACAGTAGAAGGTTACTGTAAGTAAGAGTTATATTAGATCGTTCCTGAATGTATCAATCCCTGTAAAACGTTGCTTTAAGTATCACGTACTGTGAGCGTTACATAGGTATCAGTAACTCTAAAAGGCTCCTGCAAGTAAGGGTAGACACAGTAGAAGGTTACTGTAAGTAAGAGTTATATTAGATCGTTCCTGAATGTAACAATCCCTGTAAAACGTTGCTTTAAGTATCACGTACTGTGAGCGTTACATAGGTATCAGTAACTCTAAAAGGCTCCTGCAAGTAAGGGTAGATACAGTAGAAGGTTACTGTAAGTAACAGTTATATTAGATCGATCCTGAATGTATCAATCCCTGTAAAACGTTGCTTTAAGGATCACGTACTGTGAGCGTTACATAGGTATCAGTAACTCTAAAAGGCTCCTGCAAGTAAGGGTAGATACAGTAGAAGGTTACTGTAAGTAACAGTTATATTAGATCGTTCCTGAATGTATCAATCCCTGTAAAACGTTGCTTTAAGTATTACGTACTGTGAGCGTTACATAGGTATCAGTAACTCTAAAAGGCTCCTGCAAGTAAGGGTAGATACAGTAGAAGGTTACTGTAAGTAACAGTTATATTAGATCGTTCCTGAATGTATCAATCCCTGTAAAACGTTGCTTTAAGTATCACGTACTGTGAGCGTTACATAGGTATCAGTAACTCTAAAAGGCTCCTGCAAGTAAGGATAGATACAGTAGAAGGTTACTGTAAGTAACAGTTATATTAGATCGTTCCTGAATGTATCAATCCCTGTAAAACGTTGCTTTAAGTATAACGTACTGTGAGCGTTACATAGGTATCAGTAACTCTAAAAGGCTCCTGCAAGTAAGGGTAGATACAGTAGAAGGTTACTGTAAGTAACAGTTATATTAGATCGTTCCTGAATGTATCAATCCCTGTAAAACGTTGCTTTAAGTATAACGTACTGTGAGCGTTACATAGGTATCAGTAACTCAAAAAGGCTCCTATAAGTAAGGGTAGATACAGTAGAAGGTTACTGTAAGTAACAGTTATATTAGATCGTTCCTGAATGTATCAATCCCTGTAAAACGTTGCTTTAAGTATAACGTACTGTGAGCGTTACATAAGTATCAGTAACTCTAAAAGGCTCCTGCAAGTAAGGGTAGATACAGTAGAAGGTTACTGTAAGTAAGAGTTATATTAGATCGTTCCTGAATGTATCAATCCCTGTAAAACGTTGCTTTAAGTATCACGTACTGTGAGCGTTACATAGGTATCAGTAACTCTAAAAGGCTCCTGCAAGTAAGGGTAGATACAGTAGAAGGTTACTGTAAGTAAGAGTTATATTAGATCGTTCCTGAATGTATCAATCCCTGTAAAACGTTGCTTTAAGTATCACGTACTGTGAGCGTTACATAGGTATCAGTAACTCAAAAAGGCTTCTATAAGTAAGGGTAGACACAGTAGAAGGTTACTGTAAGTAACAGTTATATAAGATCGTTCCTAAATGTATCAATCTCTGTAAAACGTTGCTTTAAGTATCACGTACTGTGGGCGTTACATAGGTATCAGTAACTCTAAAAGGCTCCTATAAGTAAGGGTAGATACAGTAGAAGGTTACTGTAAGTAACAGTTATATTAGATCGTTCCTGAATGTATCAATCCCTGTAAAACGTTGCTTTAAGTATCACGTACTGTGAGCGTTACATAAGTATCAGTAACTCTAAAAGGCTCCTATAAGTAAGGGTTAGATACAGTAGAAGGTTACTGTAAGTAACAGTTATATTAGATCGTTCCTAAATGTATTAATCCCTGTAAAACGTTGCTGTAAGTATCACATACTGTGAGCGTTGCATAGGTATCAGTTACTCTAAAAGACTCCTATAAGTAAGGATAGATACAGTAGAAGGTTACTGTAAGTAACAGTTATATTAGATCGTTCCTGAATGTATCAATCCCTGTAAAACGTTGCTTTAAGTATCACGTACTGTGGGCGTTACATAAGTATCAGTAACTCTAAAAGGCTCCTATAAGTAAGGGTAGATACAGTAGAAGGTTACTGTAAGTAACAGTTATATTAGATCGTTCCTGAATGTATCAATCCCTGTAAAACGTTGCTTTAAGTATCACGTACTGTGAGCGTTACATAAGTATCAGTTACTCTAAAAGGATCCTGCAAGTAAGGGTAGATACAGTAGAAGGTTACTGTAAGTAGCAGTTATATTAGATCGTTCCTAAATGTATCAATCTCTGTAAAACGTTGCTTTAAGTATCACGTACTGTGAGCGTTACATAGGTATCAGTTACTCTAAAAGGCTCCTGCAAGTAAGGGTAGATACAATAGAAGGTTACTGTAAGTAACAGTTATATTAGATCGTTCCTAAATGTATCAATCTCTGTAAAACGTTGCTGTAAGTAATAGTTACTGTAGATCATAGTTGTAACGGTTACTTGAGAACGTTACTACAAGTAACAGTTGTTGTAGATCTTTCCTGAAAGTTTCAATTTCAGTAAAACGTTGCTTTAAGTATCACGTACTGTGAGCGTTACATAAGTATCAGTAACTCTAAAAGGCTTCTATAAGTAAGGGTAGATAGAGTAGAACGTTACTGTAAGTAACAGTTATATTAGATCGTTCCTGAATGTATCAATCCCTGTAAAACGTTGCTGTAAGTAATAGTTACGGTAGATCATAGTTGTAACGGTTACTTGAGAACGTTACTACAAGTAACAGTTGTTGTAGATCTTTCCTGAAAGTTTCAATTTCAGTAAAACGTTGCTTTAAGTATCACGTACTGTGAGCGTTACATAGGTATCAGTAACTCTAAAAGGCTCCTATAAGTAAGGGTAGATACAGTAGAAGGTTACTGTAAGTAACAGTTATATTAGATCGTTCCTGAATGTATCAATCCCTGTAAAACGTTGCTGTAAGTAATAGTTACTGTAGATCATAGTTGTAACGGTTACTTGAGAACGTTACTGCAAATAACAGTTGTTGTAGATCTTTCCTGAAACTATCAATTTCAGTAAAACGTTGCTTTATGTATCAAGTTCTGTAGAACGTTGCATAAGTATCAGTTACTCTAAAAGGTTCCTATAAGTAAGGGGATATACTGTAGAAGTTTACTGTAAGTAACAGTTATATTAGATCGTTCCTAAATGTATCAATCTCTGTAAAACGTTGCTGTAAGTAATAGTTACTGTAGATCATAGTTGTAACGGTTACTTGAGAACGTTACTACAAGTAACAGTTGTTGTAGATCTTTCCTGAAAGTTTCAATTTCAGTAAAACGTTGCTTTAAGTATCACGTACTGTGAGCGTTACATAGGTATCAGTAACTCTAAAAGGCTCCTATAAGTAAGGGTAGATACAGTAGAAGGTTACTGTAAGTAACAGTTATATTAGATCGTTCCTGAATGTATCAATCCCTGTAAAACGTTGCTGTAAGTAATAGTTACTGTAGATCATAGTTGTAACGGTTACTTGAGAACGTTACTACAAGTAACAGTTGTTGTAGATCTTTCCTGAAAGTTTCAATTTCAGTAAAACGTTGCTTCAAGTATCACGTACTGTGAGCGTTACATAAGTATCAGTAACTTTAAAAGGCTCCTATAAGTAAGTGTAGATACAGTAGAAGGTTACTGTAATTAACAGTTATATTAGATCGTTCCTGAATGTATCAATCTCTGTAAAACGTTACTGTAAGTAATAGTTACTGTAGATCATAGTTGTAACGGTTACTTGAGAACGTTACTACAAGTAACAGTTGTTGTAGATCTTTCCTGAAAGTTTCAATTTCAGTAAAACGTTGCTTCAAGTATCACGTACTGTGAGCGTTACATAAGTATCAGTAACTTTAAAAGGCTCCTATAAGTAAGTGTAGATACAGTAGAAGGTTACTGTAAGTAACAGTTATATTAGATCGTTCCTGAATGTATCAATCCCTGTAAAACGTTGCTGTAAGTAATAGTTACTGTAGATCATAGTTGTAACGGTTACTTGAGAACGTTACTGCAAGTAACAATTGTTGTAGATCTTTCCTGAAACTATCAATTTCAGTAAAACGTTGCTTTAAGTATCAAGTTCTGTAGAACGTTGCATAAGTATCAGTTACTCTAAAAGGTTCCTACAGAACCTCTAAAAGGTTAATATAGAACATCCTGTAAGTAACAGTTAGACTATAAAATGTTGCTGTAAGTAATGGTTACTGTAGATCATAGTTGTAACGGTTACTTGAGAATGTTACCGCAAGTAACAGTTGTATATCTTTCTTGAAAGTATCAATTTCAGTAAAACGTTGTTTTAAGTATCAAGTTCTGTAGATCGTTGCATAAGTATTAGTTACTCTAGAGCGTCTCCTAAAAGGTTCCTATAAGTAAGGGGATATACTGTAGAAGGTTACTGTAAGTAACAGTTATTTTAAATCGTACCTGAAAGTATCAATCCCTGTAAAACGTTGCTGTAAGTAAGAGTTACTGTAGATCATAGTTATAACGGTTAATGTAGACCGTTCATGTAACAGATAGACTGTAAAATGTTGCTGTAAGTAACAGTTACTGTAGAACGTTACCGTAATTAATAGTTCCTGTGGCAATATGATAATGGTGTATTTAATGACCTCACACTTAACGAAATGGAACTCACGTGGTATTAAAAGGTGTGCTTCGTTAAGGTTCCTCAAGTATTAAAAAGGATGTCCTGTTATATGTTACATTTATATTGCTTTGTTACACGTAATACTGCCACGTAATAAAGTTACACGTAACTTAGGAAGTTAATAAGAGCAGTAAATGAAGCGAACTAGAGATTATATGATATGGTGTACTATGGTGCAGAATATTAACAAAACTGCAATGAAACTGTAGCCCCTTACATCCTTCTTGCAATTTCTTGCGAGAATGTGTAACAAACGTGAAGATCAACGAATTCTACAAACATTTCTTTAACGTCAACATGCCGGGTAATGCATTAAGCTCGTTTCACTTAGAGGTTGCTTGAAGGTTATGTTTAAATTATTTCCAAAAAAGAAGTATTGAAGGTTATGTTTTGATCATTGTTAAAATCATTTCCTACATATTTGCGTAAATAGTGTAGTTTAATAAATACGGTGATAAATACTATTTTATACAAGAGTTGTTTACATCTCTCATAGCTCATGTTACTTTATGAATAAAGGTAAAGTGTGTGTCTAAGAAAATTTATATTACTTTCTAAAATGTTAACAGTATAATATAGCTATCCAATAGAGTAAATTGTTAGAGAATAATTAAACAAGAGCTATATTTATTAATTAGGTTTATTAGTTATTTATTAGGTATATAAATACAAAATTTTGAAATTTATAAATGTTATGAATTATTATTCTAAAATTTCAAGCTATAATAACGTCTAATGTTATACTTAAATGTTATTCTTTTCATTAAAATGTACAATGTACCCGAAATGTCTAAGTAAAATGTAACTTTATAATGCTATGTAACGATCTTAATGACTGTATTACATGATTATATTTATTAAATCAAAACCTTTAGCCTTAAAAAAATACACTTTTTTCTTGGTTCTTGTACATAAACGTTTCAGAAATACATTTTTTAATAAAATGTTTATCCTCGTATAGCTGAACGGGTTTTCAATTCTTTCTATTAGTTCTCGCTCTTCTTATACTATATATATGATGAATAGTTATTATCTGGAGTACATCCGTTCTTTCTGCAGTGCATAAAATCGCAGTTCCGACGTTTCGCTAGAATCTCATCTAACATTGACGAGGTGAACCCAACAACAGTTGAAGAGCGAGTCAGTCTCTTCAATTTTATGCACTGCAGAATAAAAGGATGTACTCCAGATAATAACTATTCATCATAATTTTCCATCCGTGTAAGAATACGTATCAACATGTATATATATATATATATATATATATATATATATATATATATATATTTAATAAATTTAAAATATTTCAAACACAAGAATACTTTTAATGAATATATTTATTCAAAGCTTTTCGCCGATAAAAAGTATCAGCATCTTCAGGAAAATCAGATTTTTCCTGAAGATGCTGATACTTTTTATCGGCGAAAAGCTTTGAATAAATATATTCATTAAAAGTATTCTTGTGTTTGAAATATTTTAAATTTATTAACTATATATACAAGAAAACATATCACCATATTTAATATATATATATATATATATATATATATATATATATATATATATATATATATATATATACATACTTGTATATATATCTCTTGTAAAAAATTTTCAATTCTTAATAATATACGTTTTATTTACCCACTCAAGTTCAAATACATTTTTTTAACATGACGCGGTGACACTTCATGTTAACACAGTTTTCTTATAAATAATGATTCATTAAACAATTTAAAAATGAATAAATTTTAGTTTAGTACGGGAGAAACGCTTTTCACAAAAAGGGCAAGGTATGCAATATAGTTATGTCGTACTATTTGGCTTAATATAAGTGATAACATATGATTTCATAAAGCAGCTGATTTTATTAATCAGGTTATTTGGTAAAACAGCTGTTTTAAAGCATAGGCTATGTTACTTAATTGTAATTATTTAATCAAAAATAATTAAAATAAAATTGGTTGACCTAAGTAGGAATTGACTTTAAAACATTTTTGTTTATATTGCTTGTTTATTCTGAAAGTTACACATAATTTATAGAACGTGATGTATGTAAATATCAAAAGCTTAGCTGAAATCGTGTATGAAAGGTATCAGAGTTGCTATGCGAACGACAAAGGAATGCTTTCAGACCGCGCTCGGCACACATTCAGGGGAGGTAAAGTTTTCTCATGTCACACATGTGTCATCGCATTCTGGCACTTCGCTAATGGTGTCGCGCTGTATTCTTCCCCGACACCCCAAGAAACGCATTTACATTTATAAGGAATACGAACTGACTAAAACATTTCTCGCCGCGAATACTTCCTCTCCATACTTGAATTAGAAAGAAATATTTGTAGTAAAATCAAAGTTTCATTGTAAAAATCTTAGCAGTGAAGCTTTTTTTTAAATTCCTTCTATTAGCTCACACCCTCCTTATGTATATCTTGTTCAACATATCAATCGTTAATAAAATACTTTCTATTCATCCACTCAAGTTCAAATACATTTTTATTCAACTAATAATCCATTAATAAATTTAATTTTAGTTTTATATGGTAGAAAAGCGATCCACAAAAGGGGCAAGGTGTGCAATATAGTATATCACTAAAATAAGTGATAACATATGATTTCGTAAAACAGCTGATTATATGTTAGAGGTTATGTGGTAAAACAGGTGTTTTAACGTTTAGGTTGCTTTATTTATATTATTTGAAAATATTTAATAAAAAGAAATAAAATAACTTTTTCCATCGTTGTTCTAAGAAGAACAGGGAATAATCTTAATTCGTCCGATTTGGCTTACAATAAGTGACAACATATGATTTCATAAAATAGCTGATTTTATGTTATACGTTATGTGACAGAACAGCTGTAATAATGCATAGGTTATGCTACTTTATTTGTATTTTATTAAATAAAAAGTAACTAGAATAAGACATTCATTGTTCACCTAAGATGAAATTTACTTTAAAAAATTTGTGTTTGTTGTTATTCTACTACAAAAAATATCAAATTCCCAAAGACGTAAGACTCAATTTACAATCTTAAAACCATTAACTCAACAAAAACGTTTCGGTGATAAAGTCACCATCATCAGTGATAGATTTAGAAACCGATATAAAATTGTGTGTATTATTGCCTACCTACATCGTCGCCGAAACTAGTCTATTGAGAAAAGTGTTTACCTTGTTGTTAATATACAAATAATCTGCTTTTAATAAATTTCTAACAAAGTTAATAACAAAGATAATGATTCCGAAGGAATAAGAAAAGAAAAATTACAACGTGGCAGTCAATGGGACTGGATGGTAGACGTGAATAATCATTTCAAGAATGTAGGCTAGTTAATAAAGCATTTAATAGAATAGATTTAATCTAGTTGATGGAAAAGGTTTATTAGACGAAAAATGTACTGCATGGGAATTCTATGTAACGAATTTAATTTAAATCAGTTTAAAAATGTCAAACAAGCTTAAAGAAGTTTCAATTTATAAAATTTAAATAAAAATATATAGGATGTCTCATCATTGTATTGAATTATTGTGTAAGGAGTTATTGAAGTATACATTATTACATTTATTAACTAATATAACATATTTATTAAAAGGATTTTACCTTTATAATGTAGCCTACAATAAAGTAACATGACCTATGTGCTAAAACAGCTGTTCTACAATGTAACCTATAACATGAAATCAGCTGTTGTATGAAATCATATGCTTTCACTTTATTTAGAGTAAAATATGAAACGCGTTCGTGTAGCATGATATGATTTTCCTCCCGTGCATAACATAATATCATACCCTATCAGATGAAAAAATTATGCAGAAATTATTAATTATCATACATTTTATCTTACTACTTATGTAGGCTAGACAGTACATTTGTAGTTATACAATTTACAGTAATGTCATACCCTATCAGATGAAAAAATTATGAAGAAATTATTAATTATACATTTTATCTTACTACTTATGTAGGCTAGACAGTACACTTGTAGTTATACAATTTACAAAGTACTATTAAATAGTTTGAGTTATACAAAGTATCCTAACCTACGAGTAATAAAAACAGCTGTTTTAATAGATCGTACGTTATCACAAGGTTTAATCAAATATACGATGTTTCTGAACGTTTAGTGAATTCCATTTGGAAATTTTTTAAACATAACCTCAAATTGAGTAGAAAAACGGCTGTTTCCGTTAAACTCCGCCATGTTTGGCTTTAGAAAGCTTTCGTGATAATTTAGGAAATGATAATCTTTTAGGTAGCCTAATAACAAATCACGGACAATTTTGCTTTTTTAAACACTCAACGTTTCGAATTTCTTTCCGAAATTCCTTTTCAAGAGCTCAATTTTAATTAAACAATTTCACAACATAACTTACTATTTATAAAATGCATAACATTTTAGGCCTATAGAACATAATAAAAATCAACAAACTATAAAACCCTTAATATTTATCCATTTACTAGTCAATTTTTTTCTTTCACAATAAACAGACAAATCACAGATTTGTTGATTTTTATTATGTTTTACATAGTCTTATGAATTTTATAAATAGTAAGTTATGTTGTGAAATTGTTTAATTAAAATTGAGCTCTTGAAAACGAATTTCGGAAAGAAATTCGAAACGTTGAGTGTTTAAAAAAGCAAAATTGCCTGTGATCTGTCATTAGCCTATATAAAAAATTAATAGTTATTAACAGACACTAAATAAAAATATTAGAAATGATAATCATCTCACATTTCCCTCTACACTCAAAACGTGGTACTGTAAAATTGCCAAAAATTGGTAACAGACAAAAATTAATTTCAACATTATAATTAAGAAGTTATATAGAAGGCGTAGAAAAGTAGTACTTATGGAACTCTGAAAGTAGATGTGAGCTTAACGAAACTAATCAAGTGTGTGAAACCGGTTAAGCTGGGAGTTAGAGTATTAAGTATAGAGAATTAAGCTAATAATTCAATGATTATAGTATGCAAGGACATTACATAAATCACCAAAATTATAAAGGATCCACGGGACCATCAACCACTGTCACTCATTTTTTCAGGCTTTGCAAAATTAAACAGATGTGAAAAATCAGCGCCACAGGGACTTGTTAGTCGAGTAACTGATAGCGCCACATATCTGTTCAGCGTTTCCCTCAAGGGACTGCCACTATTAGGCTTTAAACACTGATTAATTGTAGGTCTTTAAATTTTACCACTGGAGAATATCTTGATACGATGAGTAAAAATAGAGCTTGCGAGACCAGGTGAGGATTGCTGGCCAGGTTTGCCAACCGAATATTCAGTCAAGGATTCTAGTTTATCTTATTTTAAAAATTTTCCACTGAGTAAAAAAATAGAAGGGCTGGTTTATACAGTCAGATATTGTCCTGTAACGAATGGTTTCTCCATTCAAACACAATCTGAGGCGTCACGGTTTCTGAGAAACACAGTTCTATCAGTAAATACCTAATCGGAAAGAAGGTTAGAGAATCGATAATTGCCCGCAAAACCTGCCCAAGCAGTTGAATTAACTTTGTAATTAGTTGGATATACCAAAGTCGCCGAGAAAGAACCTTGCTCTAGAGACTTTGGGAGGGGGATGGAAAGAAAGTTTTCTCCTTCCAAATAATCTGATCAGAATTTACACACGAATTTTCAGTGATCCTTAGTCAGAGATCCCGCTTCTTTGTAACATCTGCCAAACCCATGTTTCAGTGGATTTTCTTTCATCAATCGTTGTATTGCCTGACATTTTTTGAGTAAACGTTTTTAGACAAATTAGTATATTTAAAAACATGTGGAAGAAGGAATCTGTAGAACATGACGTCATCTTTTAAGGATATCTAAGAGAACGCATAACGATCCGAAAATCTAGAAATTCTTCCAAAGATTTTCGAAAGTGAAACCTAGCTTTTAGATGAACTGATTTCGTCTTAACTTGGAGGTTATTTCGAGATTATGTTTAAATGATTTTAAAATGCAATTTCATATTTATTTAGAAATATCATATATTAAATTGTTTACTATAAATTACGATTTCATTTAACATCTGTTTATAATAATATTAGGTTATGTACTTCCAGTGTTGTACATCTTTAAATCAAGATGTATGTTTACTAAAATTAAATTACTTAGCCATACTTTAACGGTAAATAGTTACGTAATAAACTTGCTTAAACTATAATTACTATTAGGGTAAATTATTATAGCCTATTTTATAAAATTTGGATGCAAAATTTGAAAATTTATAAGTTTTATAATAAATTTTAAATTAAAAAACGTTACTTTGATATGATATAGAGCGTTATTTTATATGCTATATTTATTTGTGCAAATATTATGCTTTTTTATTGGTAATTAGAGCATACAAATAATTTCTCAAGAAAATAGATTTATTAAGGCTTTTATAAGGTTATGTTCAGTTTCTACCGACTTCTTATTGCTCTTACACATTTCATTTTATAGTTAAACGTATTTCAAGTTAGCCTTTTGTAAGCTATCTCGTGACTAACCTGGTTTTTAAATAACTATTTTTAAGCGAAATTGAAAAATAATCTTCTAGTGTCATCGTGCTACCCAGTAACTACGCTAAAGTTTTTTTTTTATCTCAGTTAAAAGTATTTATCGAAAAGATCCCTGTATGAAGACATTACAATGTGGTGGAATGAATATTTGACGTGCTTGGTTAGGTACGATGATGTTTAGGCTTGGAACTAACTTTTCCCTCCAAGAATCTGGTTTTTGTTAGTAGTCAGTGATTGATTTGGATTTCAATTTCAAACCAATATGACTTCTACATTCCCTCTCATTCCTTCTCTCCCGAATGCGCGCGCATCGTCTTCACGCTTGAGGGGGTTTTCGTAAATGTGTGTTTTCGTGTGTTGAATTTCTAAAAAATGGATGAAATTTCGGAAGTACAGGAGCATGTGTCTTCTGAACCCTTTGTATTCGGGCTCGTATAACATCGCGCTGATGGCGTTTTCTGTATTTTTATCAAACGGATTAACGGATTTTTTGTTAGTTTTTTATTGACTATACTATATTATTAGTCTAATTTGTAAGCTTTTTGTTCTAATACAAAAATATTTTTAAAAACAAATATTTTAAAAAAGTAGGACTCAATCCAAATTAATAAAACGGTTGATTCAAACAAACTGATATATAGGATTGATGTGTAAGTTTTTTATTCAAGATGCTGCATCGTACTTTCTCACAGTAGATGATTTTTTCCGTTAAGTTCCTTTATGTCCCCAATGGATATATCCCTTAGTTACCATATAGATATAGACATATTATCTGGTTAGAAAAAAATTAAGTTTTACAAGTACACCGACCTAGAAAAGAATTCAGTATTCTAAGTAAACAAACTTGTTAAGGTGATGGAATGGCTTTCATTGTACTCGGTTTTGCTACAATGTACGTAATATTATCATGAAGGTTGTTACTTTCAAAACTTGGACTTTTTCTAATTAGTAATTTAATTTTCTTTGTATCCAACCAAGCCTATCCTACCGGATATTTCAGTCACTATATTTGTAAAATAACTATTTGTAGCATATAAAGGGAAATAATCATTTCATCTTCGACTTTCCAGAAATATATGTAAGGATAACTTTACACACAACACACAAACACACACACATGCGCGCGCGCGCACAAGTACACTCACACACACACACACATCTTATCGTGTGTGTGTGTGTGTGTGTGTGTGCGTGCGTGCGCGTGCGAGTGTTGCAATACAGGATGGAGCCAGTACTGCTCCATTTCAATAACGCCACAAAATATTGATTCAGTTAAAACATTGACGTCACCCTGCCAAGGAAGCCGCCTTTACAGCGTATTATCGGGATAATGGCAAGGTATAAGGTATCGAGGCTTCCATTACAAGTAACTTAGGGGTGCAATTTATCTCTATCAGTTCCAAGTAACAAAGATATGACGTCACGTAATGAGCAACCTTTGGCGCTTTGCTGTTCCGATGCCAAGATTGATTGCTACTGAATCACCTATCGTGTAATGTTCCATACGTTAGGTGACAAAAGCGGCGTTGTTAGTATATGAGCCCGGGTGCTTAATAAAAGGAAGGGTGGGCTACGTAAATAAAGCATATTTATTCTTTAGTAATAGATGTTTGAGGGGTAGCGTATGGTAAGTTACCTTATGGCAGAGAGGAGTCAGTGAAGGCCCCGAGTCAGAGAGGTTTGGTAGCTCCAAAAGTTAGGAGGCGTCTATTTGTTGCTATTCTGGCTGGTAGGAATATGAGAACAGTGCAAGGCTGAACACAACAATAAAAGGTTAATATTACCAGTTGCAATTAAAAAGACATGAACTAGACCCAGTTTTTACAGTGGTGCAGCTCTTGATACGCTCTTGTGTTTTCTGTATTAAATCAACTTTAGGATATCGTCCTTGTTCCCCTTGTTCAATAATTGATAGTTGTCTGCCATCCCTATAACAAGGCGATATTGTGAGTATACACTTCCATATAGAGAAGATCTATCTGGTAAGGTGATAATTCTCGTCTTCTGCTTGATTGTGATGAGTTGATAGACATTAGTGACTTCTAGCTATGATCTTCGAGATATTTACAGAAGGCGTTAACGGACGATGTCATTCAGCAAATATTCAATTTTTATCGTTAGATTATTAATCACTTAAACAATATTTTTTGACTATCCGAACTTTACATTTAGTAAATTTGTTAAAACTT
This sequence comes from Prosapia bicincta, assembly GCA_036971475.1. Taxonomy (NCBI): domain Eukaryota; kingdom Metazoa; phylum Arthropoda; class Insecta; order Hemiptera; family Cercopidae; genus Prosapia; species Prosapia bicincta. The sequence continues at coordinate 243,410,787 of JBAIZL010000001.1, forward strand.
ACTGAGACAGAACGTTTTCGTTCACTAGTTGGCGATATTCATCAGTGTCTTCTGCTTGGAGATGTCGGATCAAGCGGCGACGGTTTAAAGGTAGGTTTTCGATAGTATCGAAGAGTATGTGTGATTGTATTGTGTTTTTTCGTTTAATATGTTTGTACTTTGTGTTTTTGTGTGTCTGTAAATTTCATATTGTTCTAGTGTGTTGAAATGTGGTCCTATTTTGTTGATGTGTAGGATTTCTAGGTTATTGTATTAGATTATTATTATTTTTTAACGCTCTTAATCTGTAATTTATTCTGGAAAAGCCGAAAGATAGTAGTGTCTGGTTGGAATATCGTCCGTAGGGATTGACGATATTTTCTGTCACTGTGACTGGTCACTGATATTCGTTTATCGCTGATGGTACCAGTAACAAAATATGGAAAATGCCAGTTTGAGTTACAATGGATCGATAGGAAGTTGCATCTGTTGTGATTGAGCAAAAAGTCACAGTCACTGGATGAAACGGATTGATTTGTCGCGGTCACTGGTTCTACTTATTTACGTCGTGGATTTGTGGACAATTTGTGCCAGGTTTCACGACAGTGATAGGTTATTGCACAGTAGACGTAATTTCGCCTTTGGTAGTTTGTTCTTAATTTCGTAGGAGTTTGTTTTTAAATTAATGAGCCTCTTAAAGAAACCAAGGTGTTGAATCATTTCACCAGTGTGGTATGCCTGTCTGTTATTAGCACATGCAGAGCAGTCTCAGTATCACTTGTCACCGGTAGTAAAGTGACCAATAAAAGTCACTGATCCAAGCCTAGCGCTATCACCCATCCTTTAAAGTCACTGTATCGACCATTCCTAATCGTCCGTCTCAGGACTGGGCTGATCATCAGTTATGGCATTTCAGGTTGTTTAGACTGATACTACGAGTAGTGCTACTAAGCCCCCGTTCTCGGGATTGCTAGCCACCCGGTCGGGAGTTATATGTTTGAGGTTGAATTAATGAAGGCTTAGATTCACATGCTGGACTGCAAAATCTCTCCAACATTTGCATCTACTTTCTGTTGTTTTAAATATTCATTTTTCCTCTGTCTTTTCGCAACACACTGTCACGATGTTCACATGTTCTCATTACAAGGGACCTCATTTGGTTATACGACCCTGTGTGCTCAAGTGCTGTAAACTTTGTCAAACATCTTTGAACTTGACTTGTGAATAATTACATGATAAAACTCTTGTGGGTTTCTGTGACAAAGTCATCATCACTAACGACCATATTTACACACAATCTGACTTATAACTATTCAAATCGGAGTTTAGATACTTGTAGCTATATTACTAGTAATGATGGATGTGTTATTGAAATGCGTGAGTTATTTATTTGGCTTTCATTTTGTTATTATTTAATTATTTACTTTTTATAGGAAACATTATCGTAAGGTTTGAACTTTACTCTCTGGTTCAGTCAAAAAGTGTCAGAGCTCAATTAATATCAAATCCTTCATTTAACCAGTTACCTTTGATATTTAGTCCTTTTGCAGAACATGATTAGCTTGTTTTATAAAGAACTATTTTATAATCGGGGATTTTTCACGACTGGAAAACAAATTACTACATTTGCTAGGAAAAATATTTAAAAAATACTGTTTTCTCTCTTGAAGAGAATATTTCATCTTTGTTATATTGTTAACCGATGCTAATTTCCTTTCTGTATGCATAAAGCGTTGAAATCCCTTCGTCAGTGTTTCTAATCCTGAGAAATACAAAAAGGAGTGAACTCGGGAAGCCGCCATTTTAAACTAAACCCTGAAGATTAACTTACAAAGCTTCATGGCTATTTCTTCAACATATCTTATAAACTTATTTCTTGACGGTTCGTGTGAAACATCGCCGCATAATACAAGTCGTTTTATAAGTAATACAATATAACAGTATAAATGGAGATCATTAGTATCATAAACGACAGTCTGAGTTCATATAATAGTCACCAGCCTCTAAGATCATAGCGTGGATATAGGTGGATATAATAGGGCACCAGGATGAATGTAATAATAGACCAGCTCATGAGGTCATAGCGAGAATAAAGATGGATGTAATGAGGGACCAGCTCATGAGGTCATAGCGGGAATAAAGATGGATGCAATAAGGGACCAGCTCATGAGGTCATAGCGGGAATAAAGATGGATGTAATAAGGGACCAGCTCATGAGGTCATAGCGGGAATAAAGACGGATGTAATAAGGGACCAGCTCATGAGGTCGTAGCAGGAATAAAGATGGATGTAATACGGGACCAGCTCATGAGGTCATAGCGGGAATAAAGACGGATGTAATAAGGGACCAGCTCATGAGGTCGTAGCAGGAATAAAGACGGATGTAATAAGGGACCAGCTCATGAGGTCGTAGCAGGAATAAAGACGGATGTAATAAGGGACCAGCTCATGAGGTCATAGCGGGAATAAAGATGGATGTAATAAGGGACCAGCTCATGAGGTCGTAGCAGGAATAAAGACGGATGTAATAAGGGACCAGCTCATGAGGTCGTAGCAGGAATAAAGACGGATGTAATAAGGGACCAGCTCATGAGGTCATAGCGGGAATAAAGATGGATGTAATACGGGACCAGCTCATGAGTTCATAGCGGGAATAAAGACGGATGTAATAAGGGACCAGCTCATGAGGTCGTAGCAGGAATAAAGACGGATGTAATAAGGGACCAGCTCATGAGGTCATAGCGGGAATAAAGATGGATGTAATACGGGACCAGCTCATGAGTTCATAGCGGGAATAAAGACGGATGTAATAAGGGACCAGCTCATGAGGTCGTAGCAGGAATAAAGATGGATGTAATAAGGGACCAGCTCATGAGGTCATATCGGGAATAAAGATGGATGTAATAAGGGACCAGCTCATGAGGTCATAGCGGGAATAAAGATGGATGTAATAAGGGACCAGCTCATGAGGTCATAGCGGGAATAAAGATGGATGTAATAAGGGACCAGCTCATGAGGTCATAGCGGGAATAAAGATGGATGTAATAAGGGACCAGCTCATGAGTTCATAGCGGGAATAAAGATGGATGTAATAAGGGACCAGCTCATGAGGTCATATCGGGAATAAAGACGGATGTAATAAGGGACCAGCTCATGAGGTCATAGCGGGAATAAAGATGGATGTAATAAGGGACCAGCTCATGAGTTCATAGCGGGAATAAAGACGGATGTAATAAGGGACCAGCTCATGAGGTCGTAGCAGGAATAAAGATGGATGTAATAAGGGACCAGCTCATGAGGTCATAGCGGGAATAAAGATGGATGCAATAAGGGACCAGCTCATGAGTTCATAGCGGGAATAAAGATGGATGCAATAAGGGACCAGCTCATGAGGTCATAGCGGGAATAAAGATGGATGCAATAAGGGACCAGCTCATGAGTTCATAGCGGGAATAAAGATGGATGCAATAAGGGACCAGCTCATGAGGTCGTAGCAGGAATAAAGATGGATGTAATAAGGGACCAGCTCATGAGGTCGTAGCAGGAATAAAGATGGATGTAATAAGGGACCAGCTCATGAGTTCATAGCGGGAATAAAGATGGATGCAATAAGGGACCAGCTCATGAGGTCATAGCGGGAATAAAGATGGATGTAATAAGGGACCAGCTCATGAGTTCATAGCGGGAATAAAGACGGATGTAATAAGGGACCAGCTCATGAGGTCGTAGCAGGAATAAAGATGGATGTAATAAGGGACCAGCTCATGAGGTCATATCGGGAATAAAGATGGATGTAATAAGGGACCAGCTCATGAGGTCATAGCGGGAATAAAGATGGATGTAATAAGGGACCAGCTCATGAGGTCATAGCGGGAATAAAGATGGATGTAATAAGGGACCAGCTCATGAGGTCATAGCGGGAATAAAGATGGATGTAATAAGGGACCAGCTCATGAGGTCATATCGGGAATAAAGATGGATGTAATAAGGGACCAGCTCATGAGGTCATAGCGGGAATAAAGATGGATGTAATAAGGGACCAGCTCATGAGTTCATAGCGGGAATAAAGACGGATGTAATAAGGGACCAGCTCATGAGGTCGTAGCAGGAATAAAGATGGATGTAATAAGGGACCAGCTCATGAGGTCATATCGGGAATAAAGATGGATGTAATAAGGGACCAGCTCATGAGGTCATAGCGGGAATAAAGATGGATGTAATAAGGGACCAGCTCATGAGGTCATATCGGGAATAAAGATGGATGTAATAAGGGAGCAGCTCATGAGGTCATATCGGGAATAAAGATGGATGTAATAAGGGACCAGCTCATGAGGTCATAGCGGGAATAAAGATGGATGTAATAAGGGACCAGCTCATGAGGTCATGGCGGGAATAAAGATGGATGTAATAAGGGACCAGCTCATGAGGTCATAGCGGGAATAAAGATGGATGTAATAAGGGACCAGCTCATGGGGTCATAGCGAGAATAAAGATGGATGTAATAAGGGACCAGCTCATGAGTTCATAGCAGGAATAAAGATGGATGTAATAATGGACTAGCTCATGAGTTCATAGCGGGAATAAAGATAAATGTAATAAGGGACCAGCTCATGAGTTCATAGCGGGAATAAAGATGGATGTAATAAGGGACCAGCTCATGAGGTCATAGCGGGAATAAAGATGGATGTAATAAGGGACTAGCTCATGAGGTCATAGAGGGAATAAAGGTGGATATAATTGACACCATCCCCTGAGATCATAGAGGGAATAAAAATAGATGTAATAGGACACCAGCCTCTGAGGGCAAAGCGGGGATATAGGTGTGTATGATATGACATCAGCCCTGATAAGGATGTTACCAGTTGGGTTATAATAGTTTTATAATTAAAACTACTGCATTTGGGTATTTTATTACAATTAATAATTGGCTTATTTTATCCTAACACTTAATAAAAACGAATTACATTAACATGAGAGAGTACAAGAAGCTAAGGTAATAACAAGGAAGGAGTAGACGTCATGCAGTAATGTGTAGACTGAGTAAAGCAAGGAACATTAATAACGCTTTGAATAGAATATTTTTGAGCAAGTAATTTAGGAGGTAGGAAATAAATAAATAAAGGTTACTTATAAACTTACAGAACGTCATGGAATAATAATATGAAAGTCGTATTTCTAAAATACCTGTAATGATAGTAAGTATCATGATCATTATAAACGTTAACGATGCCATTATAATAGATAACTATATTATTATAAGAAAACGTGAGAATTTTAATCCTAATTATTAACATATCGGTATAATCGTGACGATTTTAATATTTTACCTGAATAACATAAGCTCTAACGTGACAACAATAACTGTTGACTTGCCCGTTATAATGAGCAATGTGGCATTATAATTCCTAAACCGTAATTACAATCTTTAAAGCTGTCTTTAACCTCTAACGTGACACCAATAACTGTTGACTTGCCCGTTATAATGAGCAATGTGGCATTACAATTCCTAAACCGTAATTACAATCTTTAAAGCTGTCTTTAACCTCTAACGTGACAACAATAACTGTTGACTTGCCCGTTATAATGAGCAATGTGGCATTATAATTCCTAAACCGTTATTACAATCTTTAAAGCTGTCTTTAACCTCTAACGTGACACCAATAACTGTTGACTTGCCCGTTATAATGAGCAATGGGGCATTACAATTCCTAAACCGTAATTACAATCTTTAATGCTGTCTTTAACCTCTAACGTGACAACAATAACTATTGTCTTGCCCGTTATAATGAGCAATGTAGCATTATAATTCCTAAACCGTAATTACAATCTTTAAAGCTGTCTTTAACCTCTAACGTGACAACAATAACTGTTGACTTGCCCGTTATAATGAGCAATGTGGCAGTATAATTCCTAAACCGTTATTACAATCTTTAAAGCTGTCTTTAACCTCTAACGTGACACCAATAACTGTTGACTTGCCCGTTATAATGAGCAATGTGGCATTATAATTCCTAAACCGTTATTACAATTTTTAAAGCTGTCTTTAACCTCTAACGTGACAACAATAACTGTTGACTTGCCCGTTATAATGAGCAATGTGGCATTATAATTCCTAAACCGTTATTACAATCTTTAAAGCTGTCTTTAACCTCTAACGTGACAACAATAACTGTTGACTTGCCCGTTATAATGAGCAATGTGGCATTATAATTCCTAAACCGTTATTACAATCTTTAAAGCTGTCTTTAACCTCTAACGTGACACCAATAACTGTTGACTTGCCCGTTATAATGAGCAATGTGGCATTATAATTCCTAAACCGTTATTACAATCTTTAAAGCTGTCTTTAACCTCTAACGTGACAACAATAACTGTTGACTTGCCCGTTATAATGAGCAATGTGGCATTATAATTCCTAAACCGTTATTACAATCTTTAAAGCTGTCTTTAACCTCTATCGTGACACCAATAATTGTTGACTTGCCCGTTATAATGAGCAATGTGGCATTATAATTCCTAAACCGTTATTACAATCTTTAAAGCTGTCTTTAACCTCTAACGTGAGACCAATAACTGTTGACTTGCCCGTTATAATGAGCAATGTGGCATTATAATTCCTAAACCGTTATTACAATCTTTAAAGCTGTCTTTAACCTCTAACGTGACAACAATAACTGTTGACTTGCCCGTTATAATGAGCAATGTGGCATTATAATTCCTAAACCGTTATTACAATCTTTAAAGCTGTCTTTAACCTCTAACGTGACAACAATAACTGTTGACTTGCCCGTTATAATGAGCAATGTGGCATTATAATTCCTAAACCGTTATTACAATCTTTAAAGCTGTCTTTAACCTCTAACGTACCGTCATCCTTATCCTCCCGTCTCTTAGAAGTCATTCGTAGACGAATATCTTGTGATCTCCCCATACGGTCATCCTCCCGTCTCCTAGAAAGCATTTATAGCCGAATATCTTGTGATCTCCCCATACCGTCATCCTCCCGTCTCTTAGAAGTTATTCACAGCCGAATATCTTGTCATCTCCCCATACCGTCATCTTCCCGTTTCTTAGAAGTCATTCATAGACTAATATCTTGTGATCTCCCCATACCGTCATCCTCCCGTCTCTTAGAAGTCATTCACAGCCGAACACCTTGTGAACTCCCCATACCGTCATCCTCCCGGCGCCTCCAAAGCTTTCACAGCCGAACACCTTGTGATCTCCCCATACCGTCATCCTCCCGGCGCTTCCAAAGCTTTCACAGCCGAATACCTTGTGATCTCCCCATACCGTCATCCTCCCGGCGCCTCCAAAGCTTTCACAGCCGACTATATTGTGATCTCTCCAAAAATTCATCTAAGTTTAACAACCTATACGAAGGTTAGCTAAATAATACGCACAATAAATCCGCACTGAATTAAAACCTCTAAACCTTGCCGTTCGTAACATACTATTAGTAAAACATTCTACGACAACTTTAACTAAACAGTGTTTCAAAATAATCTGTTTATGACTGGAATGACGTCACCCGCTTAGTGATTCGTGGTGGGGTCCGAGTGTGTACGCCTCGTACAGTCGGAGAACTGTTTCTATCTAAACAGTGCTACTGCTGTTCACTGCCTGTTTACAGAAAGAAATTTTTCTTGTTCGCTTTGATTGACGCAATATGCCCAGTATATTTACATTAGAAAATCACTTGTTTTACGTTGGTATATCTAAACAATGTTTTCTTAAAAATTCAGTAAACTATTTAAAAAACTACATCGGGAATACGCGACGTAAAAGGTTGCGTCATTCATCCCTAATTTGTCAATATTAGCTATAATTTACTTCCTTTAATTATTCCACTTTTACGTCTTCACCAAAGGGAATTGATGTGTAACCCCTAAGGATATTAAGGGAATGCCTGGAGCAAATCAGTGTTTCCTCTTAGGCCATCAATGGCACTCTATTTTTGAAGATGATTGCTAGAAGTAACTGTTAAAGATGACCCCATACCACCTAAGTCTCCTTTGATCAAAGACACTAGAACAAAGCTGGCTACATCAACGCGATACACCTCCTCGAACCTTAAGGTAATATAGAGTTTTCTTCTCAATAACTTTATTGTTCTTAGCTTTACGTAGATCTGACATAAAAGAAAGATAATATATATATTAGGGTCAGACATATATATATATATATATATATATATATATATATATATATATATACAGTAAACTCCCGATTATCCGTGGGCGGTTTAACCGGTTTGCGGATTATCCGGGGTATGCCATTGTTTTACATATATCCAGTTTTTATTCCAATCAGATTCATGTGTTTTAAATTTCCAAACGGTGAATTACGGCGTAAATACATATTAAGCTTAATAGAAGTTAAGATGAAGGGAATAGATATGTACGTACTAATTTTTACATTGAAAGGGAAGCATCCCGACGCGGGCCAGCAAAATAAAAGGGCGAGCAGACTACTGTATATAAGAGACAATGACAAAATGCTTGGACGCCCGAAAACCTAATGTGTATCATAAGATTGTAAACAAATGTCAGCTAATCTCGGCTATAAATAGTCCAGGACGTGACATATGCATTATCCATGTCTGCCATATACATTATCGATCTTTATGGCTTTGTGACACAAGTAAATACTGTGCGACAAAATGGTTAGATCTCACATTAAAGCTAAATCAATGCTCAAAAAAAAAACCAAAGTGACAGATTTGTTTTGTATTATGTATAAAGGAAATTAAATATGTACATACATATTTACTTTTGACATAGACCCCTATACTTATGTACGTATTGTAAATAGTTGAACATATAAATGTACATGTTATAATACATCGACATTTTAAATTATTTTCTGTATTTATTTTGTCCTCTGAAGATTATTTGTGAATTGCATTAACCGGGGTCATTATTTGTGTAACTTATGTTATAATAATCGATTATCGATCGTTTTGCATATTCTTTGTTCATAGCGGATTATCCGGGGAATTCGGTTATCCATGGTTGCCGGGCCACCCTATTCCAAGGATAATCGGGAGTTTACTGTGTATATATATATATATATATATATATATATATATATATATATATATAGAGAGAGAGAGAGAGAGAGAGAGAGAGAGAGAGAGAGAAGGATCAGACATATATTAGAAGGATAAAAAGGAATTGTTAATATAGCGCTAAAGTAGAAGATAATACCTTCCTGGTGGAGGTTATATCGGTTCCATACCAACACTTTAGCAGGGGCGCGTGCCTGAAAGAATGCTACACTCTATTAGGGTTGTAAAGAGGAGTCTAGCTTTACGCCCTATGGAAAGGTTAATTAATTTGTTTCTAGTTTTAAGCCAATCGGTCTGTCTGTTGGATTATCGTCACCTCCGAAAGATAGATAGAGGTTTTAAATATAAGTAGGGGTAAGATAGGAATATTCATAACACTGTGTACGTATATCAAAGAATTTCTGTCAAATGTAATGGACACTAGTGACTGTTATGTGGGATCTGGACATACAAACACACAGATTCATACCTTAACAACAAGGTATTTTGTGAATCCGCCGGGCACATCTTCTTCCTTCGAACATGTTCCTTATAGTCTTCTTTTAATGATCTTAATAGGCGATCGATTACTTTAGAATAAAGTTACGCCGTCGTCCAAAGGATCCGAGCAAAATGGCCGAAGGATATTTCTGACGCTCTAATGTCTCTGAATTTTCGTAGTTACCAATATGTTTAAAGTGAAAACTTCTATTGTGACGCCTACGAAAACGTACAATGGACATAAACATACAATTTCACGACGGTATAATTTCCGTCATGTTACGCTATGAGTCATCTCAAAGTCATTTAAATGATAACATATGATTTCATGTATCAGCTGATTTTATATTATAGGTTATGTTTTAGAACAGCTGTTTTAACACGTTGGTAATGTAACATTATTTATTGAAGGTAAAAGGTTATTGTTAAATAGTTTTGATTAGTTAATAAATATATCAATTCATTTGAATTTTTATCAATCTTAATATAAACAACTAAACGTAAAGAATAATAAGCTATGAATTTTTAATCCAATTTTCTAAAACAAAACGTTCTTAGGCGCGTCTGATAACAAATGTTTGGGTAATTTCCTATTATGCAAAATTAAGTGTTATTCTCATTTCCAAATATCTGTAGTATTGGCTATACAAGTTTCCACTTCTGTCGGCTCTTCCTCTAATGCCACATCCTAGTTTATTTTCGTTCTAGCTATATTCAGACAAGATTTTATATTATTAATAAATACACAAAAACCTCTTAACCCCAAACTATATATACCCTATATTTTACCCTTATGTACATTTCAGTTACCGAGTAACCGTTCTCAGAGAGATAACATACAAAGACTGTAACGGTAACTGTAATGTACATAAGGGTAAAATAAAGAATGTTTGTGGTTAAGAGGTTTGTATTTATTAGTAAATTTAACCACAGAATATTCCGAATAAATAGTAAAATGTTACATTACCTTACTTTAGCACCTTGGTTAGGTTTGCAGGTAGACACTTGCCTTCACCCCGGTAGAGATTTGGTCTACAGGTAAATGACCCTTCCCAAACGATGCCGTAATTTTCCCCTACTACCAGTACCAGGAGATCATCGTGCACTTTCCATAGAACTTCCTAATTCCTGTACCTTTCCGTGCCCTTTTTCCTATAAGGGGAAGTAACTGGTACCCCTTTATTACGTCAGTAGAAAATACGCCTCTTCAGACACGTGATTTTACACTTGCAACGTCATTCCTCTTATATCCTGTACTAGGGGTTTTATCTCCCTACATATATTCACAATTATTACCTTTCTTTCGTTAGTAATAAAAGCATATCATGCCGGTTGCTCTCCTTATAATAATAAATACAAAAATCTAATAAAATACAAGGTGGTTGAAGTGTCTCTGTTGTGGGAGTTATGTGGAGACGTTATAAAAGTAAATGCAGGGGCTAGGATACCGCCGGCTATACTCCTACACGCTCGCGAGGTATTTTCTCTACAATTTCAGCTATTTAGTCTCACGAGTGACGTCAGAGTGTGCAGGATTAAGAAGCGTTCAAGTATCGGCGGCGACAAATTGCCTTCGAAAATTTTATAAGTTATCAAAATATGTTTATTGATAGGGAACACAAATAAGGGCGTTTAAGGAAGTACTTTGTACATCGTAACGAATTTAATACGACGCCATTAAAACGCGATAAGGTCTGGCTTTAACGCCCTCCTAATTTAAATGTCAAGCAGCAGTAAAGTCTTCAGTTACTTCCGTAACTGTCTTACGCAGAAATCTGAAACTGCCTTTTTATAGCAACACTCGGTGGCGATAAAATTTAAAAAAATTAAATGTCAAACATGTAATGACGTAAACATTCTAAATCCAGAAGAAACTGTTTTCAAATTAAAATTATAAGCAAATCAGAAGAGGTTTTTTGTCTTTGCTGCAAGACGCTGACGCCTGCGTGACCAACCCTACTCAATTACATTTCCTTATCGTTCACACCGTATTGCAATATGTCTAACCCCAGGAACCTTTTAATCATCCCTCTCTCCATTCTCAGGGAATGGTCTCTCAACCTTCTGTGCCTTTTGTTATCGTCTTTAGTCACATCTCCCTCGGTATAGATTCGGTTTTATTCTTTGATCCTTTGTTACCATTCTTCGCAGCATTTCCCTAGACTTTGATCTTGTTTCCTTCCACGACCCTTGCCATAGTCTTTCGTCCTATTTCTCCCTCTTTTTCTCATGTTACATTCATTGTCTTTAACTATCGTCCTTGGTCTTATTCTGACGTTATGTTTTTTTTTTAATTTTGTAACTGTTCTTTGTTTTCTCTTCGATTGTTTGTCTTGCACTTAGCCAACGCACTTCCTTTTATTCTTTTTGACTTTTCTGTTGTTACCTTCTAATCCCCTTTGTCTTTGTTCTTCGTTCCATTCTAGTTCATTTTATTTCTCTCTTGTTTCTTTGCTCTTTTATCATTGTCTACCTTCTTTTTCCTTATTTACTCAGATGTTTTCTTCTTTATCTAATGTTAATCTTCTTTCATCCACTTTCTTCTCAATTATTTCCTCACTTTCTTCTTTACCTATTTCTCATCGTTCTTTTCGCTCTCCTCGGCTGCACCCTCTTACTCTTCTTCTCCTTTGTCTCAACTTTGCTATGAAAGGCTCCTTTGTTTTTTCTTTTATAAATAAAGTGTGTTCCCTTCTCACTGCAAAAATTCTTCGAACGTACTTCAATCTAAGGGAAGTTAGATTGTGGTTAGACGACAGTTACTTCGTTAATTTCACCATAGATTTTGTCCGGACCTATATTTGTAGGTTTCAGAGGAGGGAAGGAAGAGGGGTGAAGGTAGTTGTTGTTACCTTTTACATGAGTTTTTTGCTCCGGAGGTTACCAGAGACCAGTAGAAGAGAATGAGGAAGTGTGAAATATAGGACGTGATCATCTTTCTGAAAATTCATCTGGCCGCCACTATCTGCCATTACAGTTTCAGAAGATCTAAATATCGGAGAGCTAGTTTAAATGTCTGGGCGAGCGTGACTGAGTTGCTTAGGTTTAAATATTTGTGTTTAGATGTTTTAAATTGCGCGATTACGTGTTCAGAGCTCCTCCCTGACGTCACGATTAACATTCAACCCTCCAAATATTACTGCTATTTTTGTACCTTTCCTCTAATAAGTCTGTTACGCTGCAGAAAGCGAGAAAATGCATGTCGTTATGATTTTCTCCATTTTTGCTTTCCTGGGTTTCCGAACCGTAAGTAGTCAAATTTGAATAATAAGTTAGTTATAACATAATCCTGAAAGATGTTTATTATTCTCGGATCTATATTTATTAAATTCCTTCTATTATCTCACACTCTTCTGATATCGAGTACAAATTTTCAACCGTTATTAAAATACGTTTTTATTCGTCCAATCAACAAGTTCAAATATATTCGTTTTAACATATATTGGATGACAATTGATGTTAATAAAGTTGTTTCAAATATTTATTCAATAATTAAATTATAAAAATTTGGGAGACTATCGGGTTTCGAACTATGAATCTTCATGTTCAAATTCTAGCACGCTTTGGCACTGCGCCAACTTTCCAATACGAAGAAATTAACTTCTCAAAGATGTATATGAATATTTTCGCCTATCTGGTTGTTGTCGTCGAAACCTCCACTGAACAACCTTAAACTGTTGCCATAGTTACCACACAATATCATAAATAGTGCTGCAAGATTAAAAATAAATGAAACGAATAAAATTAACAATCTGGAAATAAGCAAACAATGACAAAATGTTTCTTCCTTGACCTCAGTAGAAATTTAATTTTTATTACAAAAATGATGTTACACTTTTTCAAGAGAAAATTGCTTTAAATAAGTCAACTAATAATAGATAAGCGTCTTAAGGATGGAGTGATTAAAGGTAAAGAATAGGTTTAAAAAACAGACAATGAACTGAGTCCGATGGAAATACAAAACAACTTGGAATGGGTATGCTGGGATGGAAGCAAGATATAAAGAAGAGAGAAGCAACTAGTGACGGAAAATAAACGAAAATTACAAGACTGTACGTCAGGAAGTACTACGTCTAGGGGGATTACATGTGATCTATCATGATACTAACTACATCTATTTCGCCATTTTGCACACGTGAGCCAAGATTGTTCGTACTTGCCCTCCTTCGAATTTAGCATATCTCTTTCGCTTCTTTACCCAGGGATGAGTAGCCATTAACAGAGAGAGAGAGAGAGAGAGAGAGAGAGAGAGAGAGAATGAGAAAGAGAGAGAAGGGGAGAGAGAGAAAAAGAGAGAGAGAGAGGGATGGAGAAAGACCTTATATACTGAAGAATCCTCACAAAATATTAGCTGCAAAATAGTAGTATACTGAAAGTGCAGTAGCTTATTAGAACCAAATTTGGAAGCAGATAGTGAAAAGATACGGGTATTTTAAAACGCCACCGCTTGAAATAAATTCTTTTTCCTCTCCCTCTGTACATATTAATCACAGCACTATAAAAGAATATACTGCTCTTAATTGTTTGTCAATTATTCTTTTTGGAAATTTATAAAGTTGTTAATTTACATACAAGTTAATTAAGTGCCAAGATGCTAAATTTAATTTCCACTTAACGTCTCCCTTAACCTTTGTCGCACAGACAGAACACATTACCGTTAGATAATGGCGCTGCTAAAGAATAGACAATAAAAACACCCTGAGAGAACTTCACAAAACGTTTTAAACTTAAAAGCTTTAAGTTCCCACCTCCTAAATTCACAGCAATTTAATGACGTGACAATTAAAAACTTTCCTAAAGTCACTTAATTCAAAATGATTACCATAACTTCAGCATAAACGGGGACAGTTTTATCGAGAGATTTTAACGCTTTGTAATGATACAGACACAACGTCTTGTTTTACGTTATCAAGGTAACTGCAATATAAAAAGAGACAAAAGTTTAGAGAATTTTCTCTGTTTTAGTTCTGACGTAGGAGCGAGCACTGTTGAACTTATACGCCAAAGACATAAGAGAAAACTTTTTTCATATTTTTAAAATTATTCCATGGAAATAAAAATGTTTAATATCGGCACAGGAATAATTTATTAAAAATGCCGAAATAATACAACACATACATAATATTCTAGTAGGGGTAATATTTTGTTATAAATGAAGCTACCAACACTAAAAGCAGTTCCTATCAGAACAAAGTATCGATTCAAAATAAATTCAAGAAAAATTAAATCTACAATAGTAACAGGTTTGCCTGACAATTAAATACACACGACAATTATTTGCTGCACATCATTATACCTGGGTATCTAGGAAGTCCTAGGGGATTCGTGAAAATCATAACACCTGACGATGCACAATTACACATTTAGAAAAGAGTAAAAAATAACCTTACTTTATAAACACGCATGAAATATTACGCAATCAAGGGTATTTTATACGTTTAACACACGTTACGTTTATACGTTTTAACACATTACCTTGATTTTAACGTTATACTACATGACAGTTCAGCTACAATAAAGTGAAGAGCGTCTGCGTAAATGTATTTTATTGTATTATAGCGCACAAAATGGATTCGATCTTTCAGTTCACGCATCAGCTGATCAGCTGGCGGAAGAAAACATAATTATTTGTTTTAGAAATTTTTTTAAAAACATTTTTAAATCAAGTGAATAGTTACGCCCTAATAAATATAGGAATTTTAAAAAAATTGATTAATAAAACCTTTTTGCCTACTACAAACTGGTCTTATTAGACCAACCATTAACTTTCCTTGCATTATCTTAACCTAAATACTGATATAACTAAAGTGCCTATTGACTCATTAGTTTTTGTCTGAACATTGTCAATACATATTATATTAGAACTAGCACAGCACAACACATCACTACACTAACTCAAATGGTTTGGTTCTCTTCAATCCTCTAACCATGGCCTGGTTATCGAGAAGTTGTAGAACCACTGTACTTGGATGAAGGTGAAGTCTCTTTCGTGTTTTTTCGCTATCTTCTTTATTTCTTCTAGTATCGTCGGAATATTTAGATCTCGGTGAATATCTTTGTTTTTTTACATATCAAGGGGCATCAACCATATTTCTCAGTACCCTATTTTCGATAATCCGGAGAATTTCTACATTAGATTCCTTTGCACAATAAATAAATACAATTAATATTTTTTTAACTAATTTTATTTCGTAACATAACAAAAGCAGTGATATGTTAAAATTTGCTGCAGTAACGTGAGCAACTAGCGACATGTTATTGTAACAATATTTTAGGCAAAAATGTTACATATTACAGCAGCATCAGAAAACAAACCGAAATATTAGTTTAAAAAATAAAAACTATAAAAAAAAATGTAAATTATAATTCTATGTGCAGTAATACTGGTTGAGATATGATTTCCATAAGCCTTTTTTTATGAAAACAGCTGACAATTAGAAATGCGCCGGAAAATTGCGCAGAAGGTCAGGAATCGCAAAATGAACATTTTTTTTTTCTCTCGGTTAGATCTTCGAACCGAAAGGACGCTGCAAGATGGTGCGTATCAAGAACCATTTTTTAAACAGTTTTAAATTAATTTAATTCAATTATGAACAGAAATATCAAAAAGTTTCCTTTATTATTAAAAAAAAAATCCATCACTGATTAGTCAACATCTGGCGAGCGCCCTAGCCAACACGTATCCAAAATTAATAATGGCAAGGCCTGATCCAGGAGCCACGCTGTACAATATAATCTCCAGTTTCAAATAAGTTATTAATTTTATGTAAGATGATGTGAAATCAAAATTTAACTCGGGACGGCAAAATAGTGCATGCTTACATATTTTAACAATGCAGGAAGTTATGATTAATCCATGGGATGCAATAACTAATTTTAAACTGTTAAATAAATTAATTTGAAATGTAGTTTATTTAATATAGAAGCAATCTCTTTGTGGATATCACATATGCCCAAAATTCTAAAATAGTGTAAATTTTTAACATGTTAAACAAAGGTAAAAACCAGATCTAAAACAGTGTAAACGTTTCTAATTGTATTTTCTTTTGCCTTTTATGTAAATTTTGTACATTAAACTTTGATTTATTTCGTTTTGAAACAATTGAATGCACCATTCTCAAGTTCAATTTAAACTTCAACTGCAATATTCAACACCTAAATTCCTTAAAAATTTATTTAAAATAAATCATTCCAACGATTTTAAGTGTTACATTATAACATACACACACACACACACACACACACACACACACACACACACACACACACACACACACACACACACACACACACACACACACACACATATATATATATATATATATATATGTATGTAAATTATCAAATACGTTTTCCTGTTAGAATTATTTTCAAGATTAAATAATATACACTAATTACAGGAATTAATTTGTTGAATTATACACTCAAAGCTTTTCGTTGGTTGACATTACCAACATCCTCAGGAATTACTAAGAATTCTTAGTAATTCCTGAGGATGTTGGTAATGTCAACCAACGAAAAGCTTTGAGTGTATTATTCAATAAATTAATTCCTGTAATTAGTGTATATTATTTAATCTTGAATATATATATATATATATATATATATATATATATATATATATATATATATATATGTACAACACAATATTTGTGTCAAAGAAATTATATCCCTAATTTTATTAGCAGGCATCATTGTACCCCGTTTACTCAACATTGTCCTTTAGCGTCGACACGTGAATATTAAAGAGACGTTGGGAAAAACTGAAACGTTTTTATGCCAAAGTTCTTCTATATGAAGCTATCTCCAAAGTGTCGCACTCTTGCAATAATAAAGTCAACAATAGGCGAACACATCAACAATAGGCGAACGCAACAATCGGCTGGTTTATTAGCAGCAGGAATTGTTGCACATTCCCCTCGCTCCGATTATTCCGAAGGGTTCGTATACAGACTCACCCTTATGCGTAGGATACGTGCTTGAAGAAAAAGATAGTTTTGATGACAAGTCATCGCTCGCAAATTCAACATTCAGAAAATTATAAATTCTTTAACGTTGTCTCGTCTTCAAAAACAACACTGAAAATTTGCATTAAATGTTGGAAAAAATTAATTTCAGCTCTTGATTCAGTGTCTTAAGGAACTGTTACTTCGAATAAGGAATTGTTACTTTGAATAGTTATATATTCAATACATTCGATAGAATAAACATTCAAAAGAATAAAAAGAATAACATTCAATACATTCAATAGAATAAATGAGGCTCTAAACTGTATAATAAAAGTGAATTATACAAGTGAACAACTCTACAGGCAGAAAAGTGTAATTTTGTCAATGACTGTGATAATTTTCCCCTTCAGAATAATATTTCATCGCAAACTAGGATTCTATATACACTTCTTAGTTCTGCAACCTGCCACTATCGCTAACAGGCGTTGTAAGCAACCAACCTCTAAACTATCACGAAAACGTTTTGTAACGTTTTATTTCTGATGGAACCAAGAGACGTTTCTTGTCTAAGGCCCGTTTTCTTAAAAGGTTTCAATAAGATTTTTGTTTAGTAATTCACTAACATTAACGGTAGTTCCTTGCTTTCATCACGCACCGCCCAAAACAAAGCTTCTATGGGCGGTTCTCATCATTTCCAAAGACTTAGCGGCAGTTGCGGGACATTGTGTGGGGCTGAGACGATTTAGCACGCTGGTATTGTCTACGGCAAATTAATTACTTCCCTTCATAAGAAACTTGAGATAGTATTTATCAAGTATCGTACATTATTCGTTGTGGGCTCCAAGTGCATTGTATGTTGTAGATTGTATGACGAATGGTCTTATGCTGATGTTGCCCGTTTTGTTGTATTTTGTTATTGTGTAATGTTGTTGTCGAATAATTTTAATGAATGTTTTGCATTGATTGCGTTACACCTTTAGCTTGATATAATGTGTATCCTGAGTACGATTATTGTGTTATATGTTTTATGGTATCTTTCATGTTGTTTAGAAACTGTTGTATTATGTTTTTTATTGTATTATTATATTTGTGTATAGCACAGCGAATGTTGTACATGGTTCATTGTATCTTGCATGCTGTATGGGTAATGTATGTGGTTTATTTTATTTTGCATGTTGTAAAGAATCTGTTGTATATGTTCTTTTTTGTATTATTGTATCTTGTGTTTTGTACAGCGAACGTAATATATGGTTCATTGTATCTTGCATGCCGTATGGATAATGTATATGGTTTATTGTATCTTGCATGATCTATGGGATATGAATATAGTTCATTGTATCTAGGATATTGTATGAGTAATGTGCGTGGTTTATGGTATCTTGTATGTTGTGTAGAAACAGTTGTATATGGTTTATTATGTTATTGTATTTGTGTATTGCACAGCAAATGTTGTATATGGTTTATGATATCTTGCATGTTGTATAGAAACAATTGTATATGGTTTATTGTATATTTCATAATGTATGGGTAATGAATATAGTTCATTGTATCTTGGTTATTGTATAGGTAATGTATGTGATTTATGATATCTTAGATATTGTATGGATAATGTATATATATATATATGATTTATGGCATCTTGCATGTTGTAAAGAAATAGTTATTATAATATTTATCTGTTATAATATTGGGTTTATTATAATATTTTATCTTGTATGTTGCACAGCGAATGCTGTACATGGTTCATTGTATCTTGCATGTTGTATGGGCAATGTATATGGTCTATTGAATTATGCATGGTATATAAGAAATGAATATAGTTTACTGAATCTTACATGTTGAACAGCGAATGTTTTATACAATATGATGTATGTTGTTGCGTGGAAAGTATATATGGTTCCGTGAATCTTGTGTTTTAAAGGATTTGTTGTATTTGGTTTATTGTATCTTGCATGTTTTCAAGCCAGTGTTGTATAGGGTTTATTATTCCCTGTTTGTTGTTTGGAAAAGGTTCGTTGTGGTCTAATGCTGTATATGTTGTACGGCAAAGAATCTTGTATGTCTTGCAAATATTATATATATATATATATATATATATATATATATAATAATAATAATAATAATAATAAATTAAAAAAATTCCATAAACAAGAAACTTTTAATGAATATATTTATTCAAAGCTTTTCGCCGATAAAATAGTATCAGCATCTTCAGGAAAATAATTATCTAATAAAAAAAAAAAGATTTATATATTCATTAAAAGTTTCTTGTTTATGAAATATTTTTAATTTATTAACTATATTACAAGAAAACATATCATAATATTTAATATATATATATATATATATATATATATATATATATATATATATATATATTATTATATCATACGTGTTTTAAATCAAATTTGTTTATTGCTTATTGCATCTTGCACGTTGTATGGCAATTATTGTATATGAATTACTGTATCTTGCTTGTTGAATGGGAAATTTATATCGTTGATTGTATTTTGCATTTTGTACAGCAAAAGTATGTGGCTCGTTGTATCTTGTTGTACATAGTGGCCAAACATGTTGAGTGGGAAATGTATTTCATTCATTGTATATTGCATAATGAACGGGAAAAATATGGGGTTCATTGTATCCTGTTGTACATAGTGGGAAAAAGTACTATATTGTATATTGTATTTTGCATGTGGTATGCCAAATATTGTTCATGTGTTATTGTTTCTTGCATGTTGAATGGGAAATGTATGTGGTTTACTGTATCTTGTTGTACATAGTGGGAGACGGTAGTATATTGTATTTTGCATGTTGTATACCAAATATTGTACATGTTGTATTGTATCTTGCATGTTTAATGAGGTATGTGAGTGGTTCATTGTTTTTGGATGTTGCATGGGGCATGTATGTCGTTCATTGTATATTGCATAACGAATGAGAAATGTATGTGGCTCACTGTATCTTGTTGTATATGTGTCCAAATGTTATATGGTGTATATTATATTTTGCATGTTGCATGCCAAATATTGCATGTTCAATGGAAAATGTGTGTGGTTCATTGTTTCTGGCATATGTAGAATGGAGAATGTATGTCGTTCATTATATATTGCATGTTGAATGGGAAATGTATGGCGTTCAATGTATTTTGAATGTTGAATAGCAGATATGTGCGGATCATTGTATCTCGCATATTGAATGGGATATGTATGTGGACATTGTATCTTAAATGTTGAATGGGATATGTATGTGGATATTGTATCTTAAATGTTGAATGGGATATGTATGTGGACATTGTATCTTTCATGTTGAATGATAAATGTATATCGTTCAACGTATCTTGCATGTTGAATTGGAAATGTATGTGGGTCATTTTACCTTGGATGTTCAATAGGAAATGTGTGAGGATATTTGTATCATACGTGTTGAATGGGAACTCGATGTGGGTCATTGCATCTTCCGTTTTGAATATCAAATGTGTAAAAATAATGTATCTTGCTTGTTGAATGGGATATGTATGTGGACATCGTATCTTGCATGTTGAATGGTATATATATATATATATATATATATATATATATATATATATATATATATATATATATATGTATATATATGTGTGTGTGTGTGTGTGTGTGGACATTGTATATTGCATGTTGAATGGGATAAATATGTGGACATTGTATCTTGCTTGTTGAATGGGATATGTATGAGGACATCGTATCTTGCATGTTGAATGGTATATATATATATATATATATATATATATATATATATATATATATATATATATATATATATGGACATTGTATATTGCATGTTGAATGGGATATATATGTGGACATTGTATCTTGCATGTTGAATGGGATATATATGTGGACATTGTATCTTGCATGTTGAATAGGATATATATGTGGACATTGTATATTGCATGTTGAATGGGATATATATGTGGACATTGTATCTTGCATGTTGAATAGGATATATATGTGGACATTGTATCTTGCATGTTGAATAGGATATATATGTGGACATTGTATATTGCATGTTGAATGGGATATATATGTGGACATTGTATATTGCATGTTGAATGGGATATATATGTGGACATTGTATATTGCATGTTGAATAGGATATATATGTGGACATTGTATATTGCATGTTGAATGGGATATATATGTGGACATTGTATATTGCATGTTGAATGGGATATATATGTGGACATTGTATATTGCATGTTGAATGGGATATATATGTGGACATTGTATCTTGCATGTTGAATAGGATATATATGTGGACATTGTATCTTGCTTGTTGAATGGTAGATGTGTGTGGTTCAATGTATCGCGCATGTTGAATGGGATATGTATGTGGGCATTGTGTCTTACATATTGAATAGAAAATGTATTCGGGTCATTGTACCTTCGATGTTCAATGGGAAATGTATGTGGGTCATTGTACCTTGGATGTTCAATGGGAAATGTATGTGGGTCATTGTATCTTGCATGTTAAAAGGGAAATGTATGTGGGTCATTGTACCTTGAATGTTCAATGGGAAATGTATGTGGGTCATTGTATCTTGCATGTTAAATGGGAAATGTATGTGGGTCATTGTACCTTGGATGTTCAATAGCCAATGTGTATGAATATTTGTATCTTACATGTTGAACGGGAATTATATAGGGTTCAATGTATCTTGCCTGTTTAATGGGAAATGTGTGTGGGTTATTGTATCTTGCATGTTGAATGGGAATTGTATAGGGTTAAATGTATTTTGCAAGTTGAATTGGAATGTGTGTGCTTCATTGTATTTGCATGTTCAATGTTCTATGTATGTGGGCGTTGCATCTTCCATGTTGAATGGGAAATGTATGTGGTTCAATGTATATTGGATGTTGAATGGGAAATGTATGTGGGTCATTGCATCTTACATGTTGAATGGGAAATGTGTGTGGTTCAATGTATCTTGCATGTTGAATGTTCTATGTATGTGGGCGTTGCATCTTCCATGTTGAATGGGATATGTATGTCGGTCATTGTATCTTAAATGTTTAATTTGAAATGTGTGTGGGTCATTGTATCTTACATGTTGAATGGGAATTGTATAGGGTTAAATGTATTTTGCATGTTGAATTGGAATGTGTGTGCTTCATTGTATCTTGCATGTTGAATGATCTATGTATGTGGGCGTTGCATCTTCCATGTTGAATGGGAAATGTATGTGGTTCAATGTATATTGGATGTTGAATGGGAAATGTATGTGGGTCATTGCATCTTACACATTGAATGGGAAATGTGTGTGGTTCAATGTATCTTGCATGTTGAATGTTCTATGTATGTGGGCGTTGCATCTTCCATGTTGAATGGGATATGTATGTCGGTGATTGTACCTTAAATGTTTAATTTGAAATGTGTGTGGGTCATTGTATCTTACATGTTGAATGGGAATTGTATAGGGTTAAATTGATTTTGCATGTTGAATTGGAATGTGTGTGCTTCATTGTATCTTGCATGTTGAATGTTCTATGTATGTGGGCGTTGCATCTTCCATGTTGAATGGGATATGTATGTCGGTCATTGTATCTTATATGTTTAATTTGAAATGTGTGTGGGTCAATGTATCTTACATGATGAATGGGAATTGTATAGGGTTAAATGTATTTTGCATGTTGAATTGGAATGTGTGTGCTTCATTGTATCTTGCATGTTGAATGTTCTATGTATGTGGGCGTTGCATCTTCCATGTTGAATGGGAAATATATGTGGTTCATTGTATATTGGATGTTGAATGGGGAATGTATGTGGTTCATTGCATCTTACATGTTGAATGGGAAATATATGTGGTGCATTGCATCTTACATGTTGAATGGGAAATGTATGTGGTTCATTGCATCTTACATGTTGAATGGGAAATGTATGTGGTTCATTGCATCTTACATGTTGAATGGGAAATGTATATGGTTCATTGCATCTTACATGTTGAATGGGAAATGTATGTGGTTCATTGTATATTGGATGTTGAATGGGGAATGTATGTGGTTCATTGCATCTTACATGTTGAATGGGAAATGTATGTGGGTCATTGTATCTTACATGTTGAATTGGAATGTGTGTGCTTCATTGTATCTTGCATGTTGAATGTTCTATGTATGTGGGCGTTGCATCTTCCATGTTGAGTGGGATATGTATGTCGGTCATTGTATCTTAAATGTTTAATTTGAAATGTGTGTGGGTCATTGTTTCTTACATGTTGATTGGGAAATGTGTGCGGGTCATTGCATCTTACATGTTGAATGGGAAATGTGTGCGGGTCATTGCATCTTACATGTTGAATGGGAAATGTATGTGGTTCATTGCATCTTACATGTTGAATGGGAAATATATGTGGTGCATTGCATCTTACATGTTGAATGGGAAATGTATGTGGTTCATTGCATCTTACATGTTGAATGGGAAATGTATGTGGTTCATTGCATCTTACATGTTGAATGGGAAATGTATGTGGTTCATTGCATCTTACATGTTGAATGGGAAATGTATGTGGTTCATTGCATCTTACATGTTGAATGGGAAATGTATGTGGTTCATTGCATCTTACATGTTGAATGGGAAATGTATGTGGTTCATTGCATCTTACATGTTGAATGGGAAATGTATGTGGTTCATTGCATCTTACATGTTGAATGGGAAATGTATGTGGTTCATTGCATCTTACATGTTGAATGGGAAATGTATGTGGTTCATTGCATCTTACATGTTGAATGGGAAATGTATGTGGTTCATTGCATCTTACATGTTGAATGGGAAATGTATGTGGTTCATTGCATCTTACATGTTGAATGGGAAATGTGTGCGGGTCATTGCATCTTACATGTTGAATGGGAAATGTGTGCGGTTCATTGCATCTTACATGTTGAATGGGAAATGTATGTGGTTCATTGCATCTTACATGTTGAATGGGAAATGTATGTGGGTCATTGTATCTTACATGTTGAATTGGAATGTGTGTGCTTCATTGTATCTTGCATGTTGAATGTTCTATGTATGTGGGCGTTGCATCTTCCATGTTGAGTGGGATATGTATGTCGGTCATTGTATCTTAAATGTTTAATTTGAAATGTGTGTGGGTCATTGTTTCTTACATGTTGATTGGGAAATGTGTGCGGGTCATTGCATCTTACATGTTGAATGGGAAATGTGTGCGGGTCATTGCATCTTACATGTTGAATGGTAAATGTATGTGGTTCATTGCATCTTACATGTTGAATGGGAAATGTATGTGGTTCATTGCATCTTACATGTTGAATGGGAAATGTATGTGGTTCATTGCATCTTACATGTTGAATGGGAAATGTATGTGGTTCATTGCATCTTACATGTTGAATGGGAAATGTATGTGGTTCATTGCATCTTACATGTTGAATGGGAAATGTATGTGGTTCATTGCATCTTACATGTTGAATGGGAAATGTATGTGGTTCATTGCATCTTACATGTTGAATGGGAAATGTATGTGGTTCATTGCATCTTACATGTTGAATGGGAAATGTATGTGGTTCATTGCATCTTACATGTTGAATGGGAAATGTATGTGGTTCATTGCATCTTACATGTTGAATGGGAAATGTATGTGGTTCATTGCATCTTACATGTTGAATGGGAAATGTATGTGGTTCATTGCATCTTACATGTTGAATGGGAAATGTATGTGGTTCATTGCATCTTACATGTTGAATAGGAAATGTGTGTGGGTCATTGTTTCTTACATGTTGATTGGGAAATGTGTGCGGGTCATTGCATCTTACATGTTGAATGGGAAATGTGTGCGGGTCATTGCATCTTACATGTTGAATGGGAAATGTATGTGGTTCATTGCATCTTACATGTTGAATGGGAAATGTATGTGGTTCATTGCATCTTACATGTTGAATGGGAAATGTATGTGGGCCATTGTATCTTACATGGTGAATTGGAATGTGTGTGCTTCATTGTATCTTGCATGTTGAATGTTCTATGTATCTGGGCGTTGCATCTTCCATGTTGAATGGGATATGTATGTCGGTCATTATATCTTAAATGTTTAATTTGAAATGTGTGTGGGTCATTGTTTGTTACATGTTGATTGGGAAATGTGTGCGGGTCATTGCATCTTACATGTTGAATGGGAAATGTGTGCGGGTCATTGCATCTTTCATGTTGAATGGGAAATGTATGTGGGTCATGGCATCTTACATGTTGAATGGGAAATGTGTGTGGGTCATTGTTTCTTACATGTTGAATGGGATATGTATAGGGTTAAATGTATTTTGCATGTTGAATTGGAATGTGTGTGCTTCATTGTATTTTGCATGTTGAATGTTCTATGTATGTGGGCGTTGCATCTTCCATGTTGAATGGGAAATGTATGTGTTTTACTGTATATTGGATGTTGAATGGGAAATGTATGTGGGTCATTGTATCTTACATGTTGAATTGGAATGTGTGTGCTTCATTGTATCTTACATGTTGAATTGGAATTGTATAGGGTTAAATGTATTTTGCATGTTGAATTGGAATGTGTGTGCTTCATTGTATTTTGCATGTTGAATGTTCTATGTATGTGGGCGTTGCATCTTCCATGTTGAATGGGAAATGTATGTGTTTTACTGTATATTGGATGTTGAATGGGAAATGTATGTGGGTCATTGTATCTTACATGTTGAATTGGAATGTGTGTGCTTCATTGTATCTTACATGTTGAATTGGAATTGTATAGGGTTAAATGTATTTTGCATGTTGAATTGGAATGTGTGTGCTTCATTGTATCTTGCATGTTGAATGTTCTATGTATGTGGGCGTTGCATCTTCCATGTTGAATGGGAAATATATGTGGTTCATTGTATATTGGATGTTGAATGGGGAATGTATGTGGTTCATTGCATCTTACATGTTGAATGGGAAATATATGTGGTGCATTGCATCTTACATGTTGAATGGGAAATGTATGTGGTTCATTGCATCTTACATGTTGAATGGGAAATGTATGTGGTTCATTGCATCTTACATGTTGAATGGGAAATGTATGTGGTTCATTGCATCTTACATGTTGAATGGGAAATGTATGTGGTTCATTGTATATTGGATGTTGAATGGGGAATGTATGTGGTTCATTGCATCTTACATGTTGAATGGGAAATGTATGTGGGACATTGTCTCTTACATGTTGAATTGGAATCGTATAGGGTTAAATGTATTTTGCATGTTGAATTGGAATGTATGTGTTTCATTGTATCTTGCTTCATAAATGGGGTATGTAAGTGTTCGTTGCATCTTTCACGTTGAATGGGAAATGTATGTGGTTCAAAGTATATTGGATGTTGAATGGAAAATGTATGTGGGACATTGTATCTTGCCTCATGAATGGTGTATGTACGTGTTCGTTGCATCTTTCACGTTGAATGGGAAATGTACGTGGGACATTGTATCTTACATGTTGAATTGAAATTATATAGGGTTAAATGTATTTTGCATGTTGAATTGGAATGTGTGGGCTTCATTGTATCTTGTATGTTGAATGTTTTATGTATGTGGGCGTTGCATCTCCAATGTTGAATGGGAAATGTATGTGGTTCAAT
This sequence comes from Prosapia bicincta, assembly GCA_036971475.1. Taxonomy (NCBI): domain Eukaryota; kingdom Metazoa; phylum Arthropoda; class Insecta; order Hemiptera; family Cercopidae; genus Prosapia; species Prosapia bicincta. The sequence goes on from JBAIZL010000001.1 coordinate 243,437,879, forward strand.
GTATATTGGATGTTGAATGGGAAATGTATGTGGGTCATTGCATCTTACATGTTGAATGGGAAATGTATGTGGGTCATTGCATCTTACATGTTGAATGGGAATGTGTGTGCTTCATTGTATTTTGCATGTTGAATGTTCTATGTATGTGGGCGTTGCATCTTCCATGTTGAATGGGAAATGTATGTGTTTTACTGTATATTGGATGTTGAATGGGAAATGTATGTGGGTCATTGTATCTTACATGTTGAATTGGAATGTGTGTGCTTCATTGTATCTTACATGTTGAATTGGAATTGTATAGGGTTAAATGTATTTTGCATGTTGAATTGGAATGTGTGTGCTTCATTGTATCTTGCATGTTGAATGTTCTATGTATGTGGGCGTTGCATCTTCCATGTTGAATGGGAAATATATGTGGTTCATTGTATATTGGATGTTGAATGGGGAATGTATGTGGTTCATTGCATCTTACATGTTGAATGGGAAATATATGTGGTGCATTGCATCTTACATGTTGAATGGGAAATGTATGTGGTTCATTGCATCTTACATGTTGAATGGGAAATGTATGTGGTTCATTGCATCTTACATGTTGAATGGGAAATGTATGTGGTTCATTGCATCTTACATGTTGAATGGGAAATGTATGTGGTTCATTGTATATTGGATGTTGAATGGGGAATGTATGTGGTTCATTGCATCTTACATGTTGAATGGGAAATGTATGTGGGACATTGTCTCTTACATGTTGAATTGGAATCGTATAGGGTTAAATGTATTTTGCATGTTGAATTGGAATGTATGTGTTTCATTGTATCTTGCTTCATAAATGGGGTATGTAAGTGTTCGTTGCATCTTTCACGTTGAATGGGAAATGTATGTGGTTCAAAGTATATTGGATGTTGAATGGAAAATGTATGTGGGACATTGTATCTTGCCTCATGAATGGTGTATGTACGTGTTCGTTGCATCTTTCACGTTGAATGGGAAATGTACGTGGGACATTGTATCTTACATGTTGAATTGAAATTATATAGGGTTAAATGTATTTTGCATGTTGAATTGGAATGTGTGGGCTTCATTGTATCTTGTATGTTGAATGTTTTATGTATGTGGGCGTTGCATCTCCAATGTTGAATGGGAAATGTATGTGGTTCAATGTATATTGGATGTTGAATGGGAAATGTATGTGGGTCATTGCATCTTACATGTTGAATGGGAAATGTATGTGGGTCATTGCATCTTACATGTTGAATGGGAATGTGTGTGCTTCATTGTATTTTGCATGTTGAATGTTCTATGTATGTGGGCGTTGCATCTTTCATGTTGAATGGGAAATGTATGTGGTTGAATGTATATTGGATGTTGAATGGGAAATGTATGTGGGACATTGTATCTTACATGTTGAATTGAAATTATATAGGGTTATATGTATTTTGCATGTTGAATTGGAATGTGTGTGCTTCATTGTATCTTACCTCATGAATGGGGTATGTACGTGTTCGTTGCATCTTTCATGTTGAATGGGAAATGTATGTGGGTCATTGTATCTTGCATGTTTAATTTGAAATGTGTGTGCTTCATTGTATCTTGCTTGTTGAATGTTCTATGTATGTGGGCGTTGCATCTTTCATGGTGAATGGAAAATGTATGTCGGTCATTGTATCTTGCATGTTTAATTTGAAATGTGTGTGGGTCATTGTATCTTGCATGTTTAATTTGAAATGTGTGTGCTTCATTGTATCTTGCTTGTTGAATGAGGTATGTACGTGGGCGTTGCATCTTTAATGTTGAATGGGAAATGTATGTGGGTCATTGTATCTTGCATGTTTAATTTGAAATGTGTGTGCTTCATTGTATCTTGCTTGTTGAATGTTCTATGTATGTGGGCGTTGCATCTTTCATGTTGAATGGAAAATGTATGTCGGTCATTGTTTCTTGCATGTTTAATTTGAAATGTGTCTGGGTCATTGTATCTTGCATGTTAAATGGGAAATGTATGTGGGACATTGTATCTTGCATGTTTAATTTGAAATGTATGTCGGTCATTGTATCTTGCATGTTTAATTTGAAATGTGTGTGCTTCATTGTATCTTGCTTGTTGAATGAGGTATGTACGTGGGCGTTGCATCTTTCATATTGAATGGAAAATGTATGTCGGTCATTGTATCTTGCATGTTTAATTTGAAATGTATGTCGGTCATTGTATCTTGCATGTTTAATTTGAAATGTGTGTGCTTCATTGTATCTTGCTTGTTGAATGAGGTATGTACGTGGGCGTTGCATCTTTCATATTGAATGGAAAATGTATGTGGGTCATTGTATATTGGATTTTTAATGGGACATGAATGTGGGTCATTGTATCTTGCATGTTGAATAGTAAATGCGTGCGGATCATTGTATCTCGCATGTTGAATCGGCTATGTATGTGGGCGTTGCATCTTCCATGTTGAGTGGGAAATGTATGTGGATCAAAGTATTTTAGATGTTTAATAGCAATTGTGTGTGGATATTTGTATCTTACATGTTGAATGGGAAATGTATGTGGGCATTGTATCTTGCATGCTGTACGGGAAATTTATGCGGTTCCAAGTATCTTGTAAGTTGTACTGGAAATCTATGTGGTTCATTGTGTCTTGTTGTATATAGTAGCCAAATGTTGTATCTTGTTTATAGTATCTTCCATGTTGAATGGGAACTATATGTGGTTAATTGTATCTTGAATGTTGTACAAGAAATCTATGTGCTTCAATGTATCTTGTTGTACATAGTGGTCAAATCTTGTTTTTTATATCTTGTATGTTTTATGGCAAATATTGTATATGTTTGATTGTATCTTGATGGTTGTACGTCCAATGTATATGGTTCATTGTATCTTTTTGTACATAGTGTCCAAATGTTGTATCTTGTTTATTGTATTTTTTATGTTGAATGGCAAAATGTATGTGATTCATTTAATCTTGCGTGTTGAATGAAAAATATGTGTGGATCATTGTATCTTCCATGTTGAATGGGAAATGTATATGGTTCATTGTAACTCATTGAACATATTGGCCAAATCTTGTATTTTGTTTATTGTAATCTTGCATGTTGAACGGCTAATTGTGGATAGGTTTTTTTGTATTTTATGTATATGTTTATATGAATATTTTGTATGAGTAATATTTATACAATAAAATTCTTGTTTCGCATTAAAAATTTACATATTTCGTTAAAATACTTTACGATTTATTGTTTATAACGAAATAATTCTAAATTTGTACCTATATTTTAAAACATTTATAGAGTTATATAATCCATTTAACAATCGTTTATGACTATCCGAACTTAAAGTTTGGTTAGTCATAAACTATTGTTTAATAATTACTTAAGATTCAATGAACGTATTGGACTACTAAATTCAAGACTTATATGGTATTATTGTGTTATCAATTTTAATTATTAAGTAGTAAATTTTAGTGTAAATTAAGTCCAATGAAATACGTTATCAGTGGGTTTTTTGTTAAGTTCAAAAATTCAAAATCCTTCAGGTAAAGTTAATCAGTTTAATATAGTGATTTAGCGCCCACCAAATAAATGTTTTCTCAATAAGTCGGCTCAGCTATTAACAAACATTTGAATTAGGATTAATTTATGCAAAAGTAAACAAATATTTTTTTTTTTTAATTTTGTAACATACACCAAGAGTTATTTTACTACCAATAGCATAGCAGAAATATGTTAAATATATATATATATATATATATATATATATATATGTATATATATATATATATATAATATCAAATATGTTTTCCTGTTAGAATATTTTTAAAATTAAATAATATACACAATTACAGGAATAATTTATTGAACAATACATTCAAAGCTTTTCATGGTTGATTCTTAGTACGGTAATTCCTGAGGATGTTGCTAATGTCAACCTACGAAAAGCTTTGAATGTATTGTTCAATAAATTATTCCTGTAATTGTGTATATTATTTAATCTAAAAAATATATATATGTGTGTGTATGTGTGTGTGTGTGTGTGTGTGTGTGTGTGTGTGTGTGTGTGTGTGTGTGTGTGTGTGTGTGTGTGTGTGTGTGTGTGTGTGTGCGCGTGCGAGCGCGTGCGTGCGTGCGTGCGTGCGTGCGTGTGTGTGTGTGTGTGTGTGTGTGTGTGTGTGTGTGTGTGTGTGTGTGTGTGTGTGTGTGTGTGTGTGTGTGTGTGTGTGTGTGTGTGTGTGTGTGTGTGTGTGTGTGTGTGTGTGTGTGTGTGTGTGTGTGTGTGTGTGTGTGTGTGTGTGTGTGTGTGTGTGTGTGTGTGTGTGTGTGTGTGTGTGTGTGTGTGTGTGTGTGTGTGTGTGTGTGTGTGTGTGTGTATGAAAGAGAGAAAGCGTACAAACTTGGAACATAACTGAGGACAAAACTTTTATTCACCACGCCTCACTCTCGGTCACTTGTTACCACGTTTGTGTTTTGAAGCAACGAGGGACCACTCACAGCGCCTTTGTAGACGTTAGTGGTGAGAAGTTTGTCGTAACAGTGTAAGTAGGTTGCCAAGTTTGCTACACTGTGCTTTAGTACTTTGTATTTCTGTTCATAAGAGTTCCAAAGCCGGAATATTACAAAAAGAGCCACATATCTGTGGATTGTCATATTTTTTCTAATCAGTCGTACTCAGAAATTTTTAGGACGTCCCTATTCGCTTCGTATTTTGTATTACTATTTAAGGATTTGGTAAACAAAACAGTAATGTGAGGAGCTGAACTAAAATTCTTGGAAATTGACGTTTTGGCAACTAATGAATCTTTGTCTGGTGGTTTCGTAAAATAATTGTAATTGTTTAACTATGCCATGTTAAAAACTAATTGAGGTTAAATAATAGGACATGACGTCATCGTTTATGAATTTACAAGAAAGTTCATAACAATCCGAATATAAACGACTGTTACCGCAATGATTTCCGAATGTTAAATATGGCTGTTAATGTAATAAAAACAGCTGTTTTGTCTCCTCGCCTAAAGGTTATTTGAAGGTGTTTCTGGGTGTTTTCAAATGCAATTATCTAAACATTGTCTAAGGGAATTATATTATTCTCTAAATACGTTGACAGTAAATATATTTTGTAATGTAGCGATTTTTTAATGACGTCGACGATATTTATTGTTTGAATTATTTTATTATGACTTACAAAAAATAAAATTTTAAAAAATTGTAAATAAAAAGTGTAAATTAATACAAATTATAAATCAATTGAGTACAATTTATAAATTGTAAATTTTTCAATCTAAATTTATAAATAAGGTTAGGTTACTAACTTCACTGTTTGTGTTTTATCCTTTCTATAAGACATTACAAGATTATGCAATAATTAAATAAGGAAAGCTGAACGATTAATGACTTTTAAATATTATGCTACGTTCTTATCATGGCTTGCTTGATTTTATTTTATAAATGAAATTATATAAAGTTACAGTAGTAACTTATGTCAGTAGTATCATGTAAAAATAATCGTCCCGACTTCAGAGGCAGCACAATGAGTTGCCTCACCGCTTCCCCGCTTAGAGCAAGTGTACGTATGGCAACCGCTATCTCCCAGTGCGATGCTATTAGGAATTACTATATTCTTTTCTTAGTCCTATCTAATTCCACAACCGTTTTTTATCTTTCTTCTTACAAAGAGGTGCAAAAGGTAGAAACGCTCTTTTGCGCCTGTTAGAGAGTGGGTTTGAACACGTGATCTTACAGTTTGCCAATATCTTGTAGATATCTATGTTGTCTGAACACGTGATCTTACAGTTTGCCATTATCGTGTAGATATCTATGTTGTCTGAACACGTGATCTTACAGTTTGCCAATATCTTGTAGATATCTATGTTGTCTGAACACGTGATCTTACAGTTTGCCATTATCTTGTAGATATCTATGTTGTCTGAACACGTGATCTTACAAATTGCCAATATCTTGTAGATATCTATGTTGTCTGAACACGTGATCTTACAGTTTGCCATTATCTTGTAGATATCAATGTTGTCTGAACACGTGATCTTACAGTTTGCCATTATCTTGTAGATATCTATGTTGTCTGAACACGTAATCTTACAGTTTGCCATTATCTTGTAGATATCTATGTTGTCTGAACACGTGATCTTACAGTTTGCCAATATCTTGTAGATATCTATGTTGTCTGAACACGTGATCTTACAGTTTGCCAATATCTTGTAGATATCTATGTTGTCTGAACACGTGAACTTACAGTTTGCAATTATCTTGTAGATATCTATGTTGTCTGAACACGTGATCTTACAGTTTGCCAATATCTTGTAGATATCTATGTTGTCTGAACACGTGATCTTACAGTTTGCAATTATCTTGTAGATATCTATGTTGTCTGAACACGTGATCTTACAGTTTGCAATTATCTTGTGGATATCTATGTTGTCTGAACACGTGATCTTACAGTTTGCCAATATCTTGTAGATATCTATGTTGTCTGAACACGTGATCTTACAGTTTGCAATTATCTAGTAGATATCTATGTTGTCTGAACACGTGATCTTACAGTTTGCAATTATCTTGTAGAAATCTATTTTGTCTGAACACGTGAACTTACAGTTTGCCATTATCTTGTAGATATCTATGTTGTCTGAACACGTGAACTTACAGTTAGCAATTATCTTGTAGATATCTATGTTGTCTGAACACGTGATCTTACAGTTTGCCAATATCTTGTAGATATCTATGTTGTCTGAACACGTGATCTTACAGTTTGCAATTATCTTGTAGAAATCTATTTTGTCTGAACACGTGAACTTACAGTTTGCAATTATCTTGTAGATATCTATGTTGTCTGAACACGTGATCTTACAGTTTGCAATTATCTTGTAGATATCTATGTTGTCTGAACACGTGATCTTACAGTTTGCAATTATCTTGTAGAAATCTATTTTGTCTGAACACGTGAACTTACAGTTTGTAATTATCTTGCAGATATCTATGTTGTCTGAACACGTGAACTTACAGTTTGCCATTATCTAGTAGATATCTATGTTGTCTGAACACGTGATCATACAGTTTGCCATTATCTTGTAGATATCTATGTTGTCTGAACACGTGATCTTATAGTTTGCCATTATCTTGTAGATATCTATGTTGTCTGAGCACGTGATCTTACAGTTTGCCATTATCTTGTAGATATCTATGTTGTCTGAACACGTGATCTTACAGTTTGCCAATATCTTGTAGATATCTATGTTGTCTGAACACGTGATCTTACAGTTTGTCATTATCTTGTAGATATCTATGTTGTCTGAGCACGTGATCTTACAGTTTGCCATTATCTTGTAGATGTCTATGTTGTCTGAACACGTGATCTTACAGTTTGCCAATATCTTGTAGATATCTATGATGTCTGAACACGTGATCTTACAGTTTGCCGTTATCTTGTAGATATCTATGTTGTCTGAACACGTGATCTTACAGTTTGCCATTATCTTGTAGATATCTATGTTGTCTGAACACGTGATCTTACAGTTTGCCAATATCTTGTAGAAATCTATGTTCGAAATACTCTCTTATACTTCGAAAGCAGCTATAGTCTTACTGGCTGATCCTTGTCACCTTGCCTGGAAACCGCAGTATTCTGAGGTTTGTCATCTAACCTAACACTTAGTATTATTACGCAAATATTAAGGTTTCCCCACATTTTAGATTTCCCTTCATAAATTTCCAATTTCGGTTTTTGCTCACACGGTGGCATAGATTTCCTTAACTTTATCCCAGGAAACCATTATTTCCTTTCCGCAGCCCTACATATTGTCATGTATCTTTCCCTAACCTTCCTCTTGCAAGGTTGTGTTACAAGTAGATATCCCTTTAAGGCCCAGCTAAGGTGTACTAACCTGCGTATGTGACGCAATATCTCCCCTATACCCTTTACCAGGGCGTTTCAGTCCCTACTTTATTTTTACAAAAACTCGCATCCTTTCCTTTCCTTCGGAGGAGTTAATGGTCGTACAGGCTGATCGCCTTCGAACTAAAAGGACAATACTATGACCAACGAATCAATTCTGACAAGAAAGGTTCTATCCTACTGCTGTAAAGAGAGATTAGGAAGGATAACATCTTAGGTGAAGCACAGAATCAAGACCTATAGTTTTGAATTAATTTTTAGTTTCATATAGGAGAAACATTTTTCACAAAAGGGGCAAGGTATGCATTATAGTTATTTCATCCCTATTAGCTTAAAATAAGTGATAAAGTATGATTTTATAAGACAGCTGATTTTATTAGTTATGAAGTAGAACAACTGTTTTAATTCTTAGGTTAAACATAACATATAGGTTAAATAAACAACAACTTAGGTTATTTAGGTAACAACTTTATTTATGTTTATTACAATTATTTGATAATAATTGCCTATAAAAATGTTTTCTTTGTTGACCTAAGTATGATTGTTTTAAATTTATATTACTTGTTCATCATCCAATCGCCAATAACATGTAATGTAAAAAGTCAATTAATATTTTTAAATCAATTTCTTCTTAGGTCATAAAAAAATACAATTTAGTTACTTTTTATTAAATATTTACAATTAATATAATTATGTATATAGATATGACAATCACAATTTTAAGTGGCATAATGGAAAACGACATTAATTAATAAAATGATTTTATAAGTTTAATTAATATATTAATACTTGAAAACATTGTATTAAAATCAAGTGTCATCCACTACAAGTTTAAACAATTGTATTTCTACTTGGGTGGATGAATAAAAAGTATTTTACAAACGATTGAAAATTTGGACAATATATATATATATATATATATATATATATATATATATATATATATATATATATATATATGTGTGTGTGTGTGTGTGTGTGTGTGTGTGTGTGTGTGTATGTATGTATCATATATATAGGAAGAGTGTGAAATAATAATAGAAATTGAAAAATGCACACAGTTTCTTTCTCTCTTCTAGATATTTCTCATGTAATATTTCATCGCATGACCGATTTTTAATATATTTTGCACAACGTACGGCAATGAATAATGCAGAATATGGGTGTAACTTTATGATTTACATCAATGTCAGAACTTTCGTGCGTAATCCGTTTTATGAGACCAATATTTTTTCCAATCATATTTCGTGACATGTCTGCCGTTCCATTCAACAGTTTCCTCCTGTCAATATTGTAATCCAAAAAACATTTCTCTACGTTTCGGAAAAATCTTCTCCTTTTCCATCGTGAATCCTTTACTTACTGATATTGGGAGTTAAATATGTAATATTGAAAAATAAATTAATTAATAATTTTCTTGAGTGGGTCACCCAGTCATTAGTTGGCCTGGTGTAGAAGCAGGTTTCCGCAGAAGACTATCTCAAGCTATTGGGCGCCTGATGTGGAGAAGAATCATGGAAAACATTTATATAAATAATGAATTTTTCGCTACCTCTGAGAATGGTTGCTTTGAAACCGAAACGTTTATAAGGATAATATATTATTATTGTGATTAGAGGGGCACTTTATTATTCGTTGTAACTTCGATATAGTGTGTTCCACAATGTGATAAATAAAAAGGATGTTTAATATACTAGTTACATTAGATTTAATCTTTTTACTTTTTAGTTAATATCCAACGTCATTCAGGATAGGAATGGCCGATCCAGTGACTTTACAGGATCGGTGATTTTAGTGACAGTGCTAGGTTTGGATCAGTGACTTTTACCGGTGACAAGGGATACTGGGACGGCTCTATATGTGCCGATAACATGCAGGCATTCCACACTGGTGAAATTCCTCCACATCTTGTTTTTTTTCTTTTTTTGGAAGGCTCATTTTATTTAAAAATAAACTCCTACGAAATTAAGAACAAACTACCGAGTGCGAAATAGCGTCTTCTGTACATAACACTGTTACTGTCGTAAAACCTGACACAAATCGTCCGCTTAGACACGACGTAATCGAGTAGAACCAATGACAGTGTCAAATCAACCAATGACAGCTTAGGTAAAATATCAGTGACTTTTCAGTCCCGACAGTGACATTTTGGCCTATTACAATGGACACATCGACCCCCTCACCCCTTCAGTCTACGATACTGCACGATAATCACCGCTGTGAGCCGAACGGTGAGCGCAGAACCAATGGTAGCGACAAATCCACCAATGGCAGCCGTTTCATCCAGTGACTGCGATTTTTTGCCCAATCACAACAGAAGCAACTCTCGATCGATCCATTGTCACTGGAACTGGCATTTGCCATATTTTATCACTGGTACCACCAGCGACAAACGAATATCAGTGATTTTCCGTGACAGAAAATATCGTCCATCCCTAGTACAGGACATAAATTTGGGGTGTATTTCATACATAATGGTATAAATTAAAATAGTTTATTCTAAATCCCACTACACATTAGTTTAATTAAACAGACTAATTTCGACGACGATGTCGCCTTCATCAGTGCTTGGCTGATGTATTAGTAGCCAAGCACTGATGAAGGCAACATATTTGTCGAAACTAGTTGAAAATGTCGAAAAACTAATGTGTAGTGAGATTTAGAGTAAATTGTTTTAGTTTTTTTCTTTCTGAATCGTTCTCACTAGCTAATCTCTAATTAACTTGATATTTCGTACATGTTTAGAGCATACAAAGGCGGTGTTTAACACTTCGCCGCAGGACAGTCGTGACCATTCAGACATCTTAGGAATGTTTGGAATATGTGTTCGGAATTCCCAAAAGTCGGGACAACCTGCGTTGTGGAGGTTTTATGTTACTGAATTTCTCGATTTAGTGCTCTGTGTTATTTAAGAAAGTATTTGATTCTTTTAAGAAAGAATAATATATATATATATATATATATATATAAATGGCTATATATTGTATTATTTAAAATGTTTGCGACTTTTTAAATTCTCAGACATAGTGTAATAATATTGCTATTAATGATTATAAGGTACTATGTATACGCTCCACACGGCTGTCACCTTAAGGTCACTAATCTGATATGGCACTTTGGTTTATAAAAACTATGTCAAAGTTTTTTCGACTGAATCTGAAGGCTTTGTAACTAAAATTTAAGTTTAAAACGATTACTTTGTTCAGCACTATCATACAATATTTTTGTTACAAAAACCGTTTCGAATGTGTAAATTAACAGAGCTACTGCATATGCCTTTGATAATGCGGTGGAACATTACAATATAATATGGCGCGAATGTTTGTGCCTTATTATTGCAAAAACATTCTTATACTAATATGCCGCCTCGGTTGCAAACATTCATTAGCTCAAAGGAACAAAAGACAAACAAAAGACGAACAAAAGACGACGCAAGTTTTGCGTCCCCTCTGGCCGTGACATTAATGGCGGCAGTTTTGTCAGAGTTTATTTCCATCAGCCATAAACTGTCCGCGAACAGGCTGTGTAAGTTTGATGTCGTACATAAAGTACATTCACTGTGGGCTTATCGTTCGGCTCGCGTTCAGCCCGTGCTACAAATCATTGCGCGTACGTACGAGTGCGCGACCAACGTAATGCCCTCTGGTTATTGTGAGCTTCATTTGCGATCCTTTATGTTTTAAAAAACGGCAACAAAATTATAGTTTTGTTTATACAGTTCTTAGTTGGTTTATTGTTGTTGTTCCGGTTTTCGTATCCTTGGCCTTTTAGATGATACCGAAAGTCCGGACGATAGCGGCCGCCAACTTCGGCGCCTTTTGACTGAAGAGATGGTCTCCAAGGGGCAGCATTCTCAATTGCAAAACTGCAGCGTGAGTGCTGGGTGCTCGAAGATATGTCTCGGCGTTAGACTGTCATCTGGACAGTTTCTGCAGGGAGCTTGTGTCGATGACGTGGGTCTTGTTTGGGAGAATCTCCATCCCTCTGAAATGATTGGTTCATAATCTTGCAATGACCGATGTCACATTTCTGGGGAAGTTGAAGACGGGGATAAGTAGACCCTTAAAGGTATGAAGTAATAGTCTGTTTTTAGCCACTGTGTTTGTAGCCGCAAGTGTATTGGTGTTACCCGATTGGTCGTTTCACAGGCTTCTTTGGCCAATGAGTAGGCACACTCATTGCTTTCAATATTTACGTGTGCAAGGATCTATTGTAGACGACATGATTTTCTCTTACAGTGCAACTCTTAAGAAGTAGATTTATCGCAGATGTCATGTTTCAGTCTCCGTTTGTTATTGCTTCTAAGGGCGATTTAAAGTGAAGGGAAATTTTCTACTCCGTCTATTAGGCGTGAAACAGTAGAGGCATTTAGTTTGTTTATTGTTGTTCTATGAGAATGTAACTGACTATTCTAGCGTTTGAATCATAAGCGGCAAGTGTGTCAATAATGGTGTTTGTCTTGCACCCACAAAAACCGTCACCTCTCATGGGCCGCCTCCGACACACGCACCTATCGCACCTGCGGTATGTCTGTGCTGCTTCCTACTTCCGTGGGAGGTGTTTATAAATTCTTCTAAGGATTTTCATTTCTGCTTTTTCCAACATTTTCTTTATCTTTCCTGTATCAGGCCGTGTTTCTCATTATTGGACCAACAACTGCTTTATAAATTCTTCCTTTCATTTCTCTCGAAATGTTTTTATTCCACCATATTGACTTAATCAGACATATCGTGATTCTGTTTGGTTTTTTCACTTGTTTCTCTACTTCTGTGCCCAACCTTTCATTATGTGAAAGAGAGTGATGCTCGGGTATCCTTTACTTGTTCTATTATCTTACCCTCCACCTCTAATTTGCATCTCGAAAGGTCGTTTGTCAGAACCATACACTTTGTCGCTAGAAAAGACAATTCACATGGTTTAACTCTTTCTGTGAGTAATCGGAAGATAGTGAAAGAAACATAACGGTGCGTGTATAGCGGAATATAAGAACCTGGCATGAAAGAGGTCCTTCAAGGAAATACGAGACTGGAGAGACTTCATGTCAGGAGGTGTGGTTAGGTGTACCTTAAAAATACTATTTTTTCCTGAGCCTATTGAAACTGTCTCATGCACTGACACTTCCTGCTGGTTACATGAAGCTCGTTAGATACAAAGAAGTGTATATATATATATATATATATATATATATATATATATATATATATATAAAGAACAAAAGTCAAAATACAAATACAAGAATTATATTTGAATTTACAATTGTTTAATATTCCTGATGATGTTGGTACTGTTAGCCAACGAAAAGCTTTGAATTGTAAATTCAAATATAATTCTTGTATTTGTATTTTGACTTTTGTTTTTTATTAATACACAAGAAAACATATTGCGATATTTATATATATATATATATATATATATATATATATATATATATATACATATATATATACACACACACAAACACACACACACACACACACACACATATATATATATATATATATATATATATATATTTTAAAACAATATATATATATATATATACATCTATTTAAAACACACAGCTCACTATTATAAAACTTTAATTTCATACGCGTTTCAATTAGTCATGTCATCTTCATCAGTGATGCTACTACAAACATTATAACTTTAACTAAAGAAGTGGATCAAAGTTACACAAGAAGTCGTCATATTTACACAAACGTTTGAACGGGATCTGGGCGTTACCAGAACTACAACCACGCCTAATGAAAACTTTACAATGAACAAAATGTAATCTGTGTATAAATAAAGTTTCCCATGCATCTAATTCTTTAAACTTTATCACAATCTCCAAAAGGGTTGCATTTTCACTTCTAAATATACGATTCTCGTCCATAAAATGCTTCACCATAGCTGATTTTTAGGCCTATTATATTTTAAATGGGAAAAATGTTCTTTCACTCTAATTTATATATTTTATCGGTCATGTATAAATTCTGATTACGTATAACTATAAATTTCCGATTTACTTTCATTTTTTACTATATCTTTCTGGTTCCCTATTAGGGTGCCATATATTAATTTTAAATTAGGAGTGTGTCTATAAGTATGAATAGAGACCTCCTAACACAAGCATAATAGACATAAATGACCTAAACACATTCATAATCGTCACGGCTGACCAAATACAGTCATAATCGTCACGACTGGCCTTATATCCAAGACAACGAAACAGGTATAATCGTCACTGCTGGCCAAATAGTTATAATCGTCACGACTGACCAAAAATCCAAGACTGAACAAAACAGGTATAATCGTCACGGCTGGTCAATAACACACACTTCCTGTCTTATACCTACTGAATTTTCAATTTCAGACTACAGTAAAGCTTGCATAGATTAATCAGACTCGGTTCCAATCAAACAAGCCAACGTATGCAGGTAGCGAAATAATTACGTTTAAAACAAGTTCTTATTAATGTAAAGGTCCATATAAATGAGGGTGATGTGGGCAGGTGGTCAAGTTATAGATTTGACCAGCCTCACAGGTTTTACTGTATTTTGACTCTGTAATTCCTTCACTACACTTGTGGACAAGTAAACTTTAGTTATGAAATTAACTTTCACTGTTAAAAGGAAAATGAAACTGTTTTTCTTAGCATAAAACTTGAATTAATCTTATTGAATGTTAAAAGATTAATTATGATTCACCGAACGTAATTCAGAGGTTAAATTTCCAGAGGTTAATATTTATATTCTCTTACTCAGAGATTATTATTCACTCTGCAATCATTCATAGCAATTCCAATTTCATCATAAATCTAATTTCGGCAGCTCGTTAATTTATTCATAATTTCCTCTCCGGGAGGAATTCTGCGTGAAAACCAATTTTCTAAACAGTAATATTCTGCGTCCTGCTTTTTGTCTGTCAAACGTTCCATGAAAGATATCTTACAACTCCAACCTCCTTCCATATTCTGATTTTCTCCTGTTCTCCTCTTAAACACGAGGCTTAAAACACACATTGATTCCCATTCACAAAATAATAAATTTTCAACAACAAACCAATAAATATAACTCAGAAATGTATGTATACATTTAATTCTAAGAAACACACGTTTCCATACCACTTTTTGTATCTTTAGGAGGAACTTAACATATCTTCTTGCTTTTCCAATAGTTGATGGTTTATAGCGAGGTATTTTTTCATTTCCCATTTTATAATATTGATTGTTTACTTTTGTTATTAATTTCTAACGACTTCCAAATAAATGTTTCCTTTTTCTCTTCCATCAAAGCCAAAAAGAAATAATGCATTATCAATTACAGCCTTCAGTTGAATTGCTTCTTGTCACGAGTAAACAGCTAAATAGTGTACCATAACTTTTGAGTGTTTTTACAAGTTTTCCACAAAAAGATATTTTTCTCAGCCTCCGTCTGTCATATTAGTATAAACCACGCGTGTAAGGTTTTTCATGAAACATTATACTATCTGGGAATACTCATGTATCCTTCAGTAAATAAATTCACCTAATTCTCCCCATATCTCCGTCTGCTGCCTTGAATGTAAGAAGGTAGTTAACCATACCTTTATCCCTTCACAGAGTCACTTGTGTGTGACCTTCGTAGAGACCATGATTACGTCTGCGAAGTCAGTGTCAGGAAACCTTCATGTGCATATATTATCCTACCTACCTTCCACACCATACCTTTATCCCTTCACAGAGTCACTTGTGTGTGACCTTCGTAGAGACCATGATTACGTCTGCGAAGTCAGTATCAGAAAACCTTCATGTGCATATTATATCCTACCTACTTTCCTCACCATACCTTTATCCCTTCACAGAGTCACTTGTGTGTGACCTTCGTAGAGACCATGATTACGTCTGCGAAGTCAGTGTCAGGAAACCTTCATGTGCATATATTATCCTACCTACCTTCCTCACCATACCTTTATCCCTTCACAGAGTCACTTGTGTGTGACCTTCGTAGAGACCATGATTACGTCTGCGAAGTCAGTGTCAGGAAACCTTCATGTGCATATATTATCCTACCTACCTTCCACACCATACCTTTATCCCTTCACAGAGTCACTTGTGTGTGACCTTCGTAGAGACCATGATTACGTCTGCGAAGTCAGTATCAGAAAACCTTCATGTGCATATTATATCCTACCTACTTTCCTCACCATACCTTTATCCCTTCACAGAGTCACTTGTGTGTGACCTTCGTAGAGACCATGATTACGTCTGCGAAGTCAGTGTCAGGAAACCTTCATGTGCATATTATATCCTACTTACCTTCCTCACCATACCTTTATCCCTTCACAGAGTCACTTGTGTGTGACCTTCGTAGAGACCATGATTACGTCTGCGAAGTCAGTGTCAGGAAACCTTCATGTGCATATATTATCCTACCTACCTTCCACACCATACCTTTATCCCTTCACAGATTTGCAAGGGGCATTTTTATGATCGTGATGGAAAGCGAGTCTGCCTCAGGAAGGTGACTATGAGGATCATTTCCTCGCGTCTTTGAGTCCAATGGATATTGATGTACCTCCCTTAATTAATATATGTATTTTACATTTACCTTTTATTTAGCTTTAAGGCTATAAGCCAGTATGAGTTTTATTCCCTAAGAAATATATAAAGGATTGTGAAAAAAGGTAGGTACATAAAGCCTCCTTTTAGAATGTAAGGGGATTGGGTCATACATTTACAGAGTCACTATCCTTTGCTCTATTACAGTCTTGAAGACGTGGCATCCCCTTGTAAGGAGGATAGGTAGGGATTAGATAATATTTTTAGATAGATGTTTCCTTAGAAGGAGACCTAAGAAAAGGATCAAATCATCCCGTAGTATTGGGTAAGGGGGACGTTATGACGCCGAAAACGCGTTGCGTTTTCCTAAGTAGCACTGGTCTACACATAAATTTTCACTGGCGCACGAAAAGAGCCCTAGCCTAAGGTAGGTCCATAAAACCTCCTGTTAGGGGATGTGAGGGGATTGGGGCATAATGTTACAGAGTCACTGTCCCTTGTTCTATCAGTGTCATGAGCACATGGCATCCCCTTGTAAGGAGCATAAGAAGGAATTAGATAATTTCTTTAGATAGATCTTTCCTTAGAAGAAGACCTAAGGAAAGGATCAAATCATCCCGTAGTATTGGGTCACGGGGAAGTAATGGCGCGGAATAGGCGTTGCGTTTACCTAAGTAGCACTGATCTCCACATACTGTCACTGGCGCACGAGAAGAGCTCTGACCCAAGGCAGGTCAAAACGATAACGTAATTCTCAAAAACATTTCTAACACAAAACGTCAGATTTACAGAAAATTACAATGCAGAAACGGGATCATATATAATTTATTTTGTACACCCTTTCTTATTCAAATTAGTACTTTTACCTATTTGTAAATATTTATATTACTTACTAAAATATAACTACTAGAAAACTACCGTACGGTTAGGTTATGTTTGTAGGTCAGGAGTACATCGACAGCGCATGCGCAGAACTGAAATCCGAGCGTATCTGATTTCTACACCAGGGCTCTTCTCGTGTGCTGGTAGCAGTACCTACTAATTTAATGTGGAGTTCCCCTCTTTAATTTAAAAGAAAATTATTTTATCAAACAAATTAATTCAAGTGAGAGCTGTCTTCACCCTTGCTTCTCATGGATTTCGTGAGAGTTAGCTGCTAAGTTCACCTCCCACTATGCCCTACCATCCTTAACTCTAGGATGTATTCTGCTTGTTTTGCAAGGACAAAACACTGCTACAGCCTCTCCGCTTAAACAAAGGACGTCGTTGTGAATACAATTTCTGTTTCCAATAGACTCACTCAGTATCTAGCCGTCAAATGCATCTAAAAGGTCTTGCCCAGAAATTAAAGATTTCATCATCACATAAAACACCACCTACATAAAGATGTTATGAGTTCGAAAATCCGTCAATGTAAACTTTTAAAACTTATTATTGTACACCTTAGAGGTAATATTACCTACACACAGTTACTGACAACAATAGAGAATTAGTGGTACTTAACACGTTAGGGCTTCCTTTGTTGAGAATATCCACTGTACTTTCTTTATTTAACCACTGTCACTCGTTCAAGGGACACTCTATACGTGTCAACAGGTGTTTTGTGACCACTTATATTCCGCTATATTCGTGTGTACAGACCAACATGAAAACATTTACAGTAAGTGAAGAAAATCCAAATTTTAATATTTTTAAACAATTCATACAGTTTATTTTTATATTCCTCTGTTATTACTTAAGGGGCAGTGTGCAGTATATACCAAGGGGCAGTATATATTAAAATAAATAAAAAAATCCCTTTATAATAACAGGGTTTTCTGAAAAATGAAAATATTATAGAATATAATGTTTATCTATAGTCACATTTTTAATTTATCACAGGCGTTAAAACCGCCTTGTTTTAACCCATCTAATCACAACATAGAGTAACTATATAGTTATTGTGAATGCTACTATCTTTCTAGCATGATACGTCATGAAGACGAAAACCTTCCCTTGCTTTTACAATTCTCTAGCAGATAATTTGACACATGATAAAGTTTATAATGCGACTTTCTTAATAAACATTACATTTTATTTTTATTATCTTTGATATTTTTTACGTTTTAGTGCAGTTTTTAATTTATATATAGTTGTTGTTTTTCCATTTTTCCAAAAAAAGCACGTTTTTAAACAGATGATATAAAACAAATTTTTTAGTCATATTAGGTTAAATTTTTATTCATACTAATATTATCATATACAAGGTAAATAAAATTATTACCTAATTAGAAAAAAAAACTTTTTATTTAGTCTTAAATATATACTTAAACCAATCACATATAATTTTTAGATATATTTGAACTTGTTTTTAAAATTCCAATAAACAATTATAAAATTATAACAAAGGCTAAACTATCGTTTAATTTACAATTCTCATGCGGCTCAGCTTGTCTGAGGTATCAGTTTTACATGGGTTTATGTCATGACATTTTAAAATTTCCAGTTCTTCAGTCCACTAACTGATCTGCCTGCTGAGGCGTACATATATGTGCTTAGGAAATAGTTGTAAACCTAAATGCATAAATGCCTAGTGTACAGAGCCTCCTTGCTGTGTGTTACGTTAATACCCGGAAACAATCTAATTTTTCATGTAAATTAAAATTATCGGTTGATTTGCGAGTCAAGAATATATGTTTTTTATTTCATTGGCAACGTTTTTGTTTATTTCCGTCATCAGACTTAAGTATATAATAAACAATTTTAATCTATTAAAGTTACAACAACGATATATATATATATATATATATATATATATATATATATATATATATATATACACACACACACATATATATATATATATATATATATATATATATATATATATGTGTGTGTATATGTATGTATTTGTGTGTGTGTGTGTTCAAAAAATACGAGATAATAGAAATAAAAGAATACAATAAATTATTATTAATTAGTAATAAATTATGTTTTATTATTTTTTTGTTTATATACACAAGAATATATATATATATATATATATATATATATATATATATATATATATATATATATATATTAATATAATATCAATATATATATATATATATATATATATATATATTAATATTAATATATTAATTATATATATATATATATATATATATTAAAACAACATAGATTATTCAAATACAAGAATATTTATTAATTTATATCCAAAGCTTTTCGCTGGTAAACAGTACCAACATCATCAGGAATGAAAATTACAATAATGATTATTATAATTTTCATTCCTGATGGTGTTGGTACTGTTTACCAGCGAAAAGCTTTGGATATAAATTAATAAATATTCTTGTATTTGAATAATCTATGTTGTTTTAAATTATTAAACAAGAAAACGTATTATATATATATGTGTGTGTGTGTGTGTGTGTGTGTGTGTGTATGTGTGTGTGTGTGTGTGTGTGTGTGTGTGTGTGTGTGTGTGTGTGTGTGTGTGTGTGTGTGTGTGTGTGTGTGTGTGTGTGTGTGTGTGTGTGTGTGTGTGTGTGTGTGTGTGTGTGTGTGTGTGTGTGTGTGTGTGTGTGTGTGTGTGTGTGTGTGTGTGTGTGTGTGTGTGTGTGTGTGTGTGTGTGTGTGTGTGTGTGTGTGTGTGTGTGTGTGTGTGTGTGTGTGTGTGTGTGTGTGTGTGTGTGTGTGTGTGTGTGTGTGTGTGTGTGTGTGTGTGTGTGTGTGTGTGTGTGTGTGTGTGTGTGTGTGTGTGTGTGTGTGTGTGTGTGTGTGTGTGTGTGTGTGTGTGTGTGTATGTGTGTATGTATATGTATACTTGACTCCCAAATGAGCTAATGTTTCTAGTTATCTTATATTTCTGCGAATGTAAACAAGAGATATAAACATTGTGTATGATTCAATACCTGTAGAGCTGTACGATGCAAGACACGTATTAACTTATTGGGTTCCATCTCTTTCGAAACCCATTTCGACTGATACAATATCTTCTTTATAAAGCTATCTAAAGTAATAAACATATGGAAACGCTCCATAAAAAATACTTTTATATAAGTCAATAATAGATTGTATTTAATGCAACAAAATTTTCGTTAAATTTAAGCAAACTATATTATTAAAAACAAACGATGTCCGTGTATACGTGTGTTTATCTAACACTATACGACCGCTTCTTCTAAATGAAGAAATGTTTCCGACCTATCAACTGTACAATTACTTTGGACGGCTGGGAACACCGCTGGCAAACGGCGGGAGCTATATTAAATTCCTTACTTTAGCATTGCCTCTGTCTAGTTATTTAAATCGTCTCTTGTATTTTTGTTTCAGTCACAAAATTAAATACTTTGTTACGTAAACATTTCACGAACCAGATTAACAATGGGTGGGTTTCATAATTTAGGAGCATCCCCTCAGTAGACAGTACGCCTACACGTGAGACAAATCTGGAAGATTTTCAAAATGGTAAATTAATGACGATAAAAATAGAGATTGGTATAGCATTAATCCCTTTGTTAAAAGAAGAGACTTTGAACCCAGCAATATACCTCGGGCAACGAAAATGTTTAGGTACAGAACAATATTAAAATAATTAGTAAAAAGTAATATAAACTAAAACATTTTTAATGTCAATCCCTACTTAGGTCATCAAGGAAATATTTTATTTTAGTAATTTTTATAAAATATTTACAATTAATAATAGCAAGTAACATAACCTATCCGTTTAAACAGCTGTTCTACCACATAAGCTATAATATAAAATCAGCTGTTTCGTGAAATCGTATGTTATCACTTATTTTAAGTTGGGACGAAACAACTGTGCATAACTTGCTTCTGTGAAACGGTTTTCCCCATATAAATCTAAAATTAATTCATTATTTAATTTAATTAATAAACAATAATTTGAAAAATATTGTATTATCATCAAGTGTCATCAATTGCTAGTTTACAAAAATGTATTTGAACTTGAGTGGATTAATAAAAAGTATTTTAGAAACGATTGAAAATTTGAACTATACACACACACACACACACACACACACACACACTCAAATATATATATATATATATATATATATATATATATATATATATATATATATAGGGGGAGTGTAAACTAATAGAAGGAACTGAAAAAGTTTCAATCAAAAAATCAGACACTGACAAAGTTAACATTCAAAACTTTTTAAAGTTTCGGCATCTAAACAATGTCCTCTTCGGGGTAATTTATTTACCAAAGTTACAATAGGAAAAGAAACACTATTACAATAAAATTATACTCATAATTAATAATTATTCTATTGAATAGAAATTGACCTTATAGCTAATATTGCAATTATTTTGGCAAACATCATTGCTTGTAAATGAACTTCCAGGTAAACTTTAGTCATTCAGTGAAGGATGGAAAAGGGTGTGCATATATTCAGGGTTACGATAGACATGTAAACTCTGTGGTACAAGACATGAGGAAAATTAATGATATCACAAAAACAGGGTCGTGTAGAGAAACGTACTCTCGGTCGGGGTTATAACCGTTGCACCCCCTTGAAAAAAAGAGATAGAGACGAAAAATTCAAAACAGGAATTAGGTTTATTTATATTCAAGAAGATTTAAAATAGAATTGGATTTTTTGGAATTGAAAATGAGAATTATTGAACCGTATAATCGATGATTACTGTTAAACAAACATGTAGGAGCAATATCTGTAAAGCATGTCACGTTACATTGTATTGGCTACCACGTTAAATCGTTTTTAACGTAATTACTTCAGTGAGAAGCATTTCATACCCTGCCCTTTAAATCTCTCTAGTATTAAAATTACCATCTCTTCTTTTCACCGTTGGTAATTTATCAAGTGTGATTAGGTAGCTGACTTGAACGAGGCGATTTATTAGGGGTGGGCGCGAAGCAAAGGGAATGTTCCTATTCCAGCCGTCTTTGACGCGAGTTGTTTGGATTCTGTACAAAGTGCGAATGTTCGTTTTGTAACAGAATCTTATTGCACGGTGGCTCTAACAAATCTGGAAAGATCTCTGATATGGCGTCGCTTTGGCCGTTTGCCATTCCGTGTCCTATAGTCTTTGTGTTTCTCTTTCATCACTATTTTTAATGATCTTTTCTTATAAAAATAAAACGTTTGTTTACAACTGACACGAAATTCTGTTAAATCAAGGTTGCTTTATAGTACAAAGCACAAAGTTGAAAAACATTATAGCTACAGCATTCATATATACTTTTCGTTACAGTATATAAATATATATATATATATATATATATATATATATACATACTTTATATAATATTATTATACACGCACACACACATATTTATATATATATATATATATATATATATATATATATATATATATATATATATATATATATATATATGCCGTATATACATTTATATAACTTGCACTTTAATGTAGGCCTACTTAGTATATTTGCATTAGGTACATTGAAGTGTGACTGATAAGTGAATACAAGTAAACAGTGCTGCTAAATTAATATAGGGGGATATGTATATGTATTGTATATAAATGTATACAATATACTGTATACATTTATACTGTAGAGTTTACAATATAGCTGCAGTAGACGTTTTTTTAGCGGGTATTTTATGAACTGGTTTGTTCTTCTTACCTGCTTCATTCAACACCGCTCGCGATCGGCTTTTTCCGTTTATGTTCAGATAAGCGGCAAATTTCTTTTTCATCGGGTGTTTTTCTACCTCCAACCCAGAGCCGTCCTTAGGGTGGTGCCAGTGGAGCGCAAATATTTACTCGCGCTAGAAAATAAGTAAAAAGATTTGATTGAATGAAAATAATATAAAAATGAACAGATATACGTACCTGAAACATCTGTCTGAATACCCGCGCAAAGTGTTAAATTATTGATTAAAGACAAAATCTATGAACGAGATAACGGATCGCGACCAAACGAATGCGAAACTCCGTTTGATAGTAGCGGCGTTTTAACTCTGGCAAATGAGATAAAAATCATGTGAAATATTTTTGTTCGTTTTGAATAAAAAATGATGAAAACTGGGGTGTTTTGAGACGAAATTACTTCATCAAAATGGATATAAACACAACTTTTTGAGCCAGAACGTTTTTTAGGGGGGCACTACTTTTTTAAAACAGGCCTCGAAAATAATTTTTACTCCATGGTTCGCTTTTTCAAGGGCGGCTCTGTTCTAACAAAATGATGTACAACCATGTTCACAGTTATGTTTAGGATTATATTTTTCTCCTCTCGCCGAATTTGTCAAAACAGTGCTTCTGACAAAGTGCACTTATCTCATCTATAATTATTTTTGAAATATCGGCGAAGTTTTTGATTAGTATAAATAGGCTACATACATTACCTACATTATACATATATATATATATATATATATATATATATATATATATATATATATATATATATCGCAATATTTATTCTTGTGTATTAATAAAGAACTAAGTCAAAATACAAATACAAGAATTATAATTGAATTTACAATTCAAAGCTTTTCGTTGGCTAACAGTACCAACATCATCAGGAATATTCATCAGTATATTCCTTGATGATGTTGGTACTGTTAGCCAACGAAAAGCTTTGAATTGTAAATTCAATTATAATTCCTGTATTTGTATTTTGACTTAGTTCTTTATATATATATATATATATATATATATATATATATATATATATATATAAAATACGTTTTCTTGTTTAATAATTTAAAACAACATAGGTTATTCAAATACAAGAATATTTATTAATTTATATCCAAAGCTTTTCGTTGGCAAACAGTACCAACATCATCAGGAATGAAAATTACAATAATGTAGAGGCCTATAGCTTACATTATTGTAATTTTCATTCCTGATGATGTTGATACTGTTTGCCAACGAAAAGCTTTGGATATAAATTAATAAATATTCTTGTATTTGAATAATCTATGTTGTTTTAAAATATATATATATATACACATATATGTATACATATATATATATATATATATATATATATATATATATATATATATATATATATATATTTATATATATATATATATGAAATAAATTAACAGGCTCAATTTTAGAAATTAGAATCTTATGTTTTATATCTTTTCAAGTGACCCATTATTATTAAATATTACTCTATTTATTACTAATAGAAATTGTGAAAGAAAAAATTTGTTCAGCTCTTCGATGGCCTTTCTCAAAGGCTACTTTGCATGTTGATGTCTGTTAGCGTCTGTCTAATACCAGGTCCAGATTCTGAGCTCTATGTAACCGAGAATGTATAAAAGTGCGATATAACTATGTGCATCGGAACTAATCCAAATGGATACTTTGATAATACGGAAAACCAGTAGAAGCGTTCTGAAAGGTTGTACTTTTGTTTAAAGTTCAGGGGCTGCGGGGCGACATCGTAGTGAATGGTTGAAGATTTTCGTTGCATAGGTGAGTCGGTGAAGAGGTTAGACCTTACGGTAAGACCCATGAGCTCGGTATTAGATAGTTTCCTCCGAGTGTGGAGTTAGTCGAGAACCATCTAATCAAGAGTGTTCGCCTCCTTCATTCAATGAAAATGCAAACTGCACTATTGACTTTCTGCACTGGAAGTGTGCCTTGGGTTATTTCCTTCAGAACGCGATAAAGTAGTAATTAAGAATGTTCGTCACACGAGAAGTCGCGCGCGATCTTGCGTGTGTGCGTGCTGTTGATGCTTGTATATGCGCGAGTACATATGATAACATCTGTAGCAGTTGGCATGCAAAGTACATTTAACTGTGGTTAAATTATGTACGCTTAGTATGCCACATTAAGATAATGAATATGCTTATGATTGGATAGCGGGGGTACACTATAGCCCGGGCGAGAGCACGTCTCTCAGGTAGGCGACAATCACTGTCCTCAAGATACTATAACTTCCCGCTATTCCCCGTACCAAGGTACCATCTCTTAGTCTTATGTAATTCTATATAACTTCCTTATATTACTTCTAACATTTCATTCGTTGTCCCGCGACACGTGCTGCTTTGTTCTTTGTGAACATAGGAGTTTTTTTATATCTTAACCATATTACTACTTCTATTTACAGCCCTTTTAGATATTGCAAAGACAAAGCACACCTTCAAGTTTTATTCTGTACAGGTTCCCAAACTGGGGAGCGTGAAGGCAAATCAGGTGGGGCGCGAGATAAGTTGAAAAGTTGTAAGATAAATTCTCATTTAGTTAAAATTTAAGTACACAATTTATCAAAATTAAAAACTAAATCTACACTCAGATTTTTTTTTACATAGGTAATTTTATTGACTATGATGTTCAGAAAATTTAAATGAAATGTATCCATTTATAAAAGAGATATAAGTAAAGATAGTGAAAGTTTTGTAAACTTGAAAATAAATCAACATGACAGCCTAAAAAGAATAATAGTACAAGAGTGTCACGAAATGAATGTTTTCCGTTCAATGTGGGAACAGCTCCACGAACAAAAAATCTTCATTTTGAATAAAACACTTGAAACTGTATCACAGGCAGCTCTTTGATTATACTTGCCTTTTTCAAGCACCTACTTGTGAGGGGAAAACATTTTAAGCACTTGTTGCAATAAAAACAAAGTATAGAAACAAACTTGATGTTGCTGATGACTTAAGTTGTCCCTTTATTAAAATACAACCTCAAATAGGGATGCTATTGAAGAAAATTCAAGCTCATCCATCTCACAAACAGATTACCTCATATCAGTTAAAATTTACCTTGTGAAATTATGTATAAATAAATAAATTATTTTTAATATATAAACACACAAACACATATTCATAACATAATATAAATATAACATTTGTTTTTTTTCATACGCCCATTCCATTTATTTTTAGTGCAAAGTGGAGGGGCGTGGGGGGCTTTCATTTCAAAAAGAGGGGGCGTGGTACCAAAATGCCCTTGCTGTAAAGGATAAGACACGAATCAACCATTTACAACCCTTACACAGAAGAGAATCATGAATACACACGGTTTTAAGATAGGAAGATAAATCACTCGGGTAGACAATATGGGTAGATATTATGGCATTGTGTGTGCAGGGTCACGTTCCTAAATTATACCTACTCTCTATCGGGTTCATAAAGAGCTGTATACTCGTTACACTTACTGTAAGAAGGAGGATCAGGAAAGGGGGGCAGAACTAAGTAAGGCTAGGACACAATCCTCTGGTAGGAAGATAGAGGACAGGTTTGGCATCCCAAGGCAAAGTCGTCGCTTTTCTGACATAGACTCATCCTCATCCATGGAGCCGTGAGGTTTACCCGTTACCAGGACTGTACAGTAGAGGTAAATTGTTACTTAGTTGACGAATTGGTTTTCAAATAATTCAATGTCTATTTGCCCCAGTCGCTGCTAAATTGAATATATAAAATACAAAGCAATAAAGTTTCTATCTAAATTTGTTTTTAAATCCGAAGCACAACACAGAAGATTTAACAAATAAACCCTAATAGCGTACTTTAAGAGAGAACAGAAAGATGCTTTGCAGAAAGTAGTATAAGAACTGTGTTGCTCAAATATTAATAGTAGCGACACGAGATGTATAGATGCCGTTAAACTCCATTGCCCGCTTGTATCTTTCCTTCACGGCTGGCTTTGTGTTATTTAATAAGGCTCTTTCTTCTTGTTTCATATTTTATTGTCCTGGACATTGAAATGTTTGTGCTTTATGAAGAAATAAAATGACAGCAATAAACCGGCATGTTGCGTGCTTTATGATTTCATCCACGTTTTACTCACGGTAAGTTTCGAGTTTATGAGGACTTTAGGACACGTTATAAGAAATTCTATAGCGTAAACTCACCGCAATAAGTTTACGTATCAATTTGAAGCAAAACTCATCGCGTTTAGCTCATGTAATCTATGACGCACCTCTACTAATCTTATTTTTATTGCTGATTTCAATTTCAAGTTGGATGCAGAGGGAAGACGTTCATGTTATTCATACAATTGCCTCACTAAATATGTATTTTCAAGGTAACAGCAATCAATTTCTTTCAGTGTAAGGATATCATAGCCCCCTGGGTTCCTGCATCATCTAAAGCAGGGGTTTTCCTGGCAGGGTTTCTTTCTTTTTAAATTTTTTTTACGCTACTTTTAGCGCGACATTTATTGTACTCTTGTACGTATTTCAGTGTCTTCGGATTCTCCATGGAAAAAGCTTATGAGCTTGGTAAAACATGGGGAGTTTATCCTGATTCTTTCCTTTGCGGTAGGGTTAGAAACTGACTGCACGTGTGAGACGGAAGCAACTCGCAGCAGGATGGCTGGCTTAAGGGCTGGGTGGGTTGTAAGGGTCCAAACCTAGAGGTCCGAAAAGTAAAAAAATCATAGAAGTAGCGCTATTACAATTAATAAGAAATAACTCCTTCTACTGCTACATGCTCGTTGTATCTTTGCCATTGATTATACTTTATTACTACGAACAGATGGTATCGAAAAGATTCATACAAGATGGCAGATATCAGTAGCTTCAGCAGTCCTTAGATAGATCACCCTAAGGGCAGCTGGAATTTAATCCAGCTCTTTTTAAAGGGTCACTTTTCGTTGCCAATTGTTTGTACAACCATAGCGACATCAGATGGCTACCGAGTTTTATAGTGACTGCAAAATATTAAACTATTTCTAAGTAAGTCACATTACCTTGGCTTCACAATACAAAAGCCATTCTGCTAATCAATGCAATGTGAGTAAACATACGTGGAATTTACTCTATCTGGAATAGAAATGTTTTCGAAACTGGTCTTTCGGGAACCACTGCTCAACCATTTTTTGCTTATATTTGAGTTCAATAGTCTTTTGTTTTTGTTTTGGGAAATCATTAATAATCAAGATTTAAAATCCATAATAAGAAAGAATAGTTTTATTGATTTTAAGTGCATCACATGGAAATAATCAAATTATTCTATGGAAATCTTGAGTTTGTTTTTCAAATAAAAACTTAACCTATTACTATTTATTAGGAATATACTGTGGTTGAATTTAATAATAAATACACAAAAACCTCTTAACCACAAACTTTCTTTATTTTACCCTTATGTACATTTCAGTTACAAAGTAACCATCCTCAGAGGGATAACATACAAAGACTGTAACGGGTAACTGTAATGTACATAAGGGTAAAATAAAGAATGTTTGTGGTTAAGAGGTTTGTATTTATTAGTAAATTTAACCACAGAATATTCCGAATAAATAGTAAAATGTTACATTACCTTACTTTAGCACCTTGGTTAGGTTTGCGGGTAGACACTTGCCTTCACCCCGGTAGAGAGTTGGTCTACAGGTAAATGACCCTTCCCAAACGATGCCGTAATTTTCCCCTACTACCAGTACTAGGAGATCATCGTGCACTTTCCATAGAACTTAATAATTCTTGTACCTTTCCGTGCCCTTTTTCCTATAAGGGGAAGTAACTGGTACCCCTTTATTACGTCAGTAGAAAATACGCCTCTTCAGATACGTGATTTTACACTTGCAACGTCATTCCTCTTATATCCTGTACTAGGGGTTTTATCTCCCTACATATATTCACAATTATTACAGTCTTTGTATGTTATCCCTCTGAGGATGGTTACTTTGTAACTGAAATGTACATAAGGGTAAAATAAAGACAGTTTGTGGTTAAGAGGTTTTTGTGTATTTATTACTTAACCTATTGATACTTGTACGAACGGAATGGGAGAGTATGTCTGCTTCAGGTAAGCGACCCTGAAAAAGAGATGCCCAAAGCTTTTTCAGTATCAGAGCATCATATTCTGCCGTTGCCATTGCTGTCACACCTATATACTCTACCAAAGACTATAAGTGCCTACCTTAAGGCCAGGAGCACACCGGATAAGGCACAGCGCGATGCGTGGTTTTGCCTTAAGGTTCTTTAAGCGACATAATTTTCGTTGGTTTAAATGGAGCTGCCGCCCACTTAAGCAGAAGAGGCAAGTCGAGGCAGTCCCTTAAGGCGCTTTGTACTACCTTGTTAATTTTCATCCGTCGAGCAAAAGGCGTAAGACAAATTAATATGCGCATGCGCTGGAATACCGCGGATAAGTGTTTTGTACTCTTGGGATAAGATTTATAGGAAAGGAAGCATTTTTGGTTAAGTGTTAGAGAACAAGCAACAGTTTGGAATAGATTGTTATTCAATTCCTTCTATTATATATGTAATATATATATATATATATATATATATATATATATATATATATATATATATATATATATATACTTCCCTATATACTTTCTCCTTTTATATATGTATATATATATATATATATATATATATATATATATATATATATATAGTACAAATTTATAATTACATTATTTGTACAAATTAACTGTAATTGTAAAAACTTACAAATACCTTTTATTCAGCCAATCAAGTTCAAACATATGTTTTTCAGTTTTTACAAATATTTTTTCCTTACTTGTTCCAATCGCTCTAAAGATAGTGAATCAGAAAGGTATAAAAATCAGCACACTCCAGCGTGACCGCCAACAGAACGTAAAACAGAAAACAGCTTCAGCTGAGCCATATCGATGAGAAGTTTATTTTTCTGTATCTTTTTTTTATTGTATGGCTATTTTAGGAGTTCGGTTAGGTTTAGGCTAACCTAAAAGTTTAGGTTAGGTTAAGTTACTTAGTATTAAAGTCTATATATATTCACGACTGCTATATATTCACGTAGCGCATAGTTGTCTTATTGGCTTTAAATCTTAAACCCACAACAAAAAGAAATATTTTAACCACTGAGGTCACTTTAAAAGTCAAAGACATCCAATAAAGACGCATCTGAAATGTTAGTTTCATTCATATAATGTTACAGCCTCCAGTGCATTGTTATTCCTGTTTAGCAAAAAGTAAACATCGTTTCGAAATTTCACTCTCAGTCTTGGCCTAATAGGATCGTGCTATTTATATTCTTTTGTACAAGTTTACTGGAGTTTAAGCAAAGTTTTATCCAGAGTAAATATTTCACCAAAAATTTAATTATCATTTATTTAAGCAACCTGTTTATATTTATCCAGGTTAATTGAAGAATGAACAGGCATTTCATGTTTAATGAGTCCGAGCTTTGCACAAAGAGTCAATAATCAGTAAAGTGTCGATATTGTTTTGCACTTGTAATTACTATTTGTAATTGGTGACGTAAATACTATATTATTAATTAATGCCCTCTTCTTGTTTTCCCTTCATGTCGTCCATTTTCTCTCCGCAAGCAAAACGTCATTATGCATTCAATTAACAATATGAGTAAAAATATTCCAGAGAAGCTGTAAATGTAATGTTGCTTCCATGATTAACTCTGTGAAAGTCTATTTAGAAATTTGAACTGATTTATTAAATTAGAACAAGAAAGTCGTGTGTATGGCGTTTAAACATTTAACTGTGACAGTTTGCTTTTGTTTGATTAAAACCTTAACTAATAATTTATAAAACAAAATGTTTTGTGATGACTTAAGATCACGGAACGGTAAAAGCAGAAGATGGAACAGAGGCGAGGAATAAAGAAAAAGATAAAGCTACGAAGTTTATCTGTCAAGGTGGGTTTTGTTGAGATATATAATTACATTTACCGACAGTTCCCCGAAACTTTAACAGGAATCGGATTGATCGTTCCCTTCCCCTTCTCAACTCCATTCCCAAATTGAACACTGAAAACACTAATTAGATTCCCCGACAAAGGACATCCCCCAGGAGGACGTTTTTGTTTAGAGAGCATTCATTGGACGTTTTCTGGAAGAGAAAGGGAGAAGAAAAGATTTTTAGAATCAATTTTCCTGTTTAAAAAAAAATATTTGTTTTAAAATTAAAAGCTAATGAAAATGAAAAATTCTGTCGAGCTCTAACAGCTGTATGTAGGGTTGGCAACGTGTGACATGGAATTGCACTTGTTCGGCCCGCTGACTTGCTGCATAATACAGTATTTCTAGTCTGTTGAACATGTGCTTTTGTTTGATTTGGTGTTTTACGGATGGATTGTTTCTTCCGCCCATTGCAATATAGTAATGACATTCCCTACGTCAATAGCAACATTGTTTGCCTTAATTATGTCTTGCAATATGATTTGTTCGCATTTGTAATTAACTGATTAATGCTATTATTCTAATAGTAGAACTTTAACTGTAATTTGATTTTCGAATTCAAGATTTGAATATTTACTCGTCCCCTTCCCCAACTCATTTCGGGTAAATAGGTATTTTATCCGAAGGTTTTCGTCACATTCTCTTCTATTGAGGCTTCTTACTCGTTCCTCAATAAGAAACGAAACCATTATGGTACAGCTGAATCCCCAGTCATCTCAAGAATCTGAACATTGGGTTGGATGGTGTGTACATGTTTGTCGTTCCATCTAGGAAAACAGTGAATCGAAATGGCTCCCCCAAAGTAGAACTAACCAAACTACTTCATTAAAATAATTAGAATATAGAGAGTAAAAAGATGATAGAACCCGAGGAACAGTGAAGATATTGAAAAAGAAGAATATGGTGGTTAGGAGAGGTCGCTTACAGAAGGGGAAAAGGCTGCGAAAAAAATAAGCAGATATAGTGTGAGAAACAGCCAAGATAGGGGAATGAGAGGGACGGGGAAAAAGCTAGTAGAGATTAAGAGATAAAGATAAGAGACCAAAGGGAAAGAAGAAAAATGAGAAGGCAAGGAGGACAGGTTGTTCAAAAGAATAGACGTTTGTCTGTATTTAAAAAAATCATATTTACCAACTTTAACCTTTATTATAACTAGTACCACTTTATAAATATAAAAACTTTTGATGAAAACTTGTGTCAAAAAGTGAATTTAATCATAATCCATCTGCAAGCAATTTTATTTGAGATAACTTCTCAACTATTTGCTCTGATAAGAATAATGGTCTATAGTAAAATTGGTTTAACTTGAAGACCCTGTTTTCTGAGAACAATTTCTGTTTGTCTTTCTTTGCAATCTCTCCTCCCACATCGTATACCTTCCTCTCTCTTCTTCTTCTCTCCCCGCTCATCTTTTCCTATCTTCACCTATTCTTCCCCTCGTCACTCATATCCTCCTCTCCTTACTCATCTTTTCCTATCCTCACTCATTTCTTCCTCTCGTCACTCATATTCTCCTCTCCTTACTCATCTTTTCCTGCCCTCACTCATTTCTTCCTCTCCTCTCTCATCTTCTTCCCTCTTCCCACTTATCTTCTCCTCTCCTCCCATTCGCAGTCTTCCTTATGTCCTTTACCAAACCTCTTCTCCCCATTGCTTCCACCCTCACTTTCTTTCTACTCTCACACTCGCTTCTCTCCTCCCTCCCTTCTACTTTTCTCTCTTTCCTCCCTACCATTTCTTCATCCTACTTCTGTTATAAATAATTCTGCGCATTTAATTTACTATCGTAACGTCATATGTTAAGTAGGATACACAATGCAGTATCCATGTTTGTACTTTTCAGAGTGCCTCTCGCTCCAAGTACATCATTATTAGAGCTGCAAAAGTTTCACCACGATCAACCACACGAAGTATCCTAAAATTTCGAACGAGTTTATTCTTAAAACATTGCCAATATACGTTTTTCATTTTCCACTTCCACAAATGACTTGGGCAAAGTTATAGAACGGTTTACGAAGGCTTCTCCTGGGAAATTTTCAGCGTTCGAAAATCAGGTTATTGTTTTTAAAATGTTTAATTTGGGAAATGCGATCCTCTGAAGCGACGACCTCAAGCAATTTCGTTGGGACTAAAGTTTTGGAGAACCGATCTGTAAATTTAATTAAAATTTCTCACCCGCCTTTACGACCAGAGAAATCATTTCTAACTCTTTAGTATATCCTCATAATGAATTTCAATTTTCACTTTTTAATTGATGGGCTAAAGTAAGTGAGTGTCTTTGATAAATAGAAATTAATTTTGTTCCTTGTCAAATGTTTGAACTGGTGATAAATGGAAATAAAATAACGTTAATGAGGAAAAGTATCACAATGCAGCATTCCCAAACAAAATAATATCCTTGAAACATAGTCTACACACGCACAGAGTACACTTTTATCTATACATTTTCGTGCACAGATATCTCTGGCGTGAGATAAACTATTTAAAAGTTAAAATAGATTGTTTAACACTAGGGAAGAATAAGACTAGGATATGTGTATGCCCCAAAAGATTGTTAACATAAATTCAAACAAAAACACCTACAATAATATTTTTACAAGAATTGTATGCCCGTAACAGCTCTTTTAAACGTTTTATAAATGCGAGTTGGCATTGCGTATTCAATTTTTCCGATCAGCTGTTTTCACATCAGCTAATTCCAAATAATATCATTTCTAAAATATAATTTCCAACATTTTTCTTTATTTAGAGATTATGGTTGCAACATTTTTAGATGTTAATATACAATATGTTATTAATTAGATGTATATATTACGTATTTGCTTACGTCTGACATGTAATATAGTAAATATACTAATTAAAGACAATATTTAATAATAATAAAATTTAATTTTTAATCTTGTATATCCTAAATTATTAAAGCTTTAAATCTTTAGCTGTGGTAACAAACTTTATAATTTCATAACAATGTTATTAGTTTTAAATATTTTGCTAGTAGAATATAAAAGAGTATGAGATTGTATTTACATTTGTAAGAATTTATTTTATTAAAAAAACGTAATTAGATTAAAAATGTAAGTACTTAAATTACGCAAATGAAACAAAACCTTTTAAAAATTCCTTACATGATTGTCACGTTTTTTTAGATATTTTAGAAGACATTTTTTAGATATTTGTAGAAATATACGCTTCAATATAGTTATGCTAATAAATAATATAATTTTATATTTTATAATAATAAGAATAATAATACTTCTTGATTTTTTGTTATTATGGTTATTCTCGCGTATAAGAATGGGTTATGAATACAGCTATGGGTAAGGAAATTACAAACACACTGGTAGATGACAAGGGGGATCTCATGGTCGGGCGGAGAGGGGAGGAGTCTTAACTGTTACGCCCCCTTGTAACAAAACGTCTAAATTTAGATAGATGAAATTATGAGTAACTATGTAAATGACGTTATAATCTTCTGAAAATGGGATGGAGAAAATTATGTAATAGTTATATATTACAAATATGTATGAGCAGGTCACTTGTTTGAAGATCTTTTTTCTTGCGGGGGGGTGGAAGGGGTGTCTGTGGGTACCAAGTTTTCTCTTCCATAGTTAAGTCTTAAGTTGAGTTTTTATTCAAACAGTTTACGAATAATGAACAGATTGAAAATGTAACTAAACGTTCAGATATTCCTACAAACGATTATTTCAACGTGCAAATAAAGTTAGGAATTTTACACATGGACTTTTAAAAACTTTAATAAAAAACAATGAAAAAACGTTTCCAATTCGTAGTTTCACAGTTTGTTAGTAAATTACAGTTTAACCTTTCAGTGGAAACGCAACTTAACTCACAACAGAGAAAAGTTTGCGCTTGATTAAATGCGAATTAATTATCTGAAGCATCTGATTAAATGCGAATTATCTGAAGCTATTACTTGTTATTCATGTCTTTTCATTTCTCTAACGTCAAATTCGCTGCCTTCTCTCGGCATGCGTTTATTCATTCTATTTGGCACGATGGACTTTGTTGAAAGGAAGTCACGACAATGAGACACGTGACATCCACAACAATACATTACATTTGCCACCTTGACAAAGTGAGTGCTTATACCGCAGACACAAGAGTGCAGCAATTTAACTAGATCTAAGGCTTCTAGCTTGTGTTGTTCAAACCCGCATTGGACTGCGTTTTCGTCGACTAAATTATTTTGCTAAATATTCTGTACCTCGTGTTAATGAGAGTGTTGGCGCTATTAAAACACAGAAAAGGATGATGAACTTTAAGCAAACACTCAAACAGTGAGACGATTTGAGCGTGAGAGAATAAATTTTCCAGCAAACGTAAAAAAACATTAATGTACTTGTATATATTACGAGACTTTATATTCAGTAACAATTACATATACATATGTGTGTGTGCGTGAGTGTGTGTGAGTGCGTGAGTGTGTGTGTGTGTGTGTGTGTGTGTGTGTGCGTGTGTGTGTGCGTGTGTGTGTGTTGTTGATTTGTTGAGGAGTGATCTATAGCTCTAGCAGAGCTGGATACCAACCCGGCACAGGGCACGCACACCCGGACACAACTGTCGGAGATTAGAACCATATTCCCTATGGCTCTCTATATATTAGTCATATATCTTGATCAAACTGTAGTATTTCAAATTTGCAATTATACGTCCAAATGTTCAGCACATATCAACAAATGCAATGAATGTCATTACGAGAGAATCTATATCAAACAACGTATAATTTATCTGTTCGTTTGAGAGTAAAATGTAAATGCGTAAACTATGTCTTTGTAAGATATTACGGAAATTCATGATAGTTTAGTGTCATTTTTTGTAATTATGAGTTGATGCGTAACTATTAACAAATTTCAGATAAGATGAAAAATTTAAATTTTACGCAATTGATGAAAACTGTTACTAAGTTAATAATACAGCGGAGTACTAGATCTTGCTTAGTCTAAGTGCAGTGCGTGCGTGTGATGATATCTAACCTGGCGTGCAACTGCACTCTTATAGTCTGTTGCGAGAAGCCGAACTTAAACAAGTTGCTAAACTTATAGTCTGTTGGTATAGGCTTCTCTAGTATAAAATCAATGTTCTAATAACACTCTGTCCAAAACTCATGTTCTTATGCGCAGTGTAATAGATTTTTATTTCAAAAATAGTATTTCCCGCTGTATACCATCTTAATTTCCCTTTAGGCTCCTCACTACCCGACTGCGCTCCCTACTAAAGTTTATTATGTTAATCCATGTAGAATAGCTTGGGGTAAATCCCAAATGAATAGTTGTGTTTTGTATTTAAGACGAGAATTAGTCACTTAGCTAAGGACTAAATTATATATATATAAAATATAAGCACTGTTAAATTTCAATTTTTGTACAAATAGTTTTATGCCTCATAAAACTCGTATTTATGTGCATGAATGTGAATCGGCCGCAATAAATGTGAATCTAAACTGCCTCTTGTTTATTTTACTTTAGGATAAGCAAAACAACTTGGGTTCTGCCATATTGCTTTCGCTGTTTACATCATTCTGTGCAATTCGACCGCAAATAACTGGCTCTTTTCATAGCATTTTCTCATTTACAGCAATTACAAACTTTTAACTGACAAAGTATAACATAAAAGTAAAGCAAACCACAATCAGCAGGAGCAGGAGTAAAAATTGTTATTTTAAAATTAAACTTTTTAAAAAGAACATACTATACATACTATACTGTTATTAAAAAGAACATACTATACTAGAACAACAACGAGTTGGATCGTTGTTGAAATAAGAAACACATACTATCAAAAACGTAATGAATGGATAAACAGAAAAACTCTTTTGAAAGGGACTATTCTGATACGACGTTTTTGATAAAAGTGTAAAGGTCTTATGAACAAACGTAAAATTAAGTACGGGTATAAAACTGACATTTAGTGTCGATATGACATTTAGTATAAATATGACACAGTGTAGGTATGACATTTAGTGTCAATATGACTGTCTTAATTAAAAACATATTTAGAATAATATTTCGAAGTTAAAAATAAATTAAGGTGAAAAATGATCAACAAGAGAAAAATATACTCCTTACTTACATGGTCTTCAGAAGGTCACAGGGTGAGTGGTGGTAGAGTCAGCACCGAATGAAATCCTGTTTACATGGTTAGGTCTTCAGAAGGTTCAATGGTGAGTGATGGTAGAGTCAGCACCGAACTTTCGACAGAATGAAATCCTGTTTACATGGTTAGGTCTTCAGAAGGTTCAATGGTGAGTGATGGTAGAGTCAGCACCGAACTTTCGACAGAATGAAATCCTGTTTACATGGTTAGGTCTTCAGAAGGTCACAGGGTGAGTGGTGGTAGAGTCAGCACCGAACTTTCGACAGAATGAAATCCTGTTTACATGGTTAGGTCTTCAGAAGGTTCAATGGTGAGTGATGGTAGAGTCAGCAACGAACTTTCGACAGAATGAAATCCTGTTTACATGGTTAGGTCTTCAGAAGGTTCAATGGTGAGTGATGGTAGAGTCAGCACCGAACTTTCGACAGAATGAAATCCAGTTTACATGGTTAGGTCTTCAGAAGGTCACAGGGTGAGTGGTGGTAGAGTCAGCACCGAACTTTCGACAGAATGATATCCTGTTTACATGGTTAGGTCTTCAGAAGGTCACGGGGTGAGTGATGGTAGAGTCAGCACCGAACTTTCGACAGAATGAAATCCTGTTTACATGGTTAGGTCTTCAGAAGGTTCAATGGTGAGTGATGGTAGAGTTAGCACCGAACTTTCGACAGAATGAAATCCTGTTTACATGGTTAGGTCTTCAGAAGGTTCAATGGTGAGTGATGGTAGAGTCAGCACCGAACTTTCGACAGAAAGAAATCCTGTTTACATGGTTAGGTCTTTAGAAGGTTCAATGGTGAGTGATGGTAGAGTCAGCACCGAACTTTCGACAGAATGAAATCCTGTTTACATGGTTAGGTCTTCAGAAGGTTCAATGGTGAGTGATGGTAGAGTCAGCACCGAACTTTCGACAGAATGAAATCCTGTTTACATGGTTAGGTCTTCAGAAGGTCACAGGGTGAGTGGTGGTAGAGTCAGCACCGAACTTTCGACAGAATGAAATCCTGTTTACATGGTTAGGTCTTCAGAAGGTTCAATGGTGAGTGATGGTAGAGTCAGCAACGAACTTTCGACAGAATGAAATCCTGTTTACATGGTTAGGTCTTCAGAAGGTTCAATGGTGAGTGATCGTAGAGTCAGCACCGAACTTTCGACAGAATGAAATCCAGTTTACATGGTTAGGTCTTCAGAAGGTCACAGGGTGAGTGGTGGTAGAGTCAGCACCGAACTTTCGACAGAATGATATCCTGTTTACATGGTTAGGTCTTCAGAAGGTCACGGGGTGAGTGATGGTAGAGTCAGCACCGAACTTTCGACAGAATGAAATCCTGTTTACATGGTTAGGTCTTCAGAAGGTTCAATGGTGAGTGATGGTAGAGTTAGCACCGAACTTTCGACAGAATGAAATCCTGTTTACATGGTTAGGTCTTCAGAAGGTTCAATGGTGAGTGATGGTAGAGTCAGCACCGAACTTTCGACAGAAAGAAATCCTGTTTACATGGTTAGGTCTTTAGAAGGTTCAATGGTGAGTGATGGTAGAGTCAGCACCGAACTTTCGACAGAATGAAATCCTTTTTACATGGTTAGGTCTTCAGAAGGTTCAATGGTGAGTGATGGTAGAGTCAGCACCGAACTTTCGACAGAATGAAATCCTGTTTACATGGTTAGGTCTTCAGAAGGTTCAATGGTGAGTGATGGTAGAGTCAGCAACGAACTTTCGACAGAATGAAATACTGTTTAAATGGTTAGGTCTTCAGAAGGTTCAATGGTGAGTGATGGTAGAGTCAGCACCGAACTTTCGACAGAATGAAATCCTCTTTACATGGTTAGGTCTTCAGAAGGTCACAGGGTGAGTGGTGGTAGAGTCAGCACAGAACGTTCGACAGAATGATATCCTGTTTACATGGTTAGGTCTTCAGAAGGTCACGGGGTGAGTGATGGTAGAGTCAGCACCGAACTTTCGACAGAATGAAATCCTGTTTACATGGTTAGGTCTTCAGAAGGTTCAATGGTGAGTGATGGTAGAGTTAGCACCGAACTTTCGACAGAATGAAATCCTGTTTACATGGTTAGGTCTTCAGAAGGTTCAATGGTGAGTGATGGTAGAGTCAGCACCGAACTTTCGACAGAAAGAAATCCTGTTTACATGGTTAGGTCTTTAGAAGGTTCAATGGTGAGTGATGGTAGAGTCAGCACCGAACTTTCGACAGAATGAAATCCTTTTTACATGGTTAGGTCTTCAGAAGGTTCAATGGTGAGTGATGGTAGAGTCAGCACCGAACTTTCGACAGAATGAAATCCTGTTTACATGGTTAGGTCTTCAGAAGGTTCAATGGTGAGTGATGGTAGAGTCAGCAACGAACTTTCGACAGAATGAAATACTGTTTAAATGGTTAGGTCTTCAGAAGGTTCAATGGTGAGTGATGGTAGAGTCAGCACCGAACTTTCGACAGAATGAAATCCTCTTTACATGGTTAGGTCTTCAGAAGGTCACAGGGTGAGTGGTGGGAGAGTCAGCACAGAACGTTCGACAGAATGAAATCCTGTTTACATGGTTAGGTCTTCAGAAGGTCACGGGGTGAGTGATGGTAGAGTCAACACCGATCTTTCGACAGTATGAAATCCTGTTTACATGGTTAGGTCTTCAGAAGGTTCAATGGTGAGTGATGGTAGAGTCAGCACCGAACTTTCGACAGAATGAAATCCTGTTTACATGGTTAGGTCTTCAGAAGGTTCAATGGTGAGTGATGGTAGAGTCAGCAACGAACTTTCGACAGAATGAAATACTGTTTAAATGGTTAGGTCTTCAGAAGGTTCAATGGTGAGTGATGGTAGAGTCAGCACCGAACTTTCGACAGAATGAAATCCTCTTTACATGGTTAGGTCTTCAGAAGGTCACAGGGTGAGTGGTGGGAGAGTCAGCACAGAACGTTCGACAGAATGAAATCCTGTTTACATGGTTAGGTCTTCAGAAGGTCACGGGGTGAGTGATGGTAGAGTCAACACCGATCTTTCGACAGTATGAAATCCTGTTTACATGGTTAGGTCTTCAGAAGGTTCAATGGTGAGTGATGGTAGAGTCAGCAACGAACTTTCGACAGAATGAAATCCTGTTTACATGGTTAGGTCTTCAGAAGGTTCAATGGTGAGTGATGGTAGAGTCAGCACCGAACTTTCGACAGAATGAAATCCTGTTTACATGGTTAGGTCTTCAGAAGGTCACGGGGTGAGTGATGGTAGAGTCAGCACCGAACTTTCGACAGAATGAAATCCTGTTTACATGGTTAGGTCTTCAGAAGGTTCAATGGTGAGTGATGGTAGAGTTAGCACCGAACTTTCGACAGAATGAAATCCTGTTTACATGGTTAGGTCTTCAGAAGGTTCAATGGTGAGTGATGATAGAGTCAGCACCGAACTTTCGACAGAAAGAAATCCTGTTGAAATGGTTAGGTCTTTAGAAGGTTCAATGGTGAGTGATGG
The DNA here is from genome assembly GCA_036971475.1 of Prosapia bicincta. NCBI lineage: Eukaryota > Metazoa > Arthropoda > Insecta > Hemiptera > Cercopidae > Prosapia > Prosapia bicincta. Next base: position 243,478,503 of record JBAIZL010000001.1, read on the forward strand.
TAGAGTCAGCACCGAACTTTCGACAGAATGAAATCCTTTTTACATGGTTAGGTCTTCAGAAGGTTCAATGGTGAGTGATGGTAGAGTCAGCACCGAACTTTCGACAGAATGAAATCCTGTTTACATGGTTAGGTCTTCAGAAGGTTCAATGGTGAGTGATGGTAGAGTCAGCAACGAACTTTCGACAGAATGAAATACTGTTTAAATGGTTAGGTCTTCAGAAGGTTCAATGGTGAGTGATGGTAGAGTCAGCACCGAACTTTCGACAGAATGAAATCCTCTTTACATGGTTAGGTCTTCAGAAGGTCACAGGGTGAGTGGTGGTAGAGTCAGCACAGAACGTTCGACAGAATGATATCCTGTTTACATGGTTAGGTCTTCAGAAGGTCACGGGGTGAGTGATGGTAGAGTCAGCACCGAACTTTCGACAGAATGAAATCCTGTTTACATGGTTAGGTCTTCAGAAGGTTCAATGGTGAGTGATGGTAGAGTTAGCACCGAACTTTCGACAGAATGAAATCCTGTTTACATGGTTAGGTCTTCAGAAGGTTCAATGGTGAGTGATGGTAGAGTCAGCACCGAACTTTCGACAGAAAGAAATCCTGTTTACATGGTTAGGTCTTTAGAAGGTTCAATGGTGAGTGATGGTAGAGTCAGCACCGAACTTTCGACAGAATGAAATCCTTTTTACATGGTTAGGTCTTCAGAAGGTTCAATGGTGAGTGATGGTAGAGTCAGCACCGAACTTTCGACAGAATGAAATCCTGTTTACATGGTTAGGTCTTCAGAAGGTTCAATGGTGAGTGATGGTAGAGTCAGCAACGAACTTTCGACAGAATGAAATACTGTTTAAATGGTTAGGTCTTCAGAAGGTTCAATGGTGAGTGATGGTAGAGTCAGCACCGAACTTTCGACAGAATGAAATCCTCTTTACATGGTTAGGTCTTCAGAAGGTCACAGGGTGAGTGGTGGGAGAGTCAGCACAGAACGTTCGACAGAATGAAATCCTGTTTACATGGTTAGGTCTTCAGAAGGTCACGGGGTGAGTGATGGTAGAGTCAACACCGATCTTTCGACAGTATGAAATCCTGTTTACATGGTTAGGTCTTCAGAAGGTTCAATGGTGAGTGATGGTAGAGTCAGCAACGAACTTTCGACAGAATGAAATCCTGTTTACATGGTTAGGTCTTCAGAAGGTTCAATGGTGAGTGATGGTAGAGTCAGCACCGAACTTTCGACAGAATGAAATCCTGTTTACATGGTTAGGTCTTCAGAAGGTCACAGGGTGAGTGGTGGTAGAGTCAGCACCGAACTTTCGACAGAATGATATCCTGTTTACATGATTAGGTCTTCAGAAGGTCACGGGGTGAGTGATGGTAGAGTCAGCACCGAACTTTCGACAGAATGAAATCCTGTTTACATGGTTAGGTCTTCAGAAGGTCCAATGGTGAGTGATGGTAGAGTCAGCACCGAACTTTCGACAGAATGAAATCCTGTTTACATGGTTAGGTCTTCAGAAGGTTCAATGGTGAGTGATGGTAGAGCCAGCACCGAACTTTCGACAGAATGAAATCCTGTTTACATGGTTAGGTCTTCAGAAGGTTCAATGGTGAGTGATGGTAAAGTCAGCACCGAACTTTCGACAGAATGAAATCCTGTTTACATGGTTAGGTCTTCAGAAGGTCACGGGGTGAGTGATGGTAGAGTCAGCACCGAACTTTCGACAGAATTAAATCCTGTTTAGAATTAAATAGTGGCGTGCAGATATATGGTGGTCAATTCGAAGACATTTTGAAACGTAACAATTTCCGAGCACGGATTTTAAATAAGCTTAAAAAATACGGGAATAAAAAACCAGAGAAATCTACAAAAAAAATAATAAAAGAAATTTATTTTGATCGAACAAATGCCTATTACTGTAATGTAAAACTTTACCGGTTGAAATACCTGGAGCTGGACAGTTTGATATTGCCATTGGCGTAGAAATAATAAGAAATAGTTATTGTTGTTAGTGACTTTATTTTCAAGGGTTATAATATTACCTACCCTTGTAGAAAACTTTCAGACAAAAACGTAAAAATGTACGTTTTTGTGTAGTTAATTTGTACACGTATAAAAATAGCGTTACTGCAGGCAGTAAAACTGTACCGTAGTTCGAACTTGAATATTGAATATTAATGTCCTCAATATTAGCAACCCCCGCTGCATGTGCAATCAGCAAGGGCAAACAGGAGTCGTCAGCCAGTGTTCATGATTTATGCATGCCGACCCGTACACGTTGATTTAGCTTTGTGCAGGTGCACCGAGTGATCACTCCGACATCTACCACCGTGTTATACACGAGGTCTTCACATTACTAACATATTACAAACACGGGAAATAGCATCACTACATTTGTGGATAAGATTTTTTGAATGCAAAATATCGTCTTGCCCTTAAGCACGCACAAAATACTTTCACTAGGCAAAGAAATAATTTCATCGTGTGACTCCCAATAGGTCACTAGTTTTATGTTTCATGGTAGTTGGATATATAGGCCTAGATAAAGCTTTTTATGGCTTTTTGTTTTCCGTATTGATAATTTGGAAATTATATAGACGTGCGACTACCGCTATTTTCGTCAATTTTTTTCCCTATTCTTATGTACTTTTACGTCCTGAACACGAATTTTACATTAGTTTTTGTCGCTGAGGTCTTTTTAAGGCCAAATACCCTGAAGAAGAACACGTTCATCATTTTCTAGTGACGTCACGCCATCTCCATTCATAACTTACGTGTGTAAATATTTGAGACCCTTTTTGCTTAATTTTTATGGTTTCTGCATACGAATTTGAATATACTTATAAAGTCTCCAGTTAGGGTAGATTTGGTTGTAATTGTATACATTACTATATACCTATAATAAAATATATCTATAAGTGTCCAGTCAGGACAGATTTGGTTGTATTTTTATGGTTAAATGTATAAAATTACAACCAAATCTATCCTGACTGGATACTTCATAGGTATATTTCAGTATAGATAGGCTATATAAAATTAACTTACCCTGCCAATAACAAAAATAATAGTTATCAATGTAGCTTCAAGACGGGGATTGGCAATCTGCACATTTACCAAAGTTTAGATTCCTAAAACACCAACTACAGTTAGTTGTGACGTCACTGTATCACTCCGGAAACGATGCACAATCACTTACTACTCCTCTCTTCATTTTTTACCCAGCTTTAAATTGATAAAAAAATAACTTTTAGTGTAAAATAAAAAAAATTCTCGTGCATATCGTCCTAGGGCGTGTTTTAGAACAATTTTCTATTTTAATCTCAGGTGGCCCAATTCTCGCAGTTACCGCAACGGTGAGTAGAAAATGATGAACGTATCCTACTTCAGCGTATTTGGCCTTAAATAGACATCAGCGACAAAAACTAATGTCAAATTCGTTTTCAGGACGTACAAATACATAAGAAAAAAACCAATTCACGGAAATAGCGGTAGTCGCACCTCTATATATCTACCAATAATTTTGTAGTATTAAGTTTGTAATCTTTAACTTTTAATTTTAATAACATTGTTTTTCATTCTTAAAATTTCTTTTAATAATATAAAATAAACCTAACTACTCATTTAAATGACAAAATTATTTTGTCACCCTAAATGTTCAGAATGTAAGATTATGCGCCGCCATTTTGTACATTACCTCTGTTGGTTGCTTCAATAATCTGAATGATTTACACTCATGCTTACCATATATTGTACATTTTACGTATTTTAATGACAAAATTACAATTTTTAATTTCAAATTGTTAAACGATTGCTATTTTTACTTTTGTTGGCTAATATTAGCGTTCTCCCTAAGGTAATTCAGAACATTACCTTACAAACAATTTTCCATTGTTGCTAAATCCTACGACATTACTCGGGAACACCCTATGCTTCCAGTCACGTTATTATTGGGAGGGTAGCTGGCTGATGGCTTACACTAGCACGACACTTTTACACATTACATCGCACGCAAACACACAGTTGAGTGCAAGAAGGTGGGCAACCACTGGATCTGCATGCAACACTATAGTCATCCAAGCGGGCTAGGTTGGTTGCATGGCTACACTATTGCACTCATGTTACATACACACTGGCACGACACACATTACAACAGACAGAAACACACAGTTGTTTGCAAGGAGGGGGTAAGCACTGGATCTGCATACAACTCTTGCAGTCTTGCAGCCAGCTTGGCTGGTTGATTTACTCATACACCACTGCACACACACACACACACATATAACAATAAAACACATCTATCAACTGTTCTGCAGTTGATAGGTGGGTCATCAGCCAGATCACAAAAACTATTTGATCAATTATGATAAAAATTGTATCTTTATATATATATATATATATATATATATATATATATATATATATATATATATATATCGTAATATTATTATTTGAAACTAAGTGTATTGTTTACTGTTTTATTAAAAAAAAAGATTTTTATTAAATTTTTCTTAAATTTATTGTAATTTATTATTTTTACGATCGTTTCCATGGAAAACAAATAAACAATAGATTTTATAAATGTAGTGTAGGATACTTTAAAGTTACCTCAAATGTGATTTAATTTTTAAGTATAGTGCTAATAATTCTAGAACTGTGTGTGTGTGTGTGTGTGTGTGTGTGTGTGTGTGCGTGTGTGCGTGCGTGCGTGCGTGCGTGCGTGTGTGCGTGCGTGCGTGCGTGTGTGCGTGTGTGCGTGTGTGCGTGTGTGTGTGTGTGTGTGTGTGTGTGTGTGTGTGTGTGTGTGTGTGTGTGTGTGTGTGTGTGTGTGTGTGTGTGTGTGTGTGTGTGTGGTTTTGACGAGGGAAACCATGGCAGTGGCCATGACGAGGAATACTCATACGGTGATTATGGTGATGGAAACTGCTGCTAGTGGTCAAAACGATGGAAGCGGATCTTACTGCACCGTGTGCAATTGTACCGGGATACACGCTAGAGAGGCTGATAAATCTTCGAACATAATTAATTGATAGAATGAATTTGTCTTGGCAGAGACGAGTCACGTTGAATGACGTTTCCTGGAGTGAAGCGCCGACTTGGATTTTTTTTATTTTTTTATTTAGTGTCTACGTTGTGCAATTTCATCACTCTGAGCAGCCTTTACCGCTGAATAGCGTGACTATGCTCATGATTATTACAGAAGGTCATTTATTGCTCTTATCTGAAACATTATGCAGTACATATTATTTTATAGCATTTACATAGGCATTAAATCGTGGTAAAAATATACTCCCGTCCTGTCTAGACATATCAAAATATATTAACTTACAGAGACCACTTGCCTGTCTGGAAAGTTACATACTTGGCGTTTGTTTATTATGTATCGTATTGAGAAGTGTATTTTTTTAAATAGATTTGTGAGTGTATAATACCTAGTCAATACTTTTCATTTTTTTATAAATGTCAAATAATCATCTCGCCTGTTCGGATATTAAAATCCTACCCTGATCGCTTGTTCTAATTGTAACCCGAATTCCTGATTTTATCAGAGAGAACTACTTGTTCATAACTTGTTATTTTATTTAGGGATGTCTAATTTTAAGTATTTATTTTATCACCACAATGAAATGTTTAAACATGAGGTCGTAAGTTGCGAGATGAAGCCTATACACGAGGAAAACAAAAGATAGAATATTCTTGAATCGTACTGTAGTAGCTAACGGCGATTATGTCACTAATAACAATGGATAGAAAAGCATTGTAAACATATATATATATAATTAAGATTGAAATGGATACTTTAAACCCCGGGGATATTTAAGGTAGGCCGTGGTGAACAATAGAATACGGTAGAACCCTCCTTATTTAGAAAGATTTTCTACTATTTATCCAGATCTCTATACATAATGTATAGAGAGTAGACAGATCTTTGGATCGCCGTTAGAGAGTAGGATTATTTCACGATAAGAGCATTAACACAATATTTTGATTGCCTTATCATCCCAATAAGATCCATGAAAACAATTTAATTTTAATTTATGATTTTAAAAAATTATTGCTTCAGCGGGAATTGAACCTATAAACGCAGATGATTATTACACTTGTTAAAAGCTCGCAAAATAATGCAATTATATTATGCATGCTAGTATTCTATTTACTGTTCAAAATGCAGAAAATGTTTTAAAATACATAAAAAACATAGTTCTTAATTCAAATATTTAATATAAACCAACTAATTAATAACTTAAAATATATAACAAAAGCATGAGTTGTTACTGCAGACAATAATATAACGTCAACACATTTATTTATCAAATAAAACTATTAATTCATTATTAAGTCGCTAAAACGTAACATTACAATATAAAAGTCTTGATTAACATTTTTATTTAATGTCTGTTAATAACTATTATTTTTTTATACAGGCTAACTATAGATTACAGACAATTTGCTTTTTTAAACACTCAACCTTTCGAATTTCTTTCCGGAATTCCTTTTCAAGAGCTCAGTTTTAATTAAACAATTATACAACATAACTTACGATTTATAAAATACATAACATTATATAAAACATAAAAAATACACAAATTATTAAACTCTTATTAAATATCCATTTACAAGTCAAAACCTTTTTCCATCACAATAAAAACAGACAAATCACAGATACATACGCTAACACATCTACTATTAATAATAGAGTCAATATGTTAAATTTTAAACCACACAACCATTATAATACAAAAATTACCTCGAGTGCCCAAAAAACCTACAATGTAACTGTTTAATTAAAATTGAGAACTTGACAAGGAATTTCGGAAATAAATTTGAAACGTTGAGTGTTTAAAAAAGCAAAATTGTCTGTGATCTGTCATTAGCCTATGTAAGAAACGTTATAAAAGTCTTTAATAGTTCTATTTTTCTTTAATATTTATTGCATATGCTAATCTTGTATAGAGAAGTTATAAATTTATACAATATAGAATGTGTCGTATCAGCATTTATTACTTTAGCCTTACATTTTTTTAATTTTACAATTTAAATATAATATTTTTAAAAAAACTTGAAAGTTCTTCAGCAGATAGAAAACATCTATACCCTGACGATATTTACCGTTAGCAACTGTTTGTAATGTCTATATTTTAAAAAATAAAATACTATACCCTGATTGAACTACAAAAGTTTTAAAAACAAAAAATTAAAATATACAGTACTTTTTAATTAAAAATTTTAACAAAAAACAAATATTAAGATAATTTTTTTTCTTCTTCATCCAACGCCCACTGTTGGCATTTCTAGCATCCGGTGCCGCGCGGTCCAATAGAGGATGGTTAGACTCTCAAGGTCGCTCATTTCTGTAATCCTGTTTCGGCTTTCTGTCAGGTCTCTGCAACTATAGAGATGTTTCATATCCATTTGTAAATTTACCTCGTGGCATACCGGGCACACTGCCGATGCCGAAACACCAATTCTTGCGAGATGTGCTGCAAGGTAGTCGTGTTCCGTGACTCATCCTTGATGAGCTGTTCCCAGCTATTTTAAGCCGCGGCTATCGTGTAAGAGTAGCCACTCTTATTTTTAAGAGATCTATTATTTTCCTCGCTATTTGCGCATTTGCAGAAATAAAAGTGACAAGCTCTCGGGGTTGGCAGCGGTGAAGCTCGGTGAAGCCCATGTCAAGACGATCAGCCCTTTCATCCCCCGGTATCCCGTCATGACTCGGGATGCACTGCAGCACAAGTTCTCATCACCTCTGCATGAGATCGTGAAGAGTTTAGCGACACCGGTAGATACGCTCACAGGCTCTATCACTGTTGGATGAAACTTAATAAATCGCAGCCTGTGAATCTATAAGGAAGACTGTTCGGAGGGATTCTGATATAGCAGCTAACTTCACAGCTGCCTCGTGGATTGCACGTACCTCACCATCGTAGTTGTTAAGCTCGGATCCCACTGCTACACTACCTTGTAAGAACCCAGAAAAGTAGCCAAGTTATATTATATTAGGTTAAACCAATTTTGGAAATATTTAAAAGTAATGATGTCATCATCGTACTACCGATAAAAATGCGTCAGATATTTTACTAAAAATAATTCTTATAATTCATTATGAAGCTGATACGAAAGTCACATAACCTTGTAATAGTCTTTGATAATTCAATATTCGTAAATACTTACTTTATATTCTAATCTCCTATAGGAAAGTCAATATTACGCAGGTTGTAACATAACCTTAATTATTTCTATTCACATATTTAAATTTTACATTAATCATATTTATATCATACATTTTGTTAATTATGACCTTAGTAATGAAGCCTAATTAATTAACAGGTTAGTATATTAGATAACTATATTTACCATTAACGAAAAAGGAAATAATACATTTTCCCTAGGCTCAGATTTTAACTTACTGTTAATGTACAATATATAACATAACTTAACCTAAAAATAATAAAAACAGCTGTTGTTTTGAATTATTGCGCTACAACACGAATTACTCAAGTTCGATAATTTTGAACTTAGACTACAAGAAATTTTATTTGAAAATTATTTAAGAATAACTTTTCCGCGGAGATGAAAACAAGGTTAGCATTAACCTCAATGTTTCACTTTCGGAAATCTTCGGGACAAAAGCATTCTCTCACCTCTAAGAGAGTCGTTAGGCATGACGTCACGTTCTGCCGATTCACTGCCGTGCAATTTTCTTTTTATGCTGCGCATATGAAGTTTCTGTTAATAACAGAAGAGCTTCGTGAAGTTGCGATCGATCTGTGTAATGGAAAAATGAGTATTTCATCTGTTCTTGTTTTCCCGAATCTGTGGAACATATGTTCTCGCCAATCTGTTGCTTTATACAACGCAATGATGTGTTAACACGAGCGACAACCCGTTCGCCCTTCAATGTCAGCTATATAGTATAGTGTTGATATATTAACTTTATTACGTATGTTTTACGAAGTAGCTATTGGCGCAAACTAAACCCTTCATTCGTTTTAATATGAGGCGTTAAGGGAAAAGTACTCGTTTAAAAGATGGAACGGTTATATTTTGTAACTCTTGAAGTACATCGTTTTCATAAAATAATTATAAAAATATATTTTTTAATAGCTGTACAAAGAGTTGAAATGACTTTAAGTTGGATTAAGGTAGGGACATAAATTTCGCATATGTTGAATAGTGGTTTACCAGTAACAACCATTTGACACGTTATCGTCCAAATAACGACAGGAAAGGAATAAATATATATGGCCTAAGCAACTTTGTGCAGTACGTAGGGGAGATATGGCATCAAACAGAATTGTTCAGGGCTTGCGCTTGTGTGAGTGTGTGTACGTGGGTGCACGCGAGCTCAAAAAAAAAATAGTTTCTTATTTAACTGGAAATTTTTTTAGGGGGTTTGGACCTTGTTTTTTGTTATTGTAAATGTCACTCCTGTTCGGAAACGTTCGACAAAGATCGGAAACTACACGAGTCGGCTATAGTTTGAGTTACTATATTGTACATCGCATAATGTATGTTTTGATTATTGTGTATTATAACGATAGAATATGAAAAAAGTATTACTATTTTTTGTATTTCGTTTTACAAGCTTTATATTAAATTTGTATATTTTGCTTAGTTTCTCTTTAGACAGGTAGTAATATTCATCACTTTGCTTGTCAAGTCATGTAATCAAACATTCTACCCAAAATATTAAAATATTGTCAGTTCACAACTGATAGTTTATATCAGTGCAAACTTACAACTGACTGCGAAATATTAAAAAATAATTCATCTTAAGACATAATACAACTTTCCTTAGATGTTTATTATCAGTGGAGTTACAATGAAAATATTGGAAAGCACCCCAATACCACAAAAATAATCAAAAATAACAAATAAAACAATGTACTTGAGATTAAACCCTTATGTACATTTCGATGACCATGTCATCATCATTAGAGGGTCGCATTACAAAATCAAAATTTAGCAAACAAGAAGTTACAAACTAGAGTGATCTTTCTGTTTGTTGGAGTGACGTAACTTCTTGTTTGTAATTTTGTAATAAGACCCTCTGATGATGATGACATGGTCATCGAAATGTACAAGAGGGTTTCATCTTAAGTAACTTGTTTTATTTGTTATTTTTAATGGAGTTTTTTCCAATATTTTCATTGTAATGTATTGTATCACTGTGTTCTTGATATTGTATATTAGTGGGCTCTATTTAAACAAACTTCTACTTAAAGTATAAAAACAGTCGTTTTAAAACATAAAATTACGTTGAACGAAATTTATTTTATTTTATTGTAATAGTTATTAATATAAACTCAAAAATAATAAAACTATATAATATAAATCTTAAAAAATTTAAAACGTTTTCTACCTGGATAAAATGTATAAATTATATATAAAATCTAACGTTTATTTTCGCTATACCTAAAATATTCTCCGTCCAGCGATGTGTTATTATATTTAATTTTTCAAATAAATATTTTTTTGCGCGCCTAGCCAGAATAATTGTGCGAGTTGTCGAGTTGGCGTCACGCTAAAATCTTCTCGCTCTAACACATAAATGTATATAACTATTTTAGCTTTAACTAAATGATAATATGATTTTGTGTAACAGCTGATTTTATGTCTTAGAGCAGATGTATTAACACGTAGGTTATGTTACTGTATTTTCTGTACATTAGCCTATTAACAAAATGTTATTGTTTTTGTTTACCATTGTTATGTACATATTATTATGTTATGTTATTTAAAATAATAATTATCAGTTAATAAATATATTATAGATTATACATATATCGATAAATCTTGCAATAATTATTTCAATACAATAATAATAAGTATATACTTTTACTTCAACTTTTTAAAGCAAAACTTCCTTAATCGAGTCTGACGTTTTTTAAGAAGTGTTTTCAATCGAATTCGTTAAATAAAATTTGTATTCCGTAAATTTCAAAATATCTAATAAACGTTTTCTAATAACGACCTGTTTTATGTTATGTAATGTACATTGTTAAGTAAATATGTATCTATTAAATATTTTTTATCTGTTAATAAATAAATATAATAATTTATCCAATATAGAGTCTAATGAAAATGAGTTATATATTTTCATTAGAATTATATAAAAGAATTTTTTAGAAACCAATTTCAATTAAATTCATTAAATAAATTTTTTTCAGTAAAACAAAAAAGTTTTCTAATAACTAAATTATTTTATTAACTAAATCCTATTAAAACTTCTATTACCTACATTTTTCAAAAGAAGTAATGTATTCATTTCTGTAGGCCGTCCCACGCACCGCCACTTGGATGTATTCTATTAAATATAACATTATACAATTGAAGTAATCACTCATGTTGCCCAGTCCCACTGACTGCCACATTTAACATTTGTTTTATTTAAAAATGACCTTGAGATTCTCTCCTCCGTCTTGCGGTAAAGTACAGCAATTAGTTTTTGGCAAAATGCTTTTAAAAGTGTTTCCTACATTCTCCCCTTCAAATGAAACAGCCACCTTAATAAGCAGCCTGTCGGTACAAATCAACAACCCCTGATTGAAACATTTAATACTTCCCTAACAAAAGGTTTCCTTTAGGAACGTCGTTCCCGAGATTATCCCCCCCCCCACCCCACCGGCTCACGTTCCTGTGCCTACACAATGGCAGCGCCACAGCCAAACTAATCCTAATCCTTCAACCTTTACGTGCTTTACGAGCGGGGACATCCTTCGGCTGGATATTTCATAAGTTGTAACAGGAATATATTTAAAGACTAATGTGATTTAATAATTATTTACAAAATAATTCAATTTAATTTTACTTTGACAATAATTGTTTCAGGAATTCTTAGTAGTATAAATTTATGCATGGATAGCTATTTACTCTACAGTTGTTAGACTTAAATCTAATATTATCTTTAAAAACTGATAGTGAGTTGATTTATCTGCAGGCGTAATGTTACAGTATTATAGCTTGTGTTTTATAAATTTAGTTACTATACCCGTTTTCTGAAATTACGCTGTTGGCTTTAATTTTAAATACACAAATTTAATACAAAATAATTATTCGGTATTTAAGTTGAATTAAAGTAGCTATGCCAACCCTCAGCTTTCCCGTGCGTCGGTGTCGGAAATGACGGAGGAGCTTCTACATTGTTCCGAACGTTTTTCAGTTTATCTGTGAGCGTAGACCATTTATTATGAGACTATTTTTACTTATTGTTTAGAAAACATTGTGAAAATGAAGTTACTGGGTATTTCTTAATTTGTATTGTAAAATCCACTCACTTAAGTAGCGATAAATTAGCGCCAATTTTACCCAACATTAGTTGCTTCCTATATTTGTGATAAAACTATAAAATGGAGGCAGTAAATAAACACAGTAGTAAATAGATGTCCTATGATTAAAAGTGTAAGTTTAAGCATTCTGTTACTATTGACGTACTAAAATGTTTTTGTTTTTTATTGTTTGGTTTAATGTTTTTTGTTTTAGTTTGCATTCATAACCTTGTAAAGTTTTGTTTTTTTCCTATACGTTCTTCTCGTTAATTATTTTTGTATTTAATTATAACCCTAAATACATTTGTCAACTATATCGTGAGGTGCAGTAGTGTATTAGTGTTGTACTTTAGTGATAGCTGTGTAGTGTTTCAACTTAATTAAGAATGTGTAGGGAGCAATGAGGCAGTGGTGGGAGACTGTGTTGTCAGATAGTGCCATTGTCCGGTTGTCTTCTGAGTTGCACGGGTGAATCACACCACCTTCTACAAATATGTAAACACCAATGTGAGGATCTCACTGTGAATGCCCGCATCGCATTGGCTCCGCCGTGACGAGCCCCAACCACTCTCTGCGTTAGTGTGGCCACTCAATTATAAAATTAGACTTTAAGAAGGGGTTGGAAATCCTCTTTAACATAACCCCAATAAATAATTCCATTCAGTTTAATTTCGCACGAGTTGTTAGAGTCGGGACCACTATTACCGTGCACTTGGCTTTGAGAGATCGCAATAGGCGAGAAGCGTGTGGAGGCGTGCCTTGATTCAGTATAAATACTTTCCTACAAACATGATAAGGACTGTCAAAACACTGACTTACGTGAGACGGTCGACATTAGGAAAATTAGAAGATAAATTAGCTTCGGTATGAAATAAAATACAATCTTGAAATATGTGTAGACATATCGGATGCAGAACCTGTTGGTGTGTAGAACACTTTGAAAATGTAACATGTTTTCCTACTTGGTAGTACACGAGAAAGCGAGAGTGAACAAGTGCCCGGTTAACTGAACCATTATTTAGTTCATCCACGTAAAGTGTGTAGTAAGTGAGAGAAGCCCCCCTACTCGGCTCTATATCATTCGGCAACTACACTTACAATGTATCTTTTTTTGTATTCTCTGTTCCTTTTGTTATTCCGAGTTTAACTTCAAAATTCAACCCCGATGAAATATTACACATTAGATTTTGAATGTGAACTTTATTGCAGTTTTCGCAAAATAGTCATGGTAATATACCCTTCTTATTTCAACCAAAAAGACCGCTTTTGACTTCCAAAATACGAAGAACAACCTCTGTTTAATTTTTTTTCCCAGAAAATATACTGTTGTATTGAGTTATTAATTAAAATAAGCACTTATTTTTTCCTTAAAAATTATTTCTGACAAATAATAAAAAAAGTACTTGTACTTGAAAATCCAACTAAAACTATGAGTTATTGTTTATGTCCAATCAAAGCGTAACTTTGTGTCCTCTCTATTAAGTAGAATACTCGTTTAAACTTTATAAAATATTCAAAAGGTACAAAAATTGGATTACTTTTATTTGTAGCACTTTTGAGTTTTGACGAAAACAAAGTCGTATAGAATTAAAAACTCGGTCTTTCAAGTCACTCGCAACTTGCAAAACATCGCAATTTAAAGTTGTGTAAATGCAGCCCATCTAATGAGACTCGCCCCGTAATGAGACGCGGAATAAAAAGTGTTTTCCATTTGAAGATGTTGGAAAACAAGCCTTACAGATCGTAATCATCCTGCTCATTAAATACAGACTAACCTTTGGTGGGCTGAGTTTTTAGAATCACGCAATTACTGTAAAGTAGAGATATCTATAGTGGGGTAGGGCGGAAATAAGTGGATAGAAATGGCGAATGTGACATCGTTTAAAAACTTTAATGAATGATACATTTATTTCTAATAGAAAACCTTAATATAAAGGCATGCAAAATAACGTTTATAAAACATTTTAATTTTAAATTAAAACAATTTGAAAATAACACTGGTAGCCTTCTAGTAACCGTTCGTCATGCCCCGCCTCCAAAAAGTAGGTTCTGAATTATTAGTATCGGTGCAACATACAGCACAAATTCGATTCAGGAAGGTTCTCCAAAGGCGTCGCAGATTACGCCATTTTGGGGTACTGTCAAACTGGAGGACTATAGACTGAATTCGTCGACAAAAAATAAGTTTTAAACCGAAATTCGGAGCTCGGTGAATTGTTAATGGCGCGGGGTAAACTAGACCATACAGGTTTGAGGATCACAGAAGTGCACGGAAAGGTTCAGGAATAAAGTACCATGGGGCCTGAGGTAGCAACTGGATACCAAATATTAAATCCCTTAGAAATAGGTATTTTTTATTTGTCAATAATTTAGACTATACTATGTAAATTTTGTTTCAATTATTATAACTTCTGTGAGCTATTTAACCATATAAAAAACGATTTCTGTACATTTGTTTTTGGAGAACAATAAAGACCTATTTTCCTAAACATTTTATAAATGTATATAATTATATTGTATGAATGTGAGTAAATTATCATGATGTAATAAGATATTTAAATAATTAGTTTTTCTCTCTGTTTCAGGTAAGAATATGTTTACTGGTTGTTTAGACGTTCTATTTTAGTGAGTAAAGCAAGACATATTTGAGTATTTTTATATAGCAACAAGGTAGCTTTTGTTTTTTTTCCTACGATTAGATCAATTTAACTTTTCTATATGCGCACGCGTGCATGTCAGTTCGCTAGTTTATGTTGGTTTTTGTTTTGATATATGGATTAGTATAATTGACGTGGGCGGCATTTTCTTTTGAGATTACTTACGTGTTTGGATTGACACAGATTCTAATCGTATACATTTTACTAGCTAAATTCAATGGGACCAGAATAACCCGCTCAGAGGCAAGACGATAGAAATACCTGCATAATGAGTCTATTTGTAGACTTGTGCGTGATTGTCTAGTAAACATGGGGACGTGAGAGTGGAGAGAGTAGAAGGACATCTAGTATACTATTCTTCAAAGAACACAAACATAGACGTTAGTATTGGCGAGAATGTACACTCCAGTACGTGAATTCACTCCCCCCCCCCCCACGAATCCAACCTGAACTCGTGACTCCGCCAAGGGTGATTATCGTTAGGCGCGGTACGACGGTACCTCGAGTACCTTTCTCTAAGCGTCCGAAGCCCTCATAAGCCCCGGAATTTTTGACCCGTTCCTAGGACGAAACGAACTTTAACTCGACACTACGTAGTTTTTTCAGAAATACTCGGGACGAGTAAATTTTTCGAACGGCCAGGCTTACAATATTTTCAGATCTAGTTCTGCGTCACCAGAACAGATTCTATTTCCCACGGGCACATGGGGGTGGTAGAATTAGGCTTTATCATACAGGCAGTGCCCTTGATGTGTATATTGAAAGATCAAGGATAATAAGATACAAATAACAGAAAAAGAGTGACAGGAGAGTGATTAGCCTCGTGACATTAATCCTCCTCCTAGAATACACAATTTAAAAAGAGAAGCTTAGAGTCTACCCTAGCTTGTGAAACCACTAACCCCACGAAACCTTTTCTCAACTCTTGTACCGGTGGACAGGATCTCCGCGGGTCGTGTTCATGATCCCGTGTTGCAATGTTTGTTAACTAAGCCCCAAAACCCTGAATGCTCGTGAAAGTGCTATCCCACTCCTCTTAAGCGAGTAGTGGGGCCACTACAGCTTTTCTGATCCTCCAGACGCCGGCAGAGACTTCGCACATTTCAGACCAGACGGGATGTCTTACCTTTATCCAATGGGCAGTGTGGTTGTGCTTTCTGGAAAGTAGAAGAAAGAAAAGAATTTGAAACGTAAAAATGTGGCACGGGATGACTTAGCCGCTCGGCTCTTGTCTCCCTTTATCTGATGGACAATGCTTGGTACACATTCAATCCCTAAAGTCAAAAAAGGCAACGCTGTAAGTGTCCTTTATCAAGCATTGACTCATGGGAACGTTGCCAGTGTCCTGCTAACGGGTATCACGGTGTATTGACTATATTCCACGAGTACAGACGTAAAAGCTACCGTGGAAGATAAATTTAGAGAAGTGATAGTAGAATTGGATGAGTCGTCTAGTAACTGAGCACTCGATTACCAACCTAACGGTCACGTGATTGCTACACCGAAGTGGGCAAAGAACTACTGTGTGCTTTCTACCTCCCTCGTGAAACTTAGTAGCTAGGGCCAAACCTAAAGTACAGTAGCACGGGACAAGTATCAATGAGGTTGCAGATTACTTCCGAGGGGTTTGTGGTTGTAGTTGGAGTGTTGGTCCTGAGGACCACGTTTTTATCAACTGTATGATATTTCTATCCATCAGCTGGAGAACAGGCTGATATTTTTAATAATATCAGCCCGTATAGCTAATATCTCTATGGAAAAGTAGTGAAGTCTTGTGAATATACGAGGTATTTAGTTATTACACTTTGGCTATCAGACATTTTGTTAACTAAAGGTTGTTAAATTGTTAACTTACACTTTCCTCTTACGACTTCTCGTATTCAGCTAGCTACGAGGCTGAAGAAGTCGTAAGACGAGAACGTTTCCGCCAAATGTAAGTAAAAAATTTAACAACCTTTAGTTAACAAAACGTCTGATCGCAAGTAATAGCAAAAGTGTAATAAGTAATTAACAACCAGCTCGTCATGAACAGCAACAGGATTTCGAGGTATTTAGATATAATTTAGGTACATAGCCCCTCTTGGTAGGGAATATAGGCGAGGGGGTCATGAAATTACAATATAGTGTGGTATATCTGAAATAGACCTTGGCTAAAACCGGTTCGTAAAGAGAGATATTACTTACCTTTCGTCTAAGAAAAAGGGTAAGTAGGTTAGATTTAATTAGTTACGACTAAGGGAATGGCATAATAATCCCCTAGTATAGAGGATAGAGGGACATTAATACCCGCGTGTTAGGGTTGCTTCCCTTAGGTATACTTACTCTTCCCGGGGTGTTACCCGTCATTTGAAGTTGGACCATTGCAAACAAACGTAAGCCTACAAAAATTGTATTTCTGGGAAAATATTATTCAGCTTTCAATTACTAAATTTTTACAGTATAGTTTTTTGTTGTTCTCACAACCTTTAAAATGATATTTAATTTTTTTAAACATTATGTCAAGTTTATATTTTACTCAATGAATATATTTTGGCGAATCTTTTATATCAAAACAATTCTACTTACGAAATTCTGTTATTACTTGAAACAAAACACCCTGATGACGCAATTTTCATTAAATTTGCATGACCTTTTCAACGATATTCAGTTTTGCATAAGGCCATGCTGTAAGGGTTACATTGTAAGCGTCTTTCTTCCCTTACAAAAGCCCTTTCCAGCTGTTTAACGCTACATTATAAGGAATGTTTATTGCTAACGACATTTGCATATTAACGCAGCAATATGTGCATACTAATGAGCGGACATGTAAAATGTATTTTAAGTTACAAAGTATGAAGACTATACGCGCAATGTGAATCATCCGGCCTCGATGAGTCGCTGCGTTTGCAATAAATCGACGCCAGAGTTGTGATTCAATTAACCCTGCTGGCATGAAATAATGCGGCGTTAATTACACTGTCGAGAATTTGTCCTGCGTACGTAACAACCTGATCGATCCGTGTAGCTACACAAATCGATTACTTTACGAAGCAAATTCAGCCGTTGTGGAGCAGTATATCAGAATAGCTTCGTTACATTGTACATAGTTTTGTGACTCAATAGTCAAAGTGTCGGAGGGGGAGAGGGCGGAAAGTAATAAAGTAGGGTTAAAGTACAAGATACTCCTCCGAAACAGTATAGCTCCTGTAGGTAGAGGCATTCTTTCGGAGAGCTGTATTACAGGAACAGCAGTCGTTCATTCTTTCTATAAGAACAGCAGTATGAGAATTATTTCAGATAGTTTGTTATTCAATATCATTCTTTCAGTATGAGCATCCTAAAGAATATCAGGCCAGAGATCTAGAAAGGTTGATATCATATGTTTAGGTGCGTTAGCTTTTGGAACATTTTTTTAAATTTCCAAAGAAACGTCCTCAAAAACTCTCATTCGATATTTTTAGGTTTCATCTAATGATTACAAGTCCTGCACTAGATTTAATTTTACTCGCTTGTAATCGATTAGTTATATTATGATTTTTATGTCATCTAGATTTATGTAAAATATAGTTCTATTGTTTAAAAAACCATTTTGCTCCCTCTTTTCGGATTAGAATTGAAAAGACAGTTACATAACTCAGCTTCGCGTTAACTTAAAAAAAAAGCTTTATTCACGCCTACAGCCTGTTACACTTGATTTACAAGAAGTGTTAGAATATAACACAGAAATTAAGACAGTACAACTTTCCTTACAACTAAAAGAGTAACGGTTCAGTAAATGGTCAAAATCTCTGCTGTTCTATGTAATAAAGTTAGCTTATATGTACGTTTTTACGTTATCTCTTGGTATTTGTCACACACATCCTTTGAACATCTGAGCATTCTTAACCGAAGTGAGGATAGTTTATTATAAGGGGTTATAAGTGTTGCTGAGTTTATTGTCAGGGGTTAAGGGAAGCTTTCTGTTGTATAACATAACTGACGACCAAAATTAAACTAATAATAGGCGTTACAGTTTTTCTTTTGCACAATACGGTTGTAACCAAGGTGGCTTGAATACATGTCTTCTATCCACCTTGGGTCGTAACGACCACATTGTACTTTTGACTGTGTATACCTGATGCTGTACACCTAATCAGCTGTTTATTACATCATGCTTGACTGTGACGTGTTTCACTTTTGCCTACCTGCGCCGTGTCATCTTGCCTCAGAACATCATTAAACTGAGTTTTTTATTCTTATCTTAGTTTTAGTATATTTACGTTTGCCACCATTTACATTTTCTTTCAAAAATTTCCAATGTTAGTGTTCGCCCAGACGACGTCATAAGTATCGTTTACTTTATCCCAGGAAACCATTATGTCCATTCCGCAGCCCTAGCTATTGCCATATATTCTCCTAGACCCTCTTCTTATTAAGGGCGTGTTACAAGTAGATAGAGACTGTGTCCATCTAAGGTGAACATGATGCCATGTCTCCCCTATATCAGGGGATTTTATGTCCCGCTTTACTTTATCCCAGGAAACCATTATGTCCATTCCGCAGCCCTAGCTATTGCCATATATTCTCCTAGACCCTCTTCTTATTAAGGGCGTGTTACAAGTAGATAGAGACTGTGTCCATCTAAGGTGAACATGATGCCATGTCTCCCCTATATCAGGGGATTTTATGTCCCGCTTTACTTTATCCCAGGAAACCATTATGTCCATTCCGCAGCCCTAGCTATTGCCATATATTCTCCTAGACCCTCTTCTTATTAAGGGCGTGTTACAAGTAGATAGAGACTGTGTCCATCTAAGGTGAACATGATGCCATGTCTCCCCTATATCAGGGGATTTTATGTCCCGCTTTACTTTATCCCAGGAAACCATTATGTCCATTCCGCAGCCCCAGCTATTGCCATATATTCTCCTAGACCCTCTTCTTATAAGGGCGTGTTACAAGTAGATAGAGACTGTGTCCATCTAAGGTGAACATGATGCCATGTCTCCCCTATATCAGGGGATTTTATGTCCCGCTTTACTTTATCCCAGGAAACCATTATGTCCATTCCGCAGCCCTAGCTATTGCCATATATTCTCCTAGACCCTCTTCTTATTAAGGGCGTGTTACAAGTAGATAGAGACTGTGTCCATCTAAGGTGAACATGATGCCATGTCTCCCCTATATCAGGGGATTTTATGTCCCGCTTTACTTTATCCCAGGAAACCATTATGTCCATTCCGCAGCCCCAGCTATTGCCATATATTCTCCTAGACCCTCTTCTTATAAGGGCGTGTTACAAGTAGATAGAGACTGTGTCCATCTAAGGTGAACATGATGCCATGTCTCCCCTATATCAGGGGATTTTATGTCCCGCTTTACTTTATCCCAGGAAACCATTATGTCCATTCCGCAGCCCTAGCTATTGCCATATATTCTCCTAGACCCTCTTCTTATAAGGGCGTGTTACAAGTAGATAGAGACTGTGTCCATCTAAGATGAACATGATGCCATGTCTCCCCTATATCAGGGGATTTTATGTCCCGCTTTACTTTATCCCAGGAACCCATTATGTCCATTCCGCAGCCCTAGCTATTGCCATATATTCTCCTAGACCCTCTTCTTATTAAGGGCGTGTTACAAGTAGATAGAGACTGTGTCCATCTAAGGTGAACATGATGCCATGTCTCCCCTATATCAGGGGATTTTATGTCCCTCTCTACTTTATCCCAGGAAACCATTATGTCCATTCCGCAGCCCTAGCTATTGCCATATATTCTCCTAGACCCTCCTCTTATAAGGGCGTGTTACAAGTAGATAGAGACTGTGTCCATCTAAGGTGAACATGATGCCATGTCTCCCCTATATCAGGGGATTTTATGTCCCACTTTACTTTATCCCAGGAAACCATTATGTCCATTCCGCAGCCCTAGCTATTGCCATATATTCTCCTAGACCCTCTTCTTATAAGGGCGTGTTACAAGTAGATAGAGACTGTGTCCATCTAAGATGAACATGATGCCATGTCTCCCCTATATCAGGGGATTTTATGTCCCGCTTTACTTTATCCCAGGAAACCATTATATCCATTCCGCAGCCCTAGCTATTGCCATATTCTCCTAAACCTTCCTCTTATAAAGGCGTGTTACAAGAAGATAGAGAGCGTCTCCATCTAAGGTGAACATGATGCCATGTCTCCCCTATATCAGGGGTTCTTATGCCCCTATCCTAATTCCACCTATATTCACAATCCTTAAAATCCTTCAGAGTAATTTACGGTCTTACTGGCTGATCGCAATAAAACTAAAACCACAAAACTATGACCAATTAATAAATTCTGACAAAAAAACTTCTATCCTCCTGCTGTAAAGAGAGATTGGTAGGATAACATCTTAAATGAAGTACAGATTCAAAACCTATAGAACTGGTTAATGGTGGTGTTCTTGACAGATCATCAAGTATCATGTTACCCAGTGATATATGATGATGCTATGAAGCTACAGTGGCTAGACGGTGGAAAAATCTTACTTTTTATTACTTCCACCATTCTCGTTGACGTAAATTCAATCAAACAAGTAATATAAAAAAATTCAATTCCTACTGAGGTTATTAAATAATTTTATTTTAGTTACACTAGAGCACTATTTATGATGTTGTGTGGTAACCATGGCAACAGCTTAAGGTTGTACAATGGAGGTTTCGACTACAACCAGATACGTAAAGAAAAATTATTATACATCTTTGAGAAATAAATTTCTAGGTATTGAAAAGTTGGAGCGGTATGAAAGTGCGCTAGACTTCGAACTTGAAAGTTCTCGGTTCGAATCCGGCTGGGCATCTAAACTTTTATAATTTAATTATTGAATAAATATTTGAGAAACGTTATTAACATCAAATGTCATCCACTGCAGGTTAAAAAAAGTATATATTTTACTGAATGAATAAAAACGTATTTTATTAACGATTGAAAATTTGTATAAGATATAAATATCGAGAGAGTGTAAGCTAATAGAAGGAATTTAAAAAACAGTCTGAATATCATGGTCACCAAATTATGGCTGCAGAGTGTAGAGGTAAGTTACCACAGATGGTTGAATTTTAAAAGTTCTAAGATCATGATTTGGAGGGAAAGCATGAAAAATATTTACAATAATGGTTTCTAGTACCACAGTTAAGCGACCATGTTCACGTGATACCACAAAATATCCTATATATCCAAGGGTATTGTTGGCTTTACATAAATTATAATTGTATTCGATATTTTTCCCATCCTTCTAAGCGATACTGGGCAAGCATAATGACTGCTCGCATCAAAGTACATACAAAACTTAAAATACATATTTTTCATATTTTTGAATTTTCCAATATTACCTTTTGGCGACCATTCATTGTCTATAAATTTAAAGTGTATGTCATTTATATTAATATCAGACGATTGAAATATTAGTCAATAACATTTATTTTCAAAATTACTGTGACGTTTCGACTATTTGTTTGCCAAACCAATACGTGTACATTACACGTAAAGTCGGTTCAGAATGTGTTTGCGCCTGATGTAAACACAATCACGAGGCGAACACGTGCAAGGGACGGTAAGCTATGAGTCCGGTTCACAATCATGCATCGGCAATTGGGCTACGTCTTACACTGGTACACTTAATCATTCGAAAAAGAGAATTATAGACTAATGAAAGTAATAAGACTATTCAATAATTTATGCTACAAGTTTTTAACTTACCATGTTATTATTTCATGTTTAAGGGGTCTGCAAAATCCGATTCCGATGACGACGATGACGACGAGGAACTGTCGTCAACAGCTATGACGAATGGCTCGATGTCTTCAATTATATTGTCTAATTTCCACATATTCGACTCTTCAACGTCCACCACATGTTTCACATATTTTTCCCACTTATCAGGTGTAACACGCGAGACACCTTCGGTTAACAGTCTGTGCACCTCTTTAATGTTAAAAGACACATTGTTAGACGCAACATAACCTTTAACCTCAGCCCATACCATTTCTATTGGGTTTAATTCGCAGTGATAAGGAGGGGTTCTCAAAACTATTCTATTTGTTTCTTTAGCAATTTCATCGATAACGTATTTTTTGTAATTTGGCCTATGATAGGAAACGAGTTTTAGTAATTCGACCTTCAACATGGATTCATCTGAAAAAATCCCTTTGTCAGTCAACCAATTTCGAATTTGTTGCTTATTCCAACGGGTCGTAGGTAAGCGTTCTACTTGTACAGAATGATACGGAGCGTTGTCCATTACGATAACGCAGTTGTTGTCCAATTTCTGTATTATCGCGGAAAACCATTCTTTAAAATTTTCACCATTCATTTCTGAATGGTAGTCAGTATCTGATTTTGATTCGAAAATCAACAGTCCATCTTCTACAAAACCTTTTTGTGACCCAATATGAGTCACAATAAGTCTCTTACCCTTTCCAGTTGGACATTTTAAACCCGCCGACAGACCCCTCAGAAAAACATCTTTACTGGAACAGACTGACTTATCTGTCCAAACCTTTGATTTCGTATGGCCTGCATTGACCCACGTTTCGTCCAAATAATAAATCGTACGACCTTCCTCGCGATAGGCTTTTATTTTTCTTAAGTAATCTCTTCTCCATAGAATAATATCTTCTTTGTCCAACAGTATACTTTTACGGTTACGTTTCTCATACCTGAAATTTAGCTTTTTTAATATGTGAAACAAAGTGGTTCGTCTTAGGTTAGGTAAGCCTAACTGTTCGTCGGTATTAACTAAGTGTAGTACTTTAT
This sequence comes from Prosapia bicincta, assembly GCA_036971475.1. Classification (NCBI taxonomy): domain Eukaryota; kingdom Metazoa; phylum Arthropoda; class Insecta; order Hemiptera; family Cercopidae; genus Prosapia; species Prosapia bicincta. The sequence goes on from JBAIZL010000001.1 coordinate 243,502,181, forward strand.
TTAAAGTCGGAAGTTCGTTTTTAAAAAATAACTCGTGTACTTTCTTTCTTATAGCAGTTTTTAAAAAGTCATCCATATTATTAAAAATAGTTTTGGTTTTTGGTTTCCTTTTGGCAGGAGACTTCAGCGTACCCGTTTCTTTTTTTTCTTTAACGATTGAAAAAACACTTCGAGCAGAAATTCCTGCAGATATCGCTATTTTCTGCAAGATGTCTTTGATACGGCATTCTGGATTTTCATCCTTTAAATTTTTATAAAGGCGTAAAATAACTTGTTTTTGCCCGGAGTGTATTACTTGTCCTCGTTTATTTTTTTTGACAGGGGATGACATTGCTTAAAAGTTAATCCTTAAAAACTTAACAACACCACAAACTCACAAACACAAATATAACAAACAACGATCTTAAATTATTCCACTGTCACTCACAACTAAAAAATGTTAGGCACAATAAACAGACGAACAAATGTAACCATGGACGTTTCCAGACTAACTGTTAATCGGGCGGCAGGATATTTCAGTTTTGTCACGAGGTCACTCAGCCAATAGGGTTGCCGAAATTGTTATGTTCACGTGAACAGTTCACCACTCCCTGGCGCAAACACATCCTGAACAGACAGTAGTGTTATTGCCCTGAAGAAGATGGGAAACTAGCTGTTGAAACGTCATCTTTATTTTGAAAATTAATGTTATTGACTTATATATCTATCTTTTATCAATACCGAGGCTTTTGAGTTTATATATACAAACATGTACGTCATTTAAATTTTTTTCTAAAAATTATTTCTTTGTTTAGAAATGTTTCTAATATGTTTAAATTCCGAGAAAAAGGTTGTAAAGAGAAAGTAGCAGCTAAACGCATATATTTGACAGGTATATATAACCATATGCTTATATGCACGCATATATAAGCACGCATATATAACCACATGCTTCCGAAAGTCCCAGAAGATGTAGAATCGATTTCCCTAACTATAGACTACTTTAATTTGAAAAGAAGCACCCTCACGTGGAAGTGCGTCACATACTGGAGTGTGCGAGTGGAAATATATTGTAGCCTACGTTACATTAAGTGCGTTAGTTTACCTTATTCTGTAGTATTAGAAGAAGCTAGTCTAGCTTGGCCGTAATAACCTGTAAAATAAAGAATAGTTTTTATGTGCAGCATAAAACCTTTACTGTTACTCATTACTCAATAACGACCCCAAGCATTGTTAACTTTCTAATAGGTGTTTTGTGATTGGTTAGCCACGAGCCTGGTGAAGAATATGAATTATGGATGGGGAAATTATACTCCATTGTTCGTGGGTCGAGTTTATCTGGAGCAAGCTCTGTCTCTAATGGGGTCGAAGAAGTTTCTTTAACCAATGCTTTAATGGTAACTTCGCAGAGGGTTGATTTGTAACATTTACTTCCGTAGTGTTTGTCCAGATGCCATGGTACTCGTGAGGTAGAGCCGAAACGTAAAACCATTCTTGTAGATGATTCTGTCTGTCCTTCACTCTCTGAATGTATGTTTCTCTTCTACTTTCTCTCTAATGGCTAATCTATCTGTCTGCGGTCTGTATTACACTTAGTCTCTCTCTCTCTCTGTCTTTCTGCTTCTCTCTGTCTGTCAAAATTCCAGTATTTTGTCTGTCTCCTTTCCTTCTCTAATCTCTTTCTCTCTCTCTTTCTCTCTCTCTCTCTCTCCCTCTCTCTCTCTCTCTCTCTCTCTCTCTATATATATATATATATATATATATATATATATATATATATCTTTCTATCTCTTTCAATCTATCTCTTTCTTTCTATACCTATATGTTTATCTCTTTTGTGTGTGTGCGTGTTTCACATTTTTGAATGAAGACGAAAGCCTTGCTATGGGGTTACAAAAATCGCCACCTTGTAGAAAAATTTCGGTAACAAATGCAAAACTACATATGAATTGTGTATTACAGACGTTTTATCGATTTTCAATGCTAATACATGTTTGTGAGGCGAGTAAATAATCAAACCTCAAAATACGAAAACCAAATCAAACCTAGTTGCAAGTAAACGCCAATAACTGTGCGACAAAATGTTGATATTGACGTATAGGAATGTCATTATTCTATTGGAATGGGTGTTAGAAACAATTCATTCGTAAAACACCAAACCAAACAAAAGCACTTGTTCAACAGACTAGAAATACTGTATTATACAGTACGTCAGCGGGCCGAACATGTGCAATTCCATGCCACAAGTTTCCAACCCTACATACAGCTGTTAGAGCTCGACAGAATATTTCGTTTTCATTAGATTTTAATTTTAAAACAAATATTTTTTGAAAACCGTAAAATTGATTTTAAAAATTCTTTTCTTCCTCCTGAAAAAGTCAGATGAATGCTCTCTAAACAAAAACGTCCTCCTGGGGGATGTCCTTTATCGGGGAATCTAATTAGTGTTTACAGTGTTCAATTTGGGAATGGAATCCTGTGAAGGGGAAGGGAGCGATCAATCCGATTCCTGCTGAAGTTTCGGAGAACTGTCGGTAAATGTAATTATATATCTCAACAAAACCTGACTTGACAGATAAACTTCGTAGCTTTATCTTCTTCTTTATTCCTCGCCCCTGTTCCATCTTCTGCTTTTACCGTTCCGTGATCTTAAGTCATCACAAAACATTTTGTTTTATAAATTATTATTTAATGTTTTAAACAAACAGAAGCAAACTGTCACAGTTAAATGTTTAAACGTCATATAACAAACTTTTGTGTTCTAATTTAATAAATCAATTCAAATTTCTAAATAGACTTTCACAGAGTTAATCATGGAAGCAACATTACATTAACAGCTTCTCTGGGATAGTTTTACTCATATTAATTGAATGCATAATGACGTTTTGCTTGCGGAGAGAAAATGGACGACATGAAGGGAAAACAAGACGAGGGCATTCATTAACAATATAGTATTTACGTCACCAATTACAAATAGTAATTACAAGTGCAAAACAATATCGACACTTTACTGATTATTGACTCTTTGTGCAAAGCTCTGACTCATTAAACATGAAATGCCTGTTCATTCTTTAATTAACCTGGATAAATATAAACAGGTTGCTTAAATAAATGATAATTGAATTTTGGGTGATATATTTGTTCTGAATAAAACTTTGTTTAAACTATAGTAAACTTCTACAAGGGAATAAAAATAGCGCGATCCTATTAGGCCAGGACTGAGAGTGAAATTTCGAAACAATGTTTACTTTTTGCTAAACGGGAATAACAATGCACTGGAGGCTGTAACATTATATGAATGAAACTAACATTTCAGATGTGTCTTTATTAGATGTCTTTGACTTTTAAAGTGACCTCAGTGGTTTAAATATTTCTTTTTGTTGTAGATATAAGACTTAAAGCCAATAAGACAACTATGTCCTACGTTGGGCAAGTGGCGATCGTGAATAAAGGTAGGCACATATAGTCCATGGTAGAGTGTGACATATAGGTGTGACAGCAACGGCTGTACAGTCACACGTTCCTGATGCAGTCGTACTTTCTAGCATTAAGAGTTGTATGCATGGAGTTACTTGTACCCGATGAATCCCCTTGGAAAGAGAAGTACAAGCTAGGGTAGGCGCATATAGTCCATGGTAGAGTGTGACATATAGGTGTGACAGCAACGGCTGTACAGTCACACGTTCCTGATGCAGTCGTACTTTCTAGCATTAAGAGTTGTATGCATGGAGTTACTTGTACCCGATGAATCCCCTTGGAAGGAGAAGTATTAGCTAGGGTAGGCGCATATAGTCCATGGTAGAGTGTGACATATAGGTGTGACAGCAACGGCTGTATAGTCACACGTTCCTGAAGTAGACGTACTCTCTAGCATTAAGAGTTGTATGCATGGAGTTACTTGTACCCGATGAATCCCCTTGGAAGGAGAAGTACAAGCTAGGGTAGGCGCATATAGTCCATGGTAGAGTGTGACATATAGGTGTGACAGCAACGGCTGTACAGTCACACGTTCCTGAAGTAGACGTACTTTCTAGCATTAAGAGTTGTATGCATGGAGTTACTTGTACCCGATGAATCCCCTTGGAAGGAGAAGTATAAGCTAGGGTAGGCGCATATAGTCCATGGTAGAGTGTGACATATAGGTGTGACAGCAACGGCTGTACAGTCACACGTTCCTGATGCAGTCGTACTTTCTAGCATTAAGAGTTGTATGTATGGAGTTACTTGTACCCGATGAATCCCCTTGGAAGGAGAAGTATAAGCTAGGGTAGGCACATATAGTCCATGGTAGAGTGTGACATATAGGTGTGACAGCAACGGCTGTATAGTCACACGTTCCTGAAGTAGACGTACTTTCTAGCATTAAGAGTTGTATGTATGGAGTTACTTGTACCCGATGAATCCCCTTGGAAGGAGAAGTATAAGCTAGGGTAGGCACATATAGTCCATGGTAGAGTGTGACATATAGGTGTGACAGCAACGGCTGTACAGTCACACGTTCCTGATGCAGTCGTACTTTCTAGCATTAAGAGTTGTATGCATGGAGTTACTTGTACCCGATGAATCCCCTTGGAAGGAGAAGTATAAGCTAGGGTAGGCACATATAGTCCATGGTAGAGTGTGACATATAGGTGTGACAGCAACGGCTGTATAGTCACACGTTCCTGAAGTAGACGTACTTTCTAGCATTAAGAGTTGTATGTATGGAGTTACTTGTACCCGATGAATCCCCTTGGAAGGAGAAGTATAAGCTAGGGTAGGCACATATAGTCCATGGTAGAGTGTGACATATAGGTGTGACAGCAACGGCTGTACAGTCACACGTTCCTGATGCAGTCGTACTTTCTAGCATTAAGAGTTGTATGCATGGAGTTACTTGTACCCGATGAATCCCCTTGGAAGGAGAAGTATTAGCTAGGGTAGGCGCATATAGTCCATGGTAGAGTGTGACATATAGGTGTGACAGCAACGGCTGTATAGTCACACGTTCCTGAAGTAGACGTACTCTCTAGCATTAAGAGTTGTATGCATGGAGTTACTTGTACCCGATGAATCCCCTTGGAAGGAGAAGTACAAGCTAGGGTAGGCGCATATAGTCCATGGTAGAGTGTGACATATAGGTGTGACAGCAACGGCTGTACAGTCACACGTTCCTGAAGTAGACGTACTTTCTAGCATTAAGAGTTGTATGCATGGAGTTACTTGTACCCGATGAATCCCCTTGGAAGGAGAAGTATAAGCTAGGGTAGGCGCATATAGTCCATGGTAGAGTGTGACATATAGGTGTGACAGCAACGGCTGTATAGTCACACGTTCCTGAAGTAGACGTACTCTCGAGCATTAAGAGTTGTATGTATGGAGTTACTTGTACCCGATGAATCTCCTTGGAAGGAGAAGTATAAGCTAGGGTAGGCGCATATAGTCCATGGTAGAGTGTGACATATAGGTGTGACAGCAACGGCAGTATAGTCACACGTTCCTGAAGTAGACGTACTCTCTAGCATTAAGAGTTGTATGCATGGAGTTACTTGTACCCGATGAATCCCTTTGGAAGGAGAAGTATAAGCGAGGGTAGGCACATATAGTCCATGGTAGAGTATATAGGTGTGACAGCAACGGAGGTATAGTCACACGTTCCTGAAGTAGACGTACTCTATAGCATTAAGAGTTGTATGCATGGAGTTACTTGTACCCGATGAATCCCTTTGGAAGGAGACGTATAAGCTAGGGTAGGCACATATAGTCCATGGTAGGGTATATAGGTGTGACAGCAACGGATTTATAGTCACACGTTCCTGAAGTAGACGTACTCTCTAGCATTAAGAGTTGTATGCATGGAGTTACTTGTACCCGATGAATCCCTTTGGAAGGAGAAGTAAAAGCTAGGGTAGGCACATATAGTCCATGGTAGAGTGTGACATATAGGTGTGACAGCAACGGCTGTATAGTCACACGTTCCTGAAGTAGACGTACTCTCGAGCATTAAGAGTTGTATGCATGGAGTTACTTGTACCCGATGAATCCCTTTGGAAGGAGAAGTATAAGCGAGGGTAGGCACATATAATCCATGGTAGGGTATATAGGTGTGACAGCAACGGATGTATAGTCACACGTTCCTGAAGTAGACGTACTCTCGAGCATTAAGAGTTGTATGCATGGAGTTACTTGTACCCGATGAATCCCCTTGGAAGGAGATGTATAAGCGAGGGTAGGCACATATAGTCCATGGTAGAGTGTGACATATAGGTGTGACAGCAACGGCTTTATAGTCACACGTTCCTGATGCAGACGTACTTTCTAGCATTAAGAGTTGTATGCATGGAGTTACTTGTACCCGATGAATCCCCTTGGAAGGAGAAGTATAAGCTAGGGTAGGCACATATAGTCCATGGTAGAGTGTGACATATAGGTGTGACAGCAACGGCTTTATAGTCACACGTTCCTGATGCAGACGTACTTTCTAGCATTAAGAGTTGTATGCATGGAGTTACTTGTACCCGATGAATCGCCTTGGAAGGAGAAGTATAAGCGAGGGTAGGCACATATAGTCCATGGTAGGGTATATAGGTGTGACAGCAACGGCTGTATAGTCACACGTTCCTGAAGTAGACGTACTCTCGAGCATTAAGAGTTGTATGCATGGAGTTATTTGTACCCGATGAATCCCTTTGGAAGGAGAAGTATAAGCTAGGGTAGGCACATATAGTCCATGGTAGAGTATATAGGTGTGACAGCAACGGCTGTATAGTCACACGTTCCTGAAGCAGACGTACTTTCTAGCATTAAGAGTTGTATGCATGGCGTTACTTGTACCCGATGAATCCCCTTGGAAGGACAAGTATAAGCGAGAGTAGGCACATATAGTCCATGGTAGAGTGTGACATATAGGTGTGACAGCAACGGCTTTATAGTCACACGTTCCTGAAGTAGACGTACTCTCGAGCATTAAGAGTTGTATGCATGGAGTTACTTGTACCCGATGAATCCCCTTGGAAGGAGAAGTATAAGCTAGGGTAGGCACATATAGTCCATGGTAGAGTATATAGGTGTGACAGCAACGGCTATATAGTCACACGTTCCTGAAGTAGACGTACTCTCGAGCATTAAGAGTTGTATGCATGGAGTTACTTCTACCCGATAAATCCCCTTGGAATGAGAAGTATAAGCGAGGGTAGGCACATATAGTCCATGGTAGGGTATATAGGTGTGACAGCAACGGCTGTATAGTCACACGTTCCTAAAGCAGACGTACTTTCTAGCATTAAGAGTTGTATGCATGGAGTTACTTGTACCCGATGAATCCCCTTGGAAGGAGAAGTATAAGCTAGGGTAGGCGCATATAGTCCATGGTAGAGTGTGACATATAGGTGAGACAGTAACGGCTTTATAGTCACACGTTCCTGAAGTAGACGTACTCTCGAGCATTAAGAGTTGTATGCATGGAGTTACTTGTACCCGATGAATCCCCTTGGAAGGAGAAGTATAAAAGAGGGTAGGCACATATAGTCCATGGTAGAGTATATAGGTGTGACAGCAACGGCTGTATAGTCACACGTTCCTGAAGTAGACGTACTTTCTAGGATTAAGAGTTGTATGCATGGAGTTACTTGTACCCGATGAATCCCCTTGGAAAGAGAAGTATAAGCTAGGGTAGGCACATATAGTCCATGGTAGAGTGTGACATATAGGTGTGACATCAACGGCTGTATAGTCACACGTTCCTGATGCAGACGTACTTTCTAGCATTAAGAGTTGTATGCATGGAGTTACTTGTACCCGATGAATCCCCTTGGAAGGAGAAGTATAAGCGAGGGTAGGCACATATAGTCCATGGTAGAGTGTGACATATAGGTGTGACAGCAACGGCTTTATAGTCACACGTTTCTGAAGTAGACGTACTCTCGAGCATTAAGAGTTGTATGCATGGAGTTACTTGTACCCGATGAATCCCCTTGGAAGGAGAAGTATAAGCGAGGGTAGGCACATATAGTCCATGGTAGGGTATATAGGTGTGACAGCAACGGCTGTATAGTCACACGTTCCTGAAGTAGACGTACTCTCTAGTATTAAGAGTTGTATGCATGGAGTTACTTGTAACCGATGAATCCCCTTGGAATGAGAAGTATAAACGAGGGTAGGCACATATAGTCCACGGTAGAGTATATAGGTGTGACAGCAACGGCTGTATAGTCACACGTTCCTGATGCAGACGTACTCCCGAGCATTAAGAGTTGTATGCATGGAGTTACTTCTACCCGATAAATCCCCTTGGAATGAGAAGTATAAGCGAGGGTAGGCACATATGGTCCATGATAGGGTATATAGGTGTGACAGCAACGGCTGTATAGTCACACGGTCCTGAAGCAGACGTACTTTCTAGCATTAAGAGTTGTATGCATGGAGTTACTTGTACCCGATGAATCCCCTTGGAAGGAGAAGTATAAGCGAGGGTAGGCACAAATAATCCATGGTAGGGTATATAGGTGTGACAGCAACGTCTGTATAGTCACACGTTCCTGAAGCAGACGTACTCCCGAGCATTAAGAGTTGTATGCATGGAGTTACTTGTACCCGATGAATCCCCTTGGAAGGAGAAGTATAAGCGAGAGTAGGCACATATAGTCCATGGTAGAGTGTGACATATAGGTGTGACAGCAACGGCTTTATAGTCACACTTTCCTGAAGTAGACATACTCTCGAGCATTAAGAGTTGTATGCATGGAGTTACTTGTACCCGATGAATCCCCTTGGAAGGAGAAGTATAAAAGAGGGTAGGCACATATAGTCCATGGTAGAGTATATAGGTGTGACAGCAACGGCTGTATAGTCACACGTTCCTGATGCAGACGTACTCCCGAGCATTAAGAGTTGTATGCATGGAGTTACTTCTACCCGATAAATCCCCTTGGAATGAGAAGTATAAGCGAGGGTAGGCACATATAGTCCATGGTAGGGTATATAGGTGTGACAGCAACGGCTGTATAGTCACACGTTCCTGAAGCAGACGTACTTTCTAGCATTAAGAGTTGTATGCATGGAGTTACTTGTACCTGATGAATCCCCTTGGAAGGAGAAGTATAAGCTAGGGTAGGCACATATAGTCCATGGTAGAGTGTGACATATAGGTGTGACAGCAACGGCTGTATAGTCACACGTTCCTGAAGTAGACGTACTCTCGAGCATTAAGAGTTGTATGCATGGAGTTACTTGTACCCGATGAATCCCCTTGGAATGAGAAGTATAAGCGAGGGTAGGCACATATAGTCCATGGTAGGGTATATAGGTGTGACAGCAACGGCTGTATAGTCACACGTTCCTGAAGCAGACGTACTTTCTAGCATTAAGAGTTGTATGTATCGAGTTCCGTGTACCCGATAAATCCCCTTGGAATGAGAAGTATAAGCGAGGGTAGGCACATATAGTCCATGGTAGGGTATATAGGTGTGACAGCAACGGCTGTATAGTCACACGTTCCTGAAGTAGACGTACTCTCGAGCATTAAGAGTTGTATGTATCGAGTAACTTGTACCCGATAAATCCCCTTGGAATGAGAAGTATAAGCGAGGGTAGGCACATATAGTCCATGGTAGGGTATATAGGTGTGACAGCAACGGCTGTATAGTCACACGTTTCTGAAGCAGACGTACTTTCTAGCATTAAGAGTTGTATGTATCGAGTAACTTGTACCCGATAAATCCCCTTGGAATGAGAAATATAAGCGAGGGTAGGCACATATAGTCCATGGTAGAGTGTGACATATAGGTGTGACAGCAACGGCTTTATAGTCACACGTACCTGATGCAGACGTACTTTCTAGCATTAAGAGTTGTATGCATGGAGTTACTTGTACCCGATGAATCCCCTTGGAAGGAGAAGTATAAGCGAGGGTAGGCACATATAGTCCATGGTAGAGTATATAGGTGTGACAGCAATGTCTTTATAGTCACACGTTCCTGAAGCAGACGTACTCTCTAGCATTAAGAGTTGTATGCATCGAGTTACTTGTACCCGATAAATCCCCTTGGAAGGAGAAGTATAAGCGAGGGTAGGCACATATAGTCCATGGTAGAGTATATAGGTGTGACAGCAACGGCTGTATAGTCACACGTTCCTGAAGCAGACGTACTTTCTAGCATTAAGAGTTGTATGTATCGAGTTACTTGTACCCGATAAATCCCCTTGGAATGAGAAGTATAAGCGAGGGTAGGCACATATAGTCTATGGTAGAGTATATAGGTGTGACAGCAACGGCTGTATAGTCACACGTTCCTTAAGCAGACGTACTTTCTAGGATTAAGAGTTGTATGCATGGAGTTACTTGTACCCGATGAATCCCCTTGGAAGGAGAAGTATAAGCTAGGGTAGGCACATATAGTCCATGGTAGAGTGTGACATATAGGTGTGACATCAACGGCTGTATAGTCACACGTTCCTGATGCAGACGTACTTTCTAGCATTAAGAGTTGTATGCATGGAGTTACTTGTACCCGATGAATCCCCTTGGAAGGAGAAGTATAAGCTAGGGTAGGCACATATAGTCCATGGTAGAGTGTGACATATAGGTGTGACAGCAACGGCTGTATAGTCACACGTTCCTGAAGTAGACGTACTTTCTAGGATTAAGAGTTGTATGCATGGAGTTACTTGTACCCGATGAATCCCCTTGGAAGGAGAAGTATAAGCTAGGGTAGGCACATATAGTCCATGGTAGAGTGTGACATATAGGTGTGACATCAACGGCTGTATAGTCACACGTTCCTGATGCAGACGTACTTTCTAGCATTAAGAGTTGTATGCATGGAGTTACTTGTACCCGATAAATCCCCTTGGAATGAGAAGTATAAGCGAGGGTAGGCACATATAGTCCATGGTAGAGTGTGACATATAGGTGTGACAGCAACGGCTTTATAGTCACACGTTTCTGAAGTAGACGTACTCTCGAGCATTAAGAGTTGTATGCATGGAGTTACTTGTACCCGATGAATCCCCTTGGAAGGAGAAGTATAAGCGAGGGTAGGCACATATAGTCCATGGTAGGGTATATAGGTGTGACAGCAACGGCTGTATAGTCACACGTTCCTGAAGCAGACGTACTTTCTAGCATTAAGAGTTGTATGTATCGAGTACCTTGTACCCGATAAATCCCCTTGGAATGAGAAGTATAAGCGAGGGTAGGCACATATAGTCCATGGTAGAGTGTGACATATAGGTGTGACAGCAACGGCTGTATAGTCACACGTTCCTGAAGTAGACGTACTCTCTAGTATTAAGAGTTGTATGTATGGAGTTACTTCTACCCGATAAATCCCCTTGGAATGAGAAGTATAAGCGAGGGTAGGCACATATGTTCCATGGTAGGGTATATAGGTGTGACAGCAACGGCTGTATAGTCACACGTTCCTGAAGCAGACGTACTTTCTAGCATTAAGAGTTGTATGCATGGAGTTACTTGTACCCGATGAATCCCCTTGGAAGGAGAAGTATAAGCGAGGGTAGGCACAAATAATCCATGGTAGGGTATATAGGTGTGACAGCAACGGCTGTATAGTCACACGTTCCTGAAGCAGACGTACTCCCGAGCATTAAGAGTTGTATGCATGGAGTTACTTGTACCCGATGAATCCCCTTGGAAGGAGAAGTATAAGCGAGGGTAGGCACATATAGTCCATGGTAGAGTGTGACATATAGGTGTGACAGCAACGGCTTTATAGTCACACGTTCCTGAAGCAGACGTACTCCCGAGCATTAAGAGTTGTATGCATGGAGTTACTTGTACCCGATGAATCCCCTTGGAAGGAGAAGTATAAGCGAGAGTAGGCACATATAGTCCATGGTAGAGTGTGACATATAGGTGTGACAGCAACGGCTTTATAGTCACACTTTCCTGAAGTAGACATACTCCCGAGCATTAAGAGTTGTATGCATGGAGTTACTTGTACCCGATGAATCCCCTTGGAAGGAGAAGTATAAGCGAGGGTAGGCACATATAGTCCATGGTAGGGTATATAGGTGTGACAGCAACGGCTGTATAGTCACACGTTCCTGAAGCAGACGTACTTTCTAGCATTAAGAGTTGTATGTATCGAGTACCTTGTACCCGATAAATCCCCTTGGAATGAGAAGTATAAGCGAGGGTAGGCACATATAGTCCATGGTAGAGTGTGACATATAGGTGTGACAGCAACAGCTTTATAGTCACACGTTCCTGAAGCAGACGTACTTTCTAGCTTTAAGAGTTGTATGCATGGAGTTACTTGTACCCGATGAATCCCCTTGGAAGGAGAAGTATAAGCTAGGGTAGACGCATATAGTCCATGGTAGAGTGTGACATATAAGTGTGACAGCAACGGCTTTATAGTCACACGTTCCTGATGCAGACGTACTTTCTAGCATTAAGAGTTGTATGCATGGAGTTACTTGTACCCGATGAATCCCCTTGGAAGGAGAAGTATAAGCGAGGGTAGGCACATATAATCCATGGTAGGGTATATAGGTGTGACAGAATCGGCTGTATAGTCACACGTTCCTGAAGCAGACGTACTCCCGAGCATTAAGAGTTGTATGCATGGAATTACTTGTACCCGATGAATCCCCTTGGAAGGAGAAGTATAAGCGAGGGTAGGCACATATAGTCCATGGTAGAGTGTGACATATAGGTGTGACAGCAACGGCTTTATAGTCACACGTTCCTGAAGCAGACGTACTCCCGAGCATTAAGAGTTGTATGCATGGAGTTACTTGTACCCGATGAATCCCCTTGGAAGGAGAAGTATAACTGAGGGTAGGCACATATAGTCCATGGTAGAGTGTGACATATAGGTGTGACAGCAACGGCTTTATAGTCACACTTTCCTGAAGTAGACGTACTCTCGAGCATTAAGAGTTGTATGCATGGAGTTACTTGTACCCGATGAATCCCCTTGGAAGGAGAAGTATAAACGAGGTTAGGCACATATAGTCCATGGTAGAGTATATAGGTGTGACAGCAACGGCTGTATAGTCACACGTTCCTGAAGTAGACGTACTCTCTAGTATTAAGAGTTGTATGCATGGAGTTACTTGTAACCGATGAATCCCCTTGGAATGAGAAGTATAAACGAGGGTAGGCACATATAGTCCATGGTAGAGTATATAGGTGTGACAGCAACGGCTGTATAGTCACACGTTCCTGATGCAGACGTACTCCCGAGCGTTAAGAGTTGTATGCATGGAGTTACTTCTACCCGATAAATCCCCTTGGAATGAGAAGTATAAGCGAGGGTAGGCACATATGGTCCATGGTAGGGTATATAGGTGTGACAGCAACGGCTGTATAGTCACACGTTCCTGAAGCAGACGTACTTTCTAGCATTAAGAGTTGTATGCATGGAGTTACTTGTACCCGATGAATCCCCTTGGAAGGAGAAGTATAAGCGAGGGTAGGCACAAATAATCCATGGTAGGGTATATAGGTGTGACAGCAACGGCTGTATAGTCACACGTTCCTGAAGCAGACGTACTCCCGAGCATTAAGAGTTGTATGCATGGAGTTACTTGTACCCGATGAATCCCCTTGGAAGGAGAAGTATAAGCGAGGGTAGGCACATATAGTCCATGGTAGAGTGTGACATATAGGTGTGTCAGCAACGGCTTTATAGTCACACGTTCCTGAAGCAGACGTACTCCCGAGCATTAAGAGTTGTATGCATGGAGTTACTTGTACCCGATGAATCCCCTTGGAAGGAGAAGTATAAGCGAGAGTAGGCACATATAGTCCATGGTAGAGTGTGACATATAGGTGTGACAGCAACGGCTTTATAGTCACACTTTCCTGAAGTAGACATACTCCCGAGCATTAAGAGTTGTATGCATGGAGTTACTTGTACCCGATGAATCCCCTTGGAAGGAGAAGTATAAGCGAGGGTAGGCACATATAGTCCATGGTAGGGTATATAGGTGTGACAGCAACGGCTGTATAGTCACACGTTCCTGAAGCAGACGTACTTTCTAGCATTAAGAGTTGTATGTATCGAGTACCTTGTACCCGATAAATCCCCTTGGAATGAGAAGTATAAGCGAGGGTAGGCACATATAGTCCATGGTAGAGTGTGACATATAGGTGTGACAGCAACGGCTTTATAGTCACACGTTCCTGAAGCAGACGTACTTTCTAGCATTAAGAGTTGTATGCATGGAGTTACTTGTACCCGATGAATCCCCTTGGAAGGAGAAGTATAAGCTAGGGTAGGCGCATATAGTCCATGGTAGAGTGTGACATATAGGTGTGACAGCAACGGCTTTATAGTCACACGTTCCTGATGCAGACGTACTTTCTAGCATTAAGAGTTGTATGCATGGAGTTACTTGTACCCGATGAATCTCCTTGGAAGGAGAAGTATAAGCGAGGGTAGGCACATATAATCCATGGTAGGGTATATAGGTGTGACAGAATCGGCTGTATAGTCACACGTTCCTGAAGCAGACGTACTCCCGAGCATTAAGAGTTGTATGCATGGAGTTACTTGTACCCGATGAATCCCCTTGGAAGGAGAAGTATAAGCGAGGGTAGGCACATATAGTCCATGGTAGAGTGTGACATATAGGTGTGACAGCAACGGCTTTATAGTCACACGTTCCTGAAGCAGACGTACTCCCGAGCATTAAGAGTTGTATGCATGGAGTTACTTGTACCCGATGAATCCCCTTGGAAGGAGAAGTATAAGCGAGGGTAGGCACATATAGCCCATGGTAGAGTGTGACATATAGGTGTGACAGCAACGGCTTTATAGTCACACTTTCCTGAAGTAGACGTACTCTCGAGCATTAAGAGTTGTATGCATGGAGTTACTTGTACCCGATGAATCCCCTTGGAAGGAGAAGTATAAACGAGGGTAGGCACATATAGTCCATGGTAGAGTATATAGGTGTGACAGCAACGGCTGTATAGTCACACGTTCCTGAAGTAGACGTACTCTCTAGTATTAAGAGTTGTATGCATGGAGTTACTTGTAACCGATGAATCCCCTTGGAATGAGAAGTATAAACGAGGGTAGGCACATATAGTCCATGGTAGAGTATATAGGTGTGACAGCAACGGCTGTATAGTCACACGTTCCTGATGCAGACGTACTCCCGAGCATTAAGAGTTGTATGCATGGAGTTACTTCTACCCGATAAATCCCCTTTGAATGAGAAGTATAAGCGAGGGTAGGCACATATGGTCCATGGTAGGGTATATAGGTGTGACAGCAACGGCTGTATAGTCACACGTTCCTGAAGCAGACGTACTTTCTAGCATTAAGAGTTGTATGCATGGAGTTACTTGTACCCGATGAATCCCCTTGGAAGGAGAAGTGTAAGCGAGGGTAGGCACAAATAATCCATGGTAGGGTATATAGGTGTGACAGCAACGGCTGTATAGTCACACGTTCCTGAAGCAGACGTACTCCCGAGCATTAAGAGTTGTATGCATGGAGTTACTTGTACCCGATGAATCCCCTTGGAAGGAGAAGTATAAGCGAGGGTAGGCACATATAGTCCATGGTAGAGTGTGACATATAGGTGTGACAGCAACGGCTTTATAGTCACACGTACCTGATGCAGACGTACTTTCTAGCATTAAGAGTTGTATGCATGGAGTTACTTGTACCCGATGAATCCCCTTGGAAGGAGAAGTATAAGCGAGGGTAGGCACATATAGTCCATGGTAGAGTGTGACATATAGGTGTGACAGCAACGGCTTTATAGTCACACGTTCCTGAAGCAGACGTACTTTCTAGCATTAAGAGTTGTATGCATGGAGTTACTTGTACCCGATGAATCCCCTTGGAAGGAGAAGTATAAGCTAGGGTAGGCGCATATAGTCCATGGTAGAGTGTGACATATAGGTGTGACAGCAACGGCTTTATAGTCACACGTTCCTGATGCAGACGTACTTTCTAGCATTAAGAGTTGTATGCATGGAGTTACTTGTACCCGATGAATCTCCTTGGAAGGAGAAGTATAAGCGAGGGTAGGCACATATAATCCATGGTAGGGTATATAGGTGTGACAGAATCGGCTGTATAGTCACACGTTCCTGAAGCAGACGTACTCCCGAGCATTAAGAGTTGTATGCATGGAGTTACTTGTACCCGATGAATCCCCTTGGAAGGAGAAGTATAAGCGAGGGTAGGCACATATAGTCCATGGTAGAGTGTGACATATAGGTGTGACAGCAACGGCTTTATAGTCACACGTTCCTGAAGCAGACGTACTCCCGAGCATTAAGAGTTGTATGCATGGAGTTACTTGTACCCGATGAATCCCCTTGGAAGGAGAAGTATAAGCGAGGGTAGGCACATATAGCCCATGGTAGAGTGTGACATATAGGTGTGACAGCAACGGCTTTATAGTCACACTTTCCTGAAGTAGACGTACTCTCGAGCATTAAGAGTTGTATGCATGGAGTTACTTGTACCCGATGAATCCCCTTGGAAGGAGAAGTATAAACGAGGGTAGGCACATATAGTCCATGGTAGAGTATATAGGTGTGACAGCAACGGCTGTATAGTCACACGTTCCTGAAGTAGACGTACTCTCTAGTATTAAGAGTTGTATGCATGGAGTTACTTGTAACCGATGAATCCCCTTGGAATGAGAAGTATAAACGAGGGTAGGCACATATAGTCCATGGTAGAGTATATAGGTGTGACAGCAACGGCTGTATAGTCACACGTTCCTGATGCAGACGTACTCCCGAGCATTAAGAGTTGTATGCATGGAGTTACTTCTACCCGATAAATCCCCTTTGAATGAGAAGTATAAGCGAGGGTAGGCACATATGGTCCATGGTAGGGTATATAGGTGTGACAGCAACGGCTGTATAGTCACACGTTCCTGAAGCAGACGTACTTTCTAGCATTAAGAGTTGTATGCATGGAGTTACTTGTACCCGATGAATCCCCTTGGAAGGAGAAGTGTAAGCGAGGGTAGGCACAAATAATCCATGGTAGGGTATATAGGTGTGACAGCAACGGCTGTATAGTCACACGTTCCTGAAGCAGACGTACTCCCGAGCATTAAGAGTTGTATGCATGGAGTTACTTGTACCCGATGAATCCCCTTGGAAGGAGAAGTATAAGCGAGGGTAGGCACATATAGTCCATGGTAGAGTGTGACATATAGGTGTGACAGCAACGGCTTTATAGTCACACGTACCTGATGCAGACGTACTTTCTAGCATTAAGAGTTGTATGCATGGAGTTACTTGTACCCGATGAATCCCCTTGGAAGGAGAAGTATAAGCGAGGGTAGGCACATATAGTCCATGGTAGAGTGTGACATATAGGTGTGACAGAATCGGCTGTATAGTCACACGTTCCTGAAGCAGACGTACTCCCGAGCATTAAGAGTTGTATGCATGGAGTTACTTGTACCTGATGAATCCCCTTGGAAGGAGAAGTATAAGATAGGGTAGGCACATATAGTCCATGGTAGAGTGTGACATATAGGTGTGACATATAGGTGTGACAGCAACGGCTGTATAGTCACACGTTCCTGAAGTAGACGTACTCTCGAGCATTAAGAGTTGTATGGATGGAGTTACTTGTACCCGATGAATCCCCTTGGAATGAGAAGTATAAGCGAGAGTAGGCACATATAGTCCATGGTAGGGTATATAGGTGTGACAGCAACGGCTGTATAGTCACACGTTCCTGAAGCAGACGTACTTTCTAGCATTAAGAGTTGTATGTATCGAGTTCCGTGTACCCGATAAATCCCCTTGGAATGAGAAGTATAAGCGAGGGTAGGCACATATAGTCCATGGTAGGGTATATAGGTGTGACAGCAACGGCTGTATAGTCACACGTTCCTGAAGTAGACGTACTCTCGAGCATTAAGAGTTGTATGTATCGAGTAACTTGTACCCGATAAATCCCCTTGGAATGAGAAGTATAAGCGAGGGTAGGCACATATAGTCCATGGTAGAGTGTGACATATAGGTGTGACAGCAACGGCTGTATAGTCACACGTACCTGATGCAGACGTACTTTCTAGCATTAAGAGTTGTATGCATGGAGTTACTTGTACCCGATGAATCCCCTTGGAAGGAGAAGTATAAGCGAGGGTAGGCACATATAGTCCATGGTAGAGTATATAGGTGTGACAGCAATGTCTTTATAGTCACACGTTCCTGAAGCAGACGTACTCTCTAGCATTAAGAGTTGTATGCATCGAGTTACTTGTACCCGATAAATCCCCTTGGAAGGAGAAGTATAAGCGAGGGTAGGCACATATAGTCCATGGTAGAGTATATAGGTGTGACAGCAACGGCTGTATAGTCACACGTTCCTGAAGCAGACGTACTTTCTAGCATTAAGAGTTGTATGTATCGAGTTACTTGTACCCGATAAATCCCCTTGGAATGAGAAGTATAAGCGAGGGTAGGCACATATAGTCTATGGTAGAGTATATAGGTGTGACAGCAACGGCTGTATAGTCACACGTTCCTGAAGCAGACGTACTCCCGAGCATTAAGAGTTGTATGCATCAAGATACCGATGAATCCCCTTGGAGTGAGAAGTATAAGCGAGGGTAGATGGAATAATCAATACTAAGGAGAAGATATTCCTCTGGTTTTGGAGAACAGGGGACCATAGTGGCGTCCCATGAGTAGAATCGTTTATTTAAAGTAAATATACTCTATACTGGTTTATATTAAGGTTTCTACTCATTGCATCCCTTCGTAAGCCTGAGGATATGGAAGGGTTGATGGAACTAGGCAGTACTAAAGAGATGACATAATGATCCCCTGATACTGAGCAGTTGGGAAAGCAACGGGCATCGCGAAGTTTCTTACTCGTTGCATCCCCTCGTAAACCTGAGGATACGGAAGGGTTGATGGAACTAGACAGGACTAAAGAGATGACATAATGATCCCCTGATACTGAGCAGTTGGGAAAGCAACGAGCATCGCGAAGTTGCTTACTCGTTGCATCCCCTCGTAAACCTGAGGATACGGAAGGGTTGATGGAACTAGACAGGACTAAAGAGATGGCATAATAATCCCCTGATACTGAGCAGTTGGGAAAGCAACGGGCATCTCGAAGTTGCTTACTCGTTGCATCCCCTCGTAAACCTGAGGATACGGAAGGGTTAATGGAACTAGACAGGACTAAAGAGATGACATAATGATCCCCTGATACTGAGCAGTTGGGAAAGCAACGGGCATCGCGAAGTTGCTTACTCGTTGCATCCCCTCGTAAACCTGAGGATACGGAAGGGTTGAAGAAACTAGACAGGACTAAAGAGATGGCATAATGATCCCCTGATACTGAGCAGTTGGGAAAGCAACGGGCATCGCGAAGTTGCCCACTCGGAGGAGATATACCCTTCCCATTTGTTCGATCAAGTATCTCGGTCAGTTGTGGTGAGATTTTAAAGCAAACTCAACATGTGTCGACTATAAGTGTAGCGCTAAGAGTAGGATGAAACAACCCTGGCAAGAAAGAAACCCTGCCAGGAAAAACCTCGCGGTAGAATATGCCTATGTAAGGCATGTAAAAATTTCTTCACGACCTATGCAGGCGGTTAAGGTATGTCATGGCCTACGGAAAGGAACGTGTTGAGTTTATCTTCAAAATGATGCCTTAACTGACTTCATAGGTATACCAAGAAATGTACATATGCTATATCGAAATCTTGTTGCTGTTTGTGACGAGCTGATTGTTAATTACTTATTACACTTTTGCTTATTACTTGCGACCAGACTCTTTTGTTAATTAAAGGTTGTTAAATTTTTAACTTACACTTGGAGGAAACGTATTCGTCTTACGACTTCTTCAGCCTCCTCAGGAAGAGGTCGTAAGAAGTCGTAAGACGAAAACGTTTCCTCCAAGTGTAAGTTAACAATTTAACAACCTTTAGTTAACAAAAGGTTTGGTCGCAAGTAGTAGCAAAAGTGTAATAAATACATAAGCTGTTAAAATTATAAGGACGTTTCTAGTCACTCGCTATACTTTAGTAGAGTTTTGAGCTTGTCAGTTTGAAATATAATTATTATTTGATATTTCAAATGAAGATTTAAGTTTAATGTTTTCTTGGATCGAATTTCCGTCAATGAAATTCTTTTAACGTGTTCTAAAGACGTCATAAACTCTAAACTTACCGTGAGTAAAACGTGGACGGAAACATAAAGCACGCAACATGCCGGTTTATTGCTGTCATTTCATTTCTTCATATAGCACAAACATTTCAATGTCCAGGACAATAAAATATGAAACAAGAAGAAAGAGCCTTATTAAATAACACAAAGCCAGCCGTGAAGGAAAGATACAAGCGGGCAATGGAGTTTAACGGCATCTATACATCTCGTGTCGCTACTATTAATATTTGAGCAACACAGTTCTTATACTACTTCCTGTAAAGCATCTTTCTGTTCTCTCTTAAAGTACGCTATTTGGGTTTATTTGTTAAATCTTCTGTGTTGTGCTTCGGATTTAAAAACAAATTTAGATAGAAACTTTATTGCTTTGTATTTTATATATTCAATTTAGCAGCGACTGGGGCAAATAGACATTGAATTATTTGAAAACCAATTCGTCAACTAAGTAACAATTTACCTCTGCTGTACAGTCCTGGTAACGGGTAAACCTCACGGCTCCATGGATGAGGATGAGTCTATGTCAGGAAAGCGACGACTTTGCCTTGGGATGCCAAACCTGTCCTCTATCCTCCTACCAGAGATATCGTGCCCTAGTCTTGCTTAGTTCTACCCAGCCTTCCTGATCCTCCGTGCAGTAAAGTGTAACGATTTTGCAGCTCTTTATGAACCTGATAAAGAGTAGGTATAATTTTGGAACGCGACCCTGCACGCATAATACCATAATATCTACCCCTATTGTCTACCATGGTTCTTTATATACCCATACCTACACTACGCGTTTAGTCATGATCCTACATAACGGTTTGGTATCTTTAATATATATTTAATGTCAAATTAATACGATTTAAAAATACAAGTAACTCAATAAGTTTTTATAGAAAATGTTTGGATAAAATACACATTTATCGTGTAATACCAATAGTTAGATTGAAGGTGCGAAGAGTTATTCAAATTTTGAATTGGAAAACCAAATTACAGTACAAGTTCGACTATTAGATTAATATTATTAATCAGTTAATTACAAATGCGAACAAATCATATTGCGAGTTATAATTAGTGCAAACAATGTTGCTATTAACGTATGGGAATGTCATTACTGTATTGCAATGGGCGGAAGAAACAATCCATCCGTAAAACAGCAAACCAAACAAAAGCACTTGTTCAACAGACTAGAAATACTGTATTATGCAGCAAGTCAGCGGGCCGAACAAGTGCAATTCTATGTCACACGTTGTCAACCCTACATACAGCTGCTCGATCTCAACTGAATATTTGATTTTAATTAATTTTATTTTTTTTAATATACTTTTAAAACAAATAAAAAATAGGAAAATGATTTGAAGTTGTTTCCACTTCCGGCGCGGTTATCCTTGAAACTATCAATCGTCATTTTTTCCTAACAATATAGGGAACTTTTCCTTCTCCCCCTTCTCCCTAAAAACGTCCATGAATGCATTTTAAACAGAAACGTCGGCCTGGGGAACGCTCTTTGTCCCTAGAAATCTAATTAGTGTTTTCAGTGTTCAATTTGGGAATGGAGTCCTGTGAAGGGGAAGGGAGCGATCAATCCGATTCCTGCTGAAGTTTCGGAGAACTGTCGGTAAATGTAATTATATATCTCAACAAAACCTGACTTGACAGATAAACTTCGTAGCTTTGTCTTCTTCTTCATTCCTCTCAATATACTCGCCCCTGTTCCATCTCTGATGCCTCTACTTCTTCCTTGAACTGGAGTCACCCTTCCAAATCTTTTTCTGTTATTGTTATTTTATTGTCTAATTTAAATTACCTGGTAAATTTTTTTTTCAAACTGTTAAAACGGACAACCTGTCTCGAGTTTGAACGTCATAAATACGTCACCAAGGGCCAAATTATTCAGCTCTGTTTAAAATGTCTAAACAAATTGTCTCATGGAAACAACGTCCGTTAATACGATCTACTATAAATTGAATAAATAAGAAAATAATTAGATGTAAAAGAAATAATAGTCAACGTCATGAAAAACTAGATCATGTCAATATTAAAACGTAGCGCCACAAAATTTTAACACATTAACTGATGTGTAACTATAAAGGCGATGTGCTGGCTGATTCAATAGGGATCTTAATCTTTAACAGATTGGGAATTTTAATTTGATTATATTTTTTGATAAAATGTACAAAATTCTATTGGTTTTTATTAGACGATCTTATTAGGCAAACCGTGGTGATTTCATAAACATAGTTTTTTTTAAACTAATCAACGTTTGCACAATTTCATAATTTCATGAACAACTTACTGAGACTAAACGTGTTCGGTCGGACTCATCGTTCAGCCAGTCACTTCAGAAGTGCTTCTTCCGTCTTGGAAATAAACAATATTCCGAATCGATCATCCTAATATCTTCCAAAAGGCAAAAACAAATTTGGTAAACTGAAGTTAAAAGAATTCATACCTAGAGTTATGAAAGATTACCTAAAGCTAGACCTGAAAAATATAATAATGTATCTGATATAATCTAAAAACAGAAACTTTAATGACCGATCAGAAATCCACCAGAAAATTTAAAGTCCGTTTATATAAGCTTCACGTACAACTGCTAAGGAAATTACTTTTTTTAGAAAACAGAAAAGATTGCCAGTTGGTAAACAACAACAAAAAAGCACAAAAATTAAAATTACCTGTGACATACGAAACGCTTTTAAAAATCACTGAACAAGAATTGTGTTTTTAAATAAATCCAAAAAAATGTAGAGATAATTGCAAAAATGGAAATCGAAAAGAGAAAATTAATGAAAACGTGTTCGACATCGTGTGGAAACTAGATTGGAGCATTAAGTAACACCCAAACATAACGTCACAAATTGTAGTACAAAACAATAATACTTTGGTTGCTTATTGGCGATGGTTGCAACACTCGGGGATATAAGAGATAAATATGAATCCATATTCAATTAACATGACCAAATAGGAGTATATTGTTTTAATCATTTGTAATTAAAATGGATAAAGTGTTTTTACTCGTTCAGAACTCTTTTTAAACTCTACTCTAATTAACCTCTACAAAGTAATATAAATAGCGCGATCGTATTGACCCAGCACAGAGTTTGGGTTTCCAAAACCACGTTTACTTTTAGCCAATCAGAAATAACGCAACGCGTTGAACGCAATAACGATAACATTAGAACTAACATTCAAAAAGAGATGAGGCTTTATGAAGAAATTGAGGTGAAATCACCAGGGGTGAAGAGAGGAGCCTCCCTGATATTCCTCTGTACACAGATGGGTTATATATTGTTTTATTCGTTTAGATAACGGAACCATTTCAAACGCAAATGGTCAATATTGTGCGCAAAATTAAATTAGGGTAATTTAAGCATTTGAAAATAGCGTTATCTAGGCCTATTCATAACAAGGTTATTACTATGTTTGATATTGATACTTCTGCTGAGTTACTTATTCTGAGAACGTAGCTAGTGCCTCGTTCTATCCGACCACGCAACTCTTCTTGCATCTCTTTCAATCCTTTTCGCAGTCTTTACCTTCGTTACCTCTACATGGTTCCAAAACTCCACGGTACAAGACTCCTACAGTAGCATGTTGTATGTTTGGGTCTACAGTGTATGTATATTTGTTCTGCCACGTTTTGTTATAACACTATGTTGTATAAATACTGGTTTTACTATATGTATTACTTACAGCATATAGGTTTAACTTACACACACAGACGCTCTACATATATATATATATATATATATATATATATATATATATACATATATACCGAACAATATATGAACCCTACAACAGTTGAAAAGCGAGAGAGTTGAAGACTCACTATTCAACTGTTGTTGGGTTCACCTCGTCAATGCTACATAAGATTTTAGCGAAACAACGGAACTACGATTTTATCTACTGCAGAATGAACGGATGTACTCCAGATAATAACTATTCATCATATTTTTCCATCTTGTGTTTGTGTGTGTATGTGTGTGTGTGTGTGTGTGTGTGTGTTTGTGTGT
This sequence comes from Prosapia bicincta, assembly GCA_036971475.1. Classification (NCBI taxonomy): domain Eukaryota; kingdom Metazoa; phylum Arthropoda; class Insecta; order Hemiptera; family Cercopidae; genus Prosapia; species Prosapia bicincta. The sequence continues at coordinate 243,526,286 of JBAIZL010000001.1, forward strand.
GTGTGTGTGCTTATGTTTATGTATATATATATATATATATGTGTGTGTGTGTGTGTGTGTGTGTGTGTGTGTGTGTTTGTGTGTGTGTGTGTGTGCTTATGTTTATGTTTATGTATATATATATATATATATATATATGTGTGTGTGTGTGTGTGTGTGTGTGTGTGTGTGTGTGTGTGTGTGTGTGTGTGTGTGTGTGTGTGTGTGTGTGTGTGTGTGTGCGTGTGTGTGTGTGTGTGTGTGTGTGTGTGTGTGTCTGTATGTTTAATAGAAACTTAAAGTATTTTTCCAATTTATTCTTCAAACTTTAGTTGGAAAGGGTTAGATCTTGATTTGCTGTTTTTACCCCTCCTCCTGACTTACTCAGAACGACGGATGTACCAGCGACTAGGATAATTCCTGTATGATTTATTATTTACTTGCCAGGTTTGTATCCCCGCTCTTGCCGTAGTAATTACTGGGGGAGGGGATGATCATGACCTTTAACAGAAGGCCGCAGGTAAGATGTAGGTGCTTAATATTCAACAGGTAAGAAAGAGGGGCGTTTCTATTTGAGAGGACGTTTGGTTATGACTGAGACACGCGTTGTGCTGGTTGTCTTTACTAAGGGGTAACTGGCGGACGACGTCACCTAAGGCGTTAACATTTGCTTTCGTTTCCTTTACAGTCCCTTCAAATATCTACCGAGGTTTAATTTTGCTTATAATTTATTTAAGCTTTCAATAACGATGTGGGAACGATTGTTTTGGAAATAAAAAATTTTTTTTTAAAGATTGACTAGTTTTTCCTTTTCTACGTGGGTACATATTTGGTTGTAGATTAGGTTTCTATTCATTATTTTATGTGTGTTAGTTTATAGTAGGAATTCCTTTTTTTTAACAATGTACCTCTTTTCCAATTCTATAAACCAAATCTATATATTCGTGTAGTTATAAAAGTATAGGATCTTCTCCGTCTTAATATATTCTCAGCAATGAACTGGGGACTAACGGAAGTGAAATAGAATATGCAATTTAGTACTCTATTGCTTTTTTTAACTAAATTAAAGGAAAGTTCCAAATCAATTTTGGCAATCAGTGCAAGTAATATAAACTTTAAAAAATTTAAGTCAATTCCTACTTAGGACAACAATGAAAAAAGTTATTTTAGTTAATTTTTATTAAATAATTTCAAAATATATAAATAAAGTAACGTAACCTAAGCGTTAAAACAGCTGTTTTACCACATAACCTATAACATAAAATCAGCTGTTTTATGAAATCAAATGTAATCAGTTATTTTAATCTAAATGAAACGGAATAACTATATTGCATACCTTGCAGCTTTTGTGAATAGTTTTTCCTCCCATATAAAACTAAAATAATTAATTAAGTTTAATTAATGAATCATTTTTTGAAAAAAACTGTATCAAGATCAAGTATCATCCACTATAAGTTTTAAAAAAATTATTTGAACTTAAGTGGATGAATAAAAAGTATTTTATTAACGATTGAAATTTTAACGATATATATATATATACATATATATATATATATATATATATATATATATATATATATATATATAAAGAGTGTAAACTATTTATTAGAACGAATTATTTGAAAAACATTATTTAACGTAAATTTAATATTATCAAGAAAAATTGTACGAGAAAATGTACCAAGAAAACTTTTTTGTTTCATATTTTAATTTTTTTAAATTTTTAATCACTAATGAAATCTATTTAATAAATACTGATTTATAACGCCGTCACTGGTTAGCGTTTGCCAGTAGATCCTGCTCCAATACGTGAGAGTTACACAATTTTTTGTTATAAACATAAACAAATATAAACCTCAAACGCAAATGTTACTTCTATCCTGGCTCGCATTTTAATAATTATTTGGACCAAATGAAGTCTCGGACTAAGTTTTATCCTCAGGTATTTTTGCGTTTGCAATACATTTTTCAAAATATATTTATTTATTTGTTAGACCAAAACTGTTGAGGGTCCTAGTGAGTAGAGAACTTTACTACTAACCTAAATGTCATTGGTTCGATTCTCGTTGTCACTACCAATTTTTATGTACTCTTTCGCCTTCCATATCCACTCATTTGAAGAAAGCATCTAGGCTAAAAAGGGCAGTTGAAGCGCAGTTCTGGGCACATTACCTTCCTTGAGTACTCTCTCTTTCTCTCTCTCTCTCTCTCTCTCTCTCTCTCTCTCTCTCTCTCTCTCTCTCTCTCTCTCTCTATCTCTCTCTCTCTCTCACCATATAATTAGTAAAAAATAATACTTATTATTCTGTATTATTTATTGTTTTATTTAAGTAGTTATACTAGTCGATGTTCTTTTTCATTAAACATATTATTCTTGTTTATAAAATTAATGCATTTATTCATCCAATTTTTATGCCTATTATTTATTTTTATGCCTATTTTTATTTATTACAGCTTATTTTAGATTTGTATTTGGTTTTATTTTTATTAAATTTCAGATAGTTAAATTTTTTACAAATTGTATTTTAAACCGTTTTGGGTTTATTGTTCATCAATATACTGTACGAACGACAATGAAAAGGAATTTTACTCCCAGATTTCCGCTAAACCACTGATCATAGAGTTCTAGGATTCTTGATTAACCGCCATTTTAATGACATAAAAATGCCATTACCAACTTAATTCTCGTGATAATCTGAAAACCAGGTGGAATCTAACCTAACCCTAACACGCTATCGAAGCATTTCTGGGCCTGAGTTTATATAAACTGTGTTTCTTAGTTTTTGACGTAGGCTTTTTGGCGAACAATCATCTCACAAAGTATATCGCATTCTTCATGAATCATCCTCAATTTTCGTTAGAATACAAACACTATTAATTTTATACTCAACTGTTAGAGCTTAATTGTTTCAGCTCTTTTTAACTTCTGTTTTTATCACAAATATTTATTTCTGTTTGTTGAGAAATAAGTAGATAAATGTCTGGAGACGTTCGGTTAATCAATTCACACTAATGAGGACTTAGCGACGAGATAAACATTCCAGCTGCTGGACAAGAAGAGTGGCTTTGGTTTTTTGCAGTAATTAATAACTTCTAAGTGACGTCACAGCTCTAGTTACATAATTACCGCTTCTGTTCGCTGACAACGATTCCCTCCAGTGGCGCGCTCTGGCAATTATTTTTCTGAACTGATAGATTAATGAAAACATTTTTTAAATACATAGAGTAGTACTAAAAGGTGCCACAAATGTTACGCTTACAAATATTAGGAATATTTAATGAAGCAACAAAATATTAGTGAACAACTAATAAAAAAAATGAAGTAAACACCTACTTAGAACAACAAATAAAAATTTCATTTTACTTACTATTTATTAAATAACTACAATTATTATAAATAAAGCAACATAACATATGGGTTATAAATATAAAGTAATAAACGTGTGCGTTAAAAAAGCTGTTCTACCACATAACCTATACCATAAAATCAGCCGTTTAATGAAATCATATGTTACCACTAATGTTTAAGCCAAATGCTACTAAGTAACTATATTGCATACCTTGCCGTTTTTTGAAAAGTTTTTCTCCCATATAAAACTAAAATTAATTCATTAATTCATTAATTAATATTTGAAAAAAACTTTATTAACATCTAGTGTCACCCACTACAAGTTTAAAAAATGTAATTGAACTTTACTGAATGAACAAAAAGTATTCTACTAACGGTTAAACATTTGAACAATGTATTATATATATATATATATATATATATATATATATATATATATATATATATATATATATATACATATACAGTAAACTTCCGATTATTCGTGGGCGGTTTAACCGGTTTGCGGATTATCCAGGGTCTGCCATTGTTTTACAAATATCCAATTTTTATTCCAATCAGATTCATGTGTTTAAATTTTGCAAACGGTGAATTACGACGTAAATACATATAAGGCTTAATAGAAGTAAAGATGAAGAGAATAGATATGTAAATATGTACGTACTAATTTTTACATTGAAAGGGAAGCATCCCGACTCCGGCCAGCGAAATAAAAGGGGGGAACAGACTACTGTATATAAGAAACAATGACAAAATGCTTGGACGCCCGAAAACCTATTGTGGTCATAAGATTGTAAACAAATGTCAGCTAATCTCGGCTATAAATAGTCTAGGACGTGACATATACATTATCCATGTCTTCTCCATGTCTGTCATTTACATTACCGATCTTTATGGCTTTGTGACACAAGTAGACACTGTGCGACAAAATGGTTCTCAAGAAACTTAGATCACACATTAAAGCTAAATCAATGCTCACAAAAAAAGACGAAAGTGGCAGATTTTTTGTATTACGTGTAAAGGAAATTGCATATGTACATACATACTTACTTTTGACATATACTTAGTACGTATTGTAAATAGTTAGACATATAAATGTACATGTTATAATCCGTCAAATACATCGACATTTTAAATTATTTTCTGTATTTATTTGGTCCTCTGAAGATTATTTGTGAATTGCATTGACCGGGGTCATTATTTGTGTAAATTATGGTATAATAATCGATTATTATCGATCGTTTTGCGTATTCTTTGTTCATAGCGGATTATCCGGAGAATTCGGTTATCCGTCGTTGCCGGCCACCCTATTCCACGGATAATCGGGAGTTTACTGTATATATATATATAAGAAGAGTGTGAACTAATAGGGGGAGTTGCAAAAATATTGGTAAAACAGGCCGCATCTGTCAACATATATATAAAGAAAACATAATACTCTGTTTAGTATCGCAAGGACCCTTTCTTCATTGCCCACCACATAGATACAGGTCACACTGACAGAGGCATCAACCACAATTCTTCACATCAACAAAAAGAAAAATTTCAACAAACTTGAGAAATATAAAATTTACGAAGAAAACAGAACACAAAGTAAAACTAAGAATATATTAATAAACTAACGCAGTACCAATTACATATGCTAACCACATTATTGAACACAAAAAAAAATAACCACTCAATTTAAAAAAATTACCCCGTGGTTAAGTTAAAAACCTATCCTCATTGGCTAGCGTGCTCTAAAGCCTTTTTTCAACAGATATTTTAATGTGTGGTAATAGTTAGAAGTTAATTTGTTTTAAAGACAGGTGTTTAAAAATCCCTGATTTATTTTTCAAAAGGTTTTTCCTCTAAATATATTTTTATTCTACTTTCTGTTATAAAATTGTATACATCTCTAGTGCAGTTCTCAATCTTTCAGGCTCTGAGCCCCCCTTATAATCCCCTGACATTGGTTGGCGCCCGTTCCCGTTTATATTTCATCTAGAATTACAATCTGCGTGTGAAACTAAAGCTGGTTAGATAAATTAAACTTCAGATTATTTAGTTTATCTTTCAATATAAATATGTTTATTATATATAAATATATTACGCCCTACAACTGATAACGCTGCAGTTTTATAGACTTGATTCGGGCTTTGCAAAACATATTTTTCAAAAAAGCTTAATTTAGGTAGAAATATTCTGCAACAATAGTCTATAAAGGCTAAACATTCTACAAAAACAATGACCTAGTTCAGTACGCACAGATCACGTCAATCTACCCTTCTGGTACACCTAATTTAGGACGTACACCTCTCGTTTGTAGGCAGTTTCAGTGCAATTATACAGGCGCCTGAAGTCTTCTACGCCTCCCAATTTGAGAACCCCTGTAGCGTGTTATGGTCCTTTACTTTTAATGTAAAGAGTTTTAAGGAAGTGAGGGACAAGGACTATATCTCAAAATTTACCGGAACCAAATGAAATTTACAAATATATCACAACATATAATAAAAACTTATTAAACGAAAGAAAACAGAGGAAATTGTCGTACATCTTTTCTATGACCACATTATAGTAGACCTACGTAGTGACAATTATCAGTAATTATGAGCCTTTAAAACCACCACCGACTCAACAACGCCTCCAAGCAGCCAAATTAGACACTGATTAAGGTAGCTATGTGCACTGGAGATCGTATCTCTCCAAGAATAAATTTACCCCTACACCTACTAGATCGAGGGGTGCACAACACCAGAAAGCGAATGACGCATTATAAGAAAATATATAAAATATTTTGGAAACGTTTATTATAAGATAAGAAAAGTGTTGATTTATTGTTTTTTTTTTAATACAGCTTATAGGTATTGGCGTTGTGTAGTTTCCTTGAAGCGTAGACACACAGAAGGTTACAGGGAGCGACGAAAGAATTCATGAAAAACCATTATTGGGTCGGTTTATACACTTGGCTATCAGTGTATGTGGCGCTCTTGGCTAAGTCGAGCAGGTGCGCCGCGTGCAAATGTACACACGTATGATTCTTACTCAAAGTATTTTCGCAGGTGATGTAATTAGTGTTATCTTCGCCTGGTATTATTAATAATATAATAATATTAACATTTATATATTATCGGTTTTCTAAACGTTTTTCGACGTCTTCTGACACCCATTCGCCAGTTTCCCTGTTCATCCACTCATTCTGTTCCAGCCCTGTATCTTCCATCTCGTTGTTAGTTCCTTCTATCCAGCTCTTCATTGTACTACCTCGTTTTCGTTTTCCCTCAGGTTTCCATTTCAATATCTGCTTTATCACGCATTCTTCACTCATACGCTGTACAAAAATCAACCATATTTACTGTTTAGTTTTTAACCTCTCCGTTATTGTATGTATGTGTCATCTATAATGTCTCTTATTCTCTCGTTTGGTACTTCTTCAAGCCTTGACGTTCTTGCACATCTGCGCCAAAAGCCCATCTCCGTTGCATTTAGTAATTTTCCCGACCGATCTTTGATTTCCATACTTCACTACCGTACGTTGCAATATCTTTAATAATGGTACTATATATTTTCTTTTTGTTTTCTTTTGAGATGTTCTCATCCCGCACGACGCTATTTAAGGTGCGAATTACTATTCGGCCTTGTATATTTCTATTCTCATCATTGCAGGTATTATAACAAGTTATCGTAAATTTTATTTTCTTAAGGAAAACTTCCCAGTCTACCAACCACTTGCATATATAGCAGGAAAGGGGAGCAAAAGCTCTAGGGCCCAAACTTTGAATCTGGTCTCAGCAAATTTACTTTAATCTCAAGGTCGGCAAATCATCGTGATTTTACTTAGCTCAAATGCAAACATGCTAGAACAATAATATCCATACGAGAAAAATAATACAAAAACCACCTCAGCCAATATAACAACGCACTCGATATGGCATCATTCATTTTGCATATACCTGCTGTGCGACGAGACGGCCAGAGAGGACAACGCTTTCGTCTTTCTGTCACTATAAAATCGCTTTCAAATTAACAAATATCTCGAATAAAACCTAACGTCGAACATGTTGTGTTCATGTGTCAGATGCTGCTTCATATTGGTTAATTGCAGGCGTATGCTAATGTAGCATTTGCATAAAATGTAAATACTACTGCCGTGGTCACGCAGGCACGAGGCTTAGCGAATTAACTGAATCTACGTTCTAAACAATAATTAATACTTAGTAAAGATAAGAAAATCGTTGAATATAAAACTTATACAAGGCAGTTAATGATATTCTAACCGGCTTAACAAAAATATGGCTGTTCTTTTTGTTGCATATACTCCAGAGAGAATGTCGAATCCATAACTTGCAACCAAGAATTTTTTATGAAATTCACATTTCTTTCCGTAACTAATTCTCTTTCTCTAGTACTGTTTCAAATGCAATATTTTCTCTATATCTTTCATTGATTTTAAACAAATCATCATATACTCCATATCTATCTCGCCAGATACGTTCTCAATATAAAGAAGCCTATCATTTCAGAGCTTCCTCGCTACATATTACTTTGAAAACCATATTCTAGTTTTCCCTTCCATAATTCTGGAGGATTCTCGATATGCAATTTCTTAGGAAACAGTACCGTAATTCACCGTTCATTGTATTGGACCTCGGGATAAAACAATAGCTCAGTTCACGGTTACATTTAAAGACCTCTATGGCAGGAAACAATTCCCAGTCCACAGTTACTTCCAATGTGTGTCCTGCAAGAAACAATGGCCAGTCCACAGTTACTTTCAATGTGTATTCTGCTAGAAACAATGGTCCAGTTTACACTTTACTTCCAATGTGTCTCCTGCAAGAAACAATGTCCAGTCCACAGTTACTTCCCCTATGTATTCTACTAAAAACAATTTCCAGTTTACACTTACCTCCTGTGCATATCTTCCAAGTAACAATGCCCAGTCCACAGTTACTTTCAATGTGCATTCTGCTAGAAGCAATGGTCCAGTTTACACTTTATTCCCAATGCGTCTCCTGCAAGAAACAATGCCCAGTCAACAGTTACATCCAATGTGCCTCCTGCGAGAAACAATGCCCAGTCCACAGTTACTTCCAATGTGCATTCTGCTAGAAGCAATGGTCCAGTTTACACTTTATTTCCAATGCGTCTCCTGCAAGAAACAATGCCCAGTCAACAGTTACATCCAATGTGCCTCCTGCGAGAAACAATGCCCAGTCCACAGTTACTTCCACTATGTATCCTACAAGAAACAATTTCCAGTTTACACTTACCTCCTGTGCATATTTTTCAAGAAACAATGCCCAGTCCACAGTTACATCCAATGTAACTCCTGCAAGAAACAATGCCCAGTCCACAGTTACTTCCAATGCGTCTCCTTCACGAAACAATGCCCAGTCCAAAATTACTTGTAATGTGTCTCTTGCAAGTAACAATTCCCAGTCCACAGTTACTTCCAATGTTTACCCTGCTAGAAACAATGTCCAGTTTACACTTTACTTCCAATGTGCCTCCTGCAAGAAACAATGCCCAGTCCACAATTACTTCCAGTATGTATCCTGCAAGAAACAATGCCCAGTCCACAGTTACGTATAATGTGTCTTTTGCAAGAAACAATACCTTGTCTACAGTTACTTCCAATGCGTCTCCTGCAAGAAACAATGTCCAGTCCACAGTTACGTCTAATGTGTCTCTTGCAAGAAACAATACCTAGTCTACAGTTACTTCCAATGCCTCTCCTGCAAGAAACAATGCCCAGTCCACAGTTACTTCCAATGTGTCTCCTGCAAGAAACAAGGTACTGTTTGCACTTACTTCCAATGTGTCTCTTGTAAGAAAATTGCCCAGTTAACAGTCACTTCCAACGCCTCTGTGGTGGGAGTTGCCAGTTCACAATTCTTTCCAAAACGTGTCTCCTCGGAAAAATAATCTAATTATCAAATAGATATAGCTCGACTCTGGTGGGAAAAAGTGGCCCTAATTTACAAGTCCTTCTTCTTATTTTCATTACAAAAAGAGAAAACATTTGTATTTTAAATCAACACCGACAACGCTTCCTTTAACGTGTCCTGGACTGTATCCTTTTAGTATATTTCAATGCTCTCCTCAAGACCACTTTCCAAGGGGAAACATTTCCTTTATTATAAAAGGTTTCTTTTGCCATTACCGCCTTCGTTACCAAAGCCCATGACGTGTCACGTTACGGTAAAGTGTTTCCAGGGACAAGAGTCGTTAAACCAACGATACAGAAATCGGCAAAGGCGACCCTTGCTGTGTGTAAAATGAGAAAACATATATAAAAGGTAAATAAATTACAATTTTATGTGGTTAATTTAACCGGGAAAGTGGTAGTTTGAAACGCCACCGTTGTAAGTCCGTCTTGTATAAAATTGCGGGCTTGCTAAACCATCATTTGCATAATGAGGAGACAGTGGTATGGCGGGGGTTAGGGGCGTTTAGCAAATTCTACTAAATTAAATACTCGTTCCAGTTAAATTATTAAATTTCTTCCGCTATTATGGAGCCTAATGGGGTTTCATTGTGTCTCGTAGGCCTATCCGAAGGGAATTTTTGTGTTAAAATGTGAAGTCTTGTGAAAATAATAACTTGGAGACACTGTGGTGTAACTTTTTATTTTAACCATAAACACTTTTACCTAAATCCATATTATGTACCTTTCTATTACAAATTATTATTATTTACAAGGAATTATTTCATAAATAATTAATAAATACAGAGTTATTCTTGTAGTAAATTATTCTGAAGATGATTGCTTTCCAACCGAAATGTACGTATGAATTTAGAAAAACGTTTTTGTGATTAAGAGGTTTTATGAAACTCGATTAATTAGATTAATTTAAATCAAGGGAACAATTTACAAAAGTAAGCATTTTTTGTTTTCTTCAATTCCTTTTATTAGGTCTATATATATATATATATATATATATATATATATATATATATATATATATATATATATATATATATATATATATATATAATAATTATTATTATTATTATTATTACTAAAACTCGGAGGGACCTTATCGGTGTAGAGCACTTAGCTGCATCCTTTGTACTCTCTTCCCATCCCTACCACAGGACTAGCTTAGTGGATACCTACCTCTTTGCAGAAATTAAGTACCCACCTGATGCTAAATCTTCTGATATCCTCTGATGTACATACCTGCCAGTCAAACCACTTTCTCCTTGCAGCTCCCAAAGCAGGACACTCACAGAGTACGTGCATTGGGCTTTCCTCTTGGTCCTCGTCGCATCCCTTGCACACAGGGGACCTAGATTTGCCAATTTTGTATTGGAACCCCTCAGATTCCCATGGCCTGTAACCAGCTCTACAGTAGCTCTGAGTTGATGTCTACTTAACGAGAGTAGTTCTTTGCCCCACAAATCTCCTGAGTAACCCCACAGTACCTTCGATTTGTTACACCCCAAGGTTACATTCCATTCTTCCCTGCACAACCTGTCTATATGTGCCGTAATCCTCTTGCGCCCCTCCTGAGGCGGCATGCCCACTGCCCTCAGCAACGGTCCTTGAGTTATACACCCTTGTTTTGCTAAGGCGTCAGCTCTCTCATTCCCTATCCAGCCAGAATGTCCCGGAATCCAGGTTAGGTTGAGTGAATTATACTTACTTAGCTCCGCTATATAATATATATATACATCTTGTACAAATTGTCAATAATTAATAAAATACTATCTACTTTTCCACTCAAGTTCAAATACATTTTTTAAAATTTTAGGGGATGACACTTGATATTAATATAGTTTTCGTAAATATTAATAATTATAATAAATTTAATAATGAATTCATTTTAGTTTTATATGGGAGAAAACGTTTCCACAGAAGGGGCAAGGAATGCAATATTTATTTCATCTCATTTGACTTGAAATAAGTGATCACATATGATTTCATAAAACAGCTGATTTAATGTAATGGGTAATATGGTAGAACAGCGGTTTTAACCCAATGGTTATGTTACTTTATATTTATATTAATTGTAATTATGTAATAACAAGTAACTAGCATAAAGCTTTTCTTCGTTGACCTGAGTAGACATTGACTTAATTTTTTGTTATATATATATATATATATATATTGTTAGTTTAATTTCATTTAGATTACGCAGCAAATAGGTTAACCTTATAAAAAGTATGGGAAGGGTTTGTGAATATATTCCTCTATGAGAAAAAAAAAGACAATAGTAGAGTATATATATGTGAGATTATGGTATCACGTGTGCAGGATCACATACACCTGATGTAGAACAACTCTAACGAGATTATAAAAAGGTATGAGCAGGTTAAATCCGCTTGAAGGAAAAAGGTTACGCAAGAGTAGACAAAACTGGGATAGTCATAATGAACGCTTGGAACTGGGAGTAGGGGAAAATTATAGCAACTGTGGGTGGGATTGGTTCTTCGAAGGAACCTATTTGTACGTGGAAGGTAGGAGGTTATGATATTTAATGTGCCATGTACTGTCGAAAAAATCACGTATGGTCACTGGTTTACGGATTAGTTGAAACTAATTCGGCTAAGACGAAGTTTACTGCAGGCATTATACAAGGGTTTCTACTAGGAGGTTCTTGATCTTGGCCATCTCCTGTTTAGTATCTAACTGGAGGAGGAAGAGAGGAACTGTATTCGAATTGGAAAAAGGCAACGATAAAGAATGTCGGAATAATACGACGATCACATAACGCGACGAGCATTGGTGGAATAAATAATACAACAAACACTTTACAAACACAAATACATACGAAGGGCAAGTCCCGCCTACAGAGGAATGGGACAGTGAATACGATCATGGTAGGGTGTGTGTGTGTGTGTGTGTGTGTGTGTGTGTGTGTGTGCGAGAGAGAGAGTGTGTGTGTGTGTGTGTGTGAGAGAGAGAGAGATAGAGAGAGAGAGAGAGTGTGTATTATAAAGATATTTTTTTTACATTTTTTTAATATATATTTTTAAATTTTTAAATCCTTACTTTTCCTACAGTCACGCCTTTAGATTG
>JBAIZL010000001.1:243543620-243551120 GCA_036971475.1 Prosapia bicincta
GAGAAACATTTCGTATTATCGAATACACTATAGTTCGCTGGTAAATTAACTGTATTTGTGTTTGTACTTATATTAGGAATAGGAGGGTCAGTGCCAACAGTTCCAACCCTTACTAAAGAAATGTCTGGTAAACCCAAGCAACAGATGTTTGCCCCCAATACTGAGAACTGCTAACATCTTTTGTTTTCCTCGCGTGCTTAGCCCTTTCTTCAACGCACCTGCAAAACCTTACACCATCTGTTTGAATTCAAACCCAGGCTACTTTCTGATTTTTCACATGTTCGAATGCGGTACATTGAAACATGTGATCTGCAGACACGACGTCTTGATTGTTACACAGTGCGAAGTATTCGTGTCCTTTACTCGTAGTTTGTATAGTCGTGGCCAGTCGTGGGTTGCAATCAGGCAACAGCAACGTTTCTGGGAAGGTCCGGTAGTGGGTATGGTCAGCGAATTAATGTCTCCAATATTTTCTTTCACTACGGGTTGACATTTGTTCTAAGCACTTTGACTTATAGCACTTTTCTGTGGTGTATTTGGTTGTTGTGAGATGCCCATTAAAGCAGAACCATTGTTTTTATTATTCATCATATAAAAAATAAAGTTAATTAACAGTAAAAAGGACCGTTAATTAACTGGGCTTAGATTTCTATTGAATAAAAATTAATGAACATAAATTGTAATACGGTTCATATTTTTTGAAGCTGTATTCCAAGAAACAGCGCTTCCCATTGTTACTTGCACCAGGAATGCCACCAGGAAACATTTCTTTCTCCGAACTTAATTAAGAAAAAAGCTTCGTTTAAAATTAAATTCCTCTTAGAAATGCTAAACTCCATAAAGAACGGCTAGCTGGTGCTTTGCCTTACACTCTGTGCGCATTCTATGAGCCTTGGTTCTTCATTACTTTGCTATGACGTGAAGTTCAGCCGCATCACGTGGGTTTCAAACTTTTTTCTTTAATACTACTGTGATAAAGAACAATAAACTCAGTTTTAGACACATAAAGCATTCAAAATCAGGTGTCTGTAAATTAAAAATTATAGATTTGAGAGACGTTATCCTTGACCAAACAGCGCTGTTTCAAAAAATCAAATTATTCAGAAAAAAAACAATTCCTCACATTTTTTGATACCGTTTATAAGGTGACAACACCCGAATTAATTAAAATGATAAAATATACAACAATTTATATTTTGTTAAAAGCTGGCAGCTAGATAAACCACAGCTGGTTCTTGTTAAAGTCTTGAAAAAGTAAACCGTTGGTTCTGCTAATAGCTATCGCCGTTAGTGTATATGAAATCTTTACAAATTCAATTTACTAATGCATATTGACTAGCATTTTGAGAATACTAGGTAAACAATTTTAAAATATTGTGAACTCCGTCTGAGTGAGTTTGATTCTTAATGCCCTTTATATTAATGAACGATTTCAGTTTGTTGTTTATTCTACTCTCTCTATATTCTTATACTCTTCGTTTCATATCTTATACTCTTCATATTTTTGCTTCCTCCATTATCATAGTCTTCTTAATTTACTTAAACTCCTTTTTTTAGTTTTCTTTATATTCTTAGCTGATTCTTCTTCATACGTTACTCCTTGATATTCTTTACTAACATCACAATCGTAGTTAGTACGAATCCCTTCATATTCTACTTCCTCTATACGTTTCATATTTGTAGGTTATTTTTAATATTTGTCAAGTATTTCCCTCCATCATCTTCACTGGGATCTTCAGTATCGCAATGTTACTGTTATATTCTAGAGTTACCCATTTGATATCATTTTACAATGAAAAAAAATGTACACGCTTCATAGCACTTATATGTTAGCTAAGTGCTCTACACTGATAAGGTCCCTCCGAGTTTTAGTAATAATAAATAGCACTTATATTCATTACCACACATGTCACCAATTTTTGTGTGTTGAATTATTAATATTTCCCAATATGACGTCAAAAAATTCTCTTCGTTTCTATTTGTATTATGGTTTCTTTTAAATATTTTTGTGTGCACTACATGTATTTGTGTATTATATCGTGATGATCATCGTAATTTTCTACTTATTTATTCTCATGATCATGGTTTTAAAGCTATAACAATATAACATACTCATTAAATATTATATTCAAAATTACACTACATTTTATATTGTTTTTTATTTATAACTTATGTAGAAATAATAAATATAGATTCATAGTAAAGAATGACATCTTTAATTAAGGTTAGGAGCTCAGCTATGTCAGAGTACGATCAGCTGATCGGTGGTACGCAATGGGTTATCATTGTTACTTTTTATATCTACTGCCTTCTCAATTTAACTTTCTATTTCGATGCTGAGGATATGCTAGTCATAAAGACAGATTTAATTACATCTTCTCCATTCTTTTGGGCCTTTCATCCCCTAATACAAGCACCGCAATTATTATTAAAGCCGACTTGACAAGCATCCTGTAAGTAGACGCTGCTTCGGATCTGTTACTCGGCGTTCATTGTGGTAAAAGCATCTCTGACCGAGGATTATATAATTTAATATCTTGGTTCGTTTGTAACATAAAGACAAGCTGTTTGCTCATCAGCTAATGGCCCGTCATTTTCGTCTAGCTTTGATCTTCTCTGCCAGTAACCCACGCCAGCTTATGTTATATCTGACTTTATAGTTACTCTAATATAAAAGTCACAAATTGTTAATTAATTTATATTGTAATCGGAAGCAGGCCCCAAAATATTTTTGGAGTCTCTGGGGGAAAAAGATTACGGGCTCCTTCATTACTTCCAATATAAGCCTATACAACCCTGTATTTTCCTTGACATTATATGTAAATTATTGTTTCCCTATTAAAACCAAACTAGGCCTACTGAATCTAATCTGTGTGTGTTTAATTTTGTTGAAATAAACTTCCGTTCGTTTACACCATCTAAGGCATTGCATTTTGTGTAAATAGAACATTTCATTTAACGATTATTACTTGTCTTTAAAAGCTTGAACAAATGCATATTGTACTCTTTATACTGTATTGATATATTTTTATCTCTTTTGTGGGTCTCAACACACGAATAATTATTTCCACAATTAAAAAAACACCGATCCGGCCGCCACCTGGGCATTTGTCCCCCTCTGTGGGTGGACCTGATCGGAGCACTTCCACGCTTGTGCTAAGCGTTCCTTGGCGAATTTATTTTTCACCGTTTCCATCTCAAGTAATGCATACAAATATCCTACAAAACAGCCTAACATTCAGTGTCTGGCATATTGCCAGTTTATTCTATGTCCTCAAATCAATCGAATCCAGATGTAATCCCGTTATGTTATAAACTCTGATAGATTTTCCCTGAACTACTTGCTGAAGAATAAATAAACGGAGAATGATTTGGTCTTCAATATCCATTAAACTACTAATTAATTTTAGTAATTAATTATTTCACAAAGGTAAAAATCAAAATAGTGAACTCCAAATCTCACCAAAAATTAGTTTTTAATAAACAAACAAACAACAAACTAGTTTCGGAGACGATGTCGCCATCCTCAGTGCTTGGCTACTACTTAGCAAGCAAGCACTGAGGAAGGCGACATTGCACTACTACGACAAACACTACGAGTGAGTAGTAGCCTAGTACTGAGGAAGGTGACATTGTTGCCGAAACTATTTTGTTGTGTTTGTTTATTAAAAACTAATTTTTTTTAAGATTTTGAGTTCACTATTTTGACATTTACCTTTGTGAATAGTTCTCACTAGCTAAGCTCTAATTAACTAAATTAATTAATTAATTATTGTGTATATACATAAAACACTGTATAAAATTGTCAAAAAGAAACGTTTAATCTTATTAAACTTGTTTCGTCAACCATGTATCCGTCATCAGTGAATAATATACACCTTAATTGACTAAATGTTATTATTAACATCAACGGAGTTTTTGTTGTTATTTCCATAAGTAGTCATGTGAAAAAATAAGTTAATAGTTTCTCATGTCGTCATGTTCTTGACTATCGTTGATATATTCTTGAACTGGGCCTGTAAGATCGTTTTAAATGTGAAAAACTCCCTATTTTCACATTACTTAATTCCCACAACAAATAATGTTTATTTATTAGTGTCGATACAATTCCATCCACAAAAATGCCTTTGTTGTAAAAAGTATGATTTTTAATAAATATAAGTGTTGTAAGTTTCGAGTTATATAATGATAATGGTTATCACTATCTTCTTCGCGTTTTCATTTACATCATAACCATTGTCACAAAGTCATTACTCTATAGCCCTAATACAAGCACTTATATTCATTATTGCATTACATTCATTATTACACTGCGTTACAAAACCTATCCGCATACACAATGTTAATAATATCATTGATATTATTTCTGTATTACTTTATGCACAGGATTTCACATCGACCAGGTTCTGCTAGACCAGAGTTTGTAATGGACAGGAATAACGGTTCCAGAATGCGCAATGCATACTAGATCACGGCAACCTCACAGGCTGTGTAATTGTATATATTGCAGGATGCAAGGCGGCTTATTACCCACTTGCAACCATTAATCTTGATCCTTGTTTACGACTCTGCCATTGTTTGTTCCTGTAGTTAATTCCGTTTATTGTTGTTTATACGTTTTCCATGTTTGTAGTTGTGGACGTTTTTCATTCGTTTCAAATCGCTTTTTAAACGCAACACTGGACGCTACGGACAGACGTTTTCTACACAAGTGGAATGTTTGCAAAACGTTCTCGAAAGCAACTTAACAGTTCACTTAGGTTCTTGTCCGACGTTCAATGGCTCTATTTATAGATTGGAGATATTGGTAATGTTATTTGTAAGAGACTGGTATGAGTGGGTTAGTTCAACACCTGATATCCACCGCAGTTACTTAACGCCTCGCCACAATGCAAACAGGCTTGGAATATTGAAGTGTTTCTGGCAAACGTTAACATGAAATTTACCAAGGATATACCAAGACGGCCAGTATAGTACAGATTGAAAAAAAGTATAACGTAAGCACGTAGTAAATACTGCAATACCAACAGAAATACCAAAAGAGATTAAACTAACCAGTAGAAAAATTATTTATACCGGGGTTTGGGCCCCCAGAACCAACACCACCTAGACAAAAGGCCTGGGCTCTGCCATAAAATCCCCAACATATACCACAGGTCGCCAGGGTCACTCCAATCACAACACTTAGAGTCAAAACAATTCTTGGATTTGTCTGCACTTCAAAATACTAATAAAAGAAAAAGTCATTATCAACTCTGCAACAATAGAATTTTGCAGAACGTAAATCATTTCAAAATGGTTTAATACCATGTATATTTATGTAAATACTGTAATAAACGTTTGTAAAGTATGTAAATATTTCTTATGGGTTACTCCGTATCACAAATTTATATGATCTATATCTGTGGGAGCCTCTTTTCCGAAAAGGCTTCTTCTTGGTGGAGAAGTTGACGTTTTCTCGGGGGCTATCACCGATCACAAAAATATTCGATATACATGGTAGCAAGTTTAATTTGCCTGTCAACTACGCGTACATACGCCAAATGATTTTTTGTTAGGAAACGGTAAACGGTATGACATTAGTCAGCTGTAACCCCTGTAGTAGTAGTAGTAGTAGTAGTAGGTAATAATCCAGTGTGTAGGCCTGCAGGGCGTGACGTCACACCTCCAGTGCCCAGGCCTTCTGTCTATGTGGTGTTCCCAAAACCCAGTCCTCGTGGCAACCAACCTCTAGCGGGCTGACTCCGTCTCACATGGGCATGATGTTAGTATCCCTACTACCGCGAGTGAAGGAAACAGGATTGATTGCCCATGTACCAAGCTGATAAGCTCTTTCCGTAGAGTATCAGGAGATAGTGAAACAGTATTGTAGATGTCGTGCTAAGAGCGGGATGAAAAACCAGGGAAGAAAGAAACCCGGCCTAGAGGTCACCTTGACAGGTCATGCAGGAACCTTAGGAACTAGGATGTCCTTACGGTAAGGGATAAGGAGGGGCATTACCTTACAATTACCTTATTAGTGAGATTATGGCAGGAATGCCACGCACCTCTTCCAGTAGAACAGTGTGTACTTCATACCGTGGTGAAACCTGGTGAGAAAGATTGTAACTGCAGTGAAGAGACCATAAAGAAAGTGAATACTAGGAAATATTTTACCCTATGATTGAAAGCTGTACTAACTAAAATAGTACGAAGAGAGACAGTAGGAGAATCGATCTAAGTAGAATTGTAGTTTTATATCGATTATCCTATGTCACTCTTATTGCCTATGAAGGATATTATTGTGAATATAGGTAGGATTAAGGTAGAAGCATAACCCCTAGTGATAGAACATTAAGTGGGGATCATGCCTTCACGTCTTCAGGGTTCCATACCTGAACTACACCAACTCGCTATCATTGCCCGTTAAAATCCTGGTAAAAAGAAGGAAAAAGAAAAGGTTATGGAATTAGGTAAGACTACGAAAATCCAGAATGGTCCCCTCTTACTAGTTATAGGGAGGAATTATGACAGCTTACACAGGGTCATTACCTGAAGAAGACCTGCTCTTACCACGGAGAAGAGAGGTGTCAACTCACGTACTACCGGGGGCAAGGTTGGCAGCGGCGAAATGCAGAAATATACCGCTACGTTCTTGTTGGATATTATGGTATGGAAAGAAGGACGTGGACACTATGGGAAATTAGAAACCACTTAGAAAGGATGAAAGGCAATGCTGGGGTTCCTTCAAGGATCCTTAACCATAGGCAAAGGGTAAAAGTATTTCAAACTTGACTGGTGAACATTCAGCCTGTTATGAATTAAATCACGAGTTACAGTAAAAGCTCTATTATCCGGCACACTCGAGGTTGGCATGTGACCGGATAATAGAACCTAACCTATGTATCCTATATAGAGTACATACTGTGCATAAAGTTATGCTAACTATCAACGAAAATTGAATGTAGTGTTAAAATCTTACCTCCCATATTTGTATCCCATGTTTGTATCTAATTACTGTATTTCCGTAGTTACTTGTAAAAGCACACGCTCGTGCACATTAAATTTATTAGAAAAACTTTGAAGAAAGAAAAGAAATTTATTTGCTAAAACATTTTTTCGTTCATACATCGGTAAAATAAAACACGCACCACTACACTTATCTGTACAAAGACTAATTATTTTATAATGTTTTAATGATTTTAAAAATAATCACAAATTTCTGACTGCCTGATAAGCGATGGCAATTTTTCAAAAAACTTTGAATAAAGCATATGGAGTTGCAAAACTTCCTGAGCCGAGTAGCAGTTCTCACCTCCAACAAACGTTAACAGCGTTGTAAAAGATTCTCCAGCATTACTCCATGAAGCGTTTACTTTTTCTTGACCTATTTCTTGGTTAGGTTGGTTAACTAGCATCTGTTTTGTAGTGTATTTCCATTGAGTCACATCTTGTAATAACATAGAAGGGTACTGTACTGATTTGTTTTGAAAACGTGCCGGTTAATAGAACGTTCCGGAT
>JBAIZL010000001.1:243556120-243598620 GCA_036971475.1 Prosapia bicincta
AACCTACAAAAGGTTTAAAAAAACAAGTAGGCCTAATATAAACAAATATTTTTTACGCCAATTCCTACTTAGATCAATAAAAAATATTTTATTTAAGTTACTTTTTAATAAATAGTTACAATTATAATAGATAAAGTAACATAACCTATGCGTTAAAACAGCTGTTCCATGACATACATAAACCATAACATACAATCAGCTGTTTTATGAAATCATATGTTATCACTTATTATAAGCCAAATGGAACGAAATAACTATATTGCATACCTTGACACTTTTGTGAAACGTTCTCCCATATTAGTCTATAATTAATTCATTATATTTAGTTAATTTTTGATAACATTGTGTTAACATCAAAAGACGTCCACTAAGGTTAAATAAAATTTTTGAACGAGTGAATGAATAAAAATTATTTTATTACGATTGAAAATTTGAACTATATATATATATATATATATATATATATATATATATATATATATAAAACTAATAAATTTAAAATATTTCAAAAACAAGAATATTTTTAATGAATATATTTATTCAAAGCTTTTCGCCGATAAAATAGTACCAGCATCTTCAGGAAAATAATTATCTAATCTTTTTATTAAGATTAGATAACTATTTTCCTGAGGATGCTGGTACTATTTTATCGGCGAAAAGCTTTGAATAAATATATTCATTAAAAGTATTCTTGTTTTTGAAATATTTTAAATTTATTAACTATATTACAAGAAAACATATCACCATGTTTAATATATATATATACATATTATGATCTCGTACATGTATATAAGGACCTAATGGAACTAATAGAAGGAATTGAAAAAAAAGGGGGGAAATGCTTATTTTTGTAATTTGATCTCTTGGTCTAAATATTAATTAATCGATGTTTATAAACAAGTTTTCATAAAACCTCTAAACCACAAAAATGTTGTCCTTAATCCATATGTACATTTCGATTGGAAAGCAATCAACTCCTGAATCATTTATTACAAGAATAACTGTAATTTAACTGTGATTATTAGTTATTCTGGAAATGTTTTCCTCTGAAAATTATTGATTTGTAATCGAAATGTACACAATATGGATTTAGATAAAAAGTGTTTATGGGTAAATTAAAAAATTACACCACAGTGTCTTCAAGTTGTTATTTTCACAAGACTTCACAAAAATTCCCTCATGGATTGGATTTGTGTTCAGCATCTTTATAATAACCCACTGTTTCACATAAGGAATTTGAAAAATACTTGGTGAAAGCTTTTTGTGTAGGGCTGTACATACCCTCAATAATTTTAAGTTATTTTGAAATAAGAAAGGATTTTTATTGTTTAACCAATAATGCCATAGATTCCATAATGCCATAGGGGTTACACACCGGTTTAATGATAAAGTTCCCAAAATTATCTTATGACGGGGTGCCGATATGATCTCTTCACCTCATTTAAGAGTAGGTGTACTCCTGGTTAGCCTAGCCTGGCAACGCGCGCACCATACCTTCCCGTGTTCCCAGTGCCGAAAGTCACCAATTCATTTCCACAGCCTTGACTAATACCATTTACCGTTCATGCTCATTGTCGTAGGATATGTAGCTCATGCCTGGCGACTCCGAAGTCAATGTGTAGTACAGCATTTAGTAAATTGCAGGTTTTTTAAAAATCCATAGTTTGCCTTTAATTTGCATAGATTTTAAGTGCATTTCCAGTACTGCAAAACAAAAACAAATACAAAATCATTCTTCTACGTTTAAATGAAAACAACCCTCTAGCATTACACCACCTTCTTTCCGTATCAACCCCACAAACGTTTCAAACGGGAACCCTTCCTTCTTATAAATCAAATACCAAAAACGCTGATTCAGTGTACTACCTTTACATGAGACAGACTTTGCAAATAAAAAGGGTGGTCACCAAAAACCCTCCTTCCATGACCTATTCACTACCTCCCATCCCTTCTTCTTACTAGGGGGGGGGGGTGTAACGGCCTTTTTATTGTCCTAATAAGATAGTTTTACTTCAGGTACGCCATCCTATGTAGGTAATCGTCCCTATATAAAATACATATAAAGTCCCTACTTATATTCCCAAACCTTTCATACCTTTCGTAGATGATAAGGGGAAATGTGCTGATCCCTTAAACTTATAAACGACCCTTATATGTAAGTTACGTTTTATATTAAGCAAGAAAGGTTTTTAAAAATGATTTTTATTTTTACAAACCTTTGAATTTAATAAACAATTAATTTAGAAAACTGTTACATAGATTTTACTTAATAAAACAATACAATTGATATGCACTCAATCGGAGTGGAAAACGTCTGTGCGATACAGAGGCGACTTACACACTGCCGGGGCTCTGTTCTCACACCTATATAATACTAAAGCTGCGTAAGCAGGAATCTTCCTAGCACGCATTTAATTATGAAATGTTCACATAAAATGTTTATATAACTCCTCCATCCCTAAAGAGAACTTCGGGGGTTGGCGAAGTTTCGGCGTTGGTTGAAGTCTTCTTCTTCTTCCTGATGAGGGCGAAGTATATAAGGCTGCTGAATACGCCTCCGTAAAGGGCAATAGTCCAGATACTGATGTGGTGGGTTATTTCCATAGTTGGGTCAATTCTTGAGATGGTTTCCGTGTTTATTTTGTCCAACTCTAGGCGTTTAACGTTTACTGAGAATTCTGGCATTTTACTCATTGAAAATTGTAGTTTGGACGTGTCCATGAAAATAGGATGGCCTCCCGAAGTTGTTGATGTATGGCTCAGTTTCATGTTGTTGAAAAAGATTGAATCATTATTAGTTTTTATCAAATATATGCCTTGAAGGGTGACGGTGGTAGTTGCCTTGCGATTGGTAATTTCCAGAGTCTGCTTGTTGGGGAAGGTCGCTAGGTAAAGGTTGATTTCTGGGATCCAGTTAATTAAGTTGTCTGTAACTTCCAATGCAGTATATTCACAGTTGCTGGCATCGTTGTTCCTGATAATAGACACTTCACAGTCTAATTTATGGTGTGTTAGAATGTCGAATGAGCAAAAGTATATGGAATCGGTTTTACAGTTACATTCATTGTCTAAACCTAATATTACAGAGTTAGACACTAATATGTACCTTACTTTTGGTATAATTGTTACATAATCTGTTTCATATTTTGTGGGTATAGAGTGTAATTTATACAATTTAAATTGAGTTTTTTCTACAATGGGTAAATTTATAAAATAAACAATCCTTTCAGAATTTAGTTTACAATTAACTTTAATTAGGTTCTCTAATTCCCACATATTTTCCATTTTAGGTTCTAAAGGTAACCTCTCATTATAATATTTATAAATTTTGTTTAATTCTTCATATAATTCTTGGGTTGAAATAACACTAGGGTGTACAACACCTAGTTTACAAAATGTAAGAGAATTTTCTAAATCTGTGATTACCTGTAACATCATGTCATATAAAATGTTCAATTGGTTTAGAATACTTCTAAATTTTTCTAGTTCAACAAAGTCATTTACATTACGATTCACAATACTTAACTTATTTTTTAATTCTACAAAATTTTCATCAATTACAATAAAAGTTTTATTTAATTCCTTCATAATATTATTACTAAAGGAGTATTGAGATTCAATTTGATAATTAATTTTAATTTGCTCATTTGTAATATCTTTAATTATTTTGTCATATTTTTTACCATCATATGCATCTAAATTGCCTGTTAAAGATTTGATAACGGACCCTAGTCCATCTATAAGACCTCTTTTTGTTCTTTTGTTACCATTCTCTCTTAAGAGTATAATTTCTAATTTTTCTTCTATTACATTTTTACTGTGATTAACATATTTAAAATAATTAACAATATCTCTTATTCTATTACTGTTATCGGTTACATATTCATTGTTTAATAAGCTACCGTTACAATTGTAGCAACTAGTTTCAAAATTTTGCAATACGTCATAATAATAAGCATCAATGTTATTTAGATGAGCTACTAAGTTTCTTACATTAAAATAGTGGACAAAGGTATGGTAGGAAGATTCTAATTTGGCCGGCCCAAGGTCTATTGGGATTATTCCGAGGTTGTTGTTGACTTCTCTGATCTCTGCTGAGTCGGTGGCTGTGCCAATGACGAACAGGAGGGACCTGGAAAATTATTTTGAGCATTAATTACACATTTTTTATCTTCTTTGGCCTTTTAATTTTCGACAAATGTATCTTGTCTTTTGTGTTATGATGTCTAGGCTTTATTTTACCAGTTTTTCTTTCCTTGTTTATTGAAGCTATCTCTTCCTTGCTATATCTGTTTTTCGTTTTGCTTTGCTTCTGAACTGACTTTATATAAACTTCAGATGGTATTTCTGGAAGTGGTTCTTTGTTTACATTCCTTTTTTCTAAAACTTTTTCTTTAATTCTTTGATTGCTATCCCTAATGTTTTCGTAAAGTATTTTTGTTTTTTCTTTATGGTTTAAAACGTAGTCATTTACAATTTGTTTTTCTAAATCTATATCTAATAAAGAGTTTGAATATTTGTGTCCAAATAAGACTTCGCACGGCGTTAATTTTGTGACTGAATGTATGCTATTGTTATAGGCTATTATAGCATATTTGACTTTCTTAATTATACTGTCTTTTTTAAATTCGATTTGATTATTTAACAGCCTTAT
Organism: Prosapia bicincta; assembly: GCA_036971475.1. Classification (NCBI taxonomy): domain Eukaryota; kingdom Metazoa; phylum Arthropoda; class Insecta; order Hemiptera; family Cercopidae; genus Prosapia; species Prosapia bicincta. Next base: position 243,560,775 of record JBAIZL010000001.1, read on the forward strand.
GTGTTCTATTAAGGTGGAATGAAATCTTTCACATAATCCGTTTGATTGGGGGTTTTGTGTACTGATAAAATGGATTTTGATTTTATGCAGGTCTAATATCTCCTTCACAATTCTGTTATTAAACTCCGTTCCATTGTCTGAGATAATAACTGTTGGTAAGCAGAACTGGGCAAAGTAATCTAATAACTTGTCTGCAATCTCTGTAGCTTGAGAGCTTCCCAAGCGATAAGCTTGAGCATACTTTGTGAAACTGTCGACAATGCTGATAAACGCATTCTTCTCTAAAGAGATAGTGTCGATGTGAATTATCTGGAAAGGCCTTGCAGCTGTAGGTGTCAAGTTCATTTCTAGTTGGAAGGGAATTCTGTCATATTTGGTTCTTTGACATATGTCACACTGATTTATGAAATTTTGGATTAGTGATTTTAAATTAGGCCAATAATATGTTCGCTTAATTTGTTCGTATGTTTCCTGTATCCCACGGTGATTGGTTTTGCTAACATGATAATTACTTATTGTTTCTAGGGTATCTTCTTCCGAAGTTAGGTCTAAGAGTTTTTTATTACACTTAACTAAATTTAGTTCAGTTTGTTTGAAATTTTTGGCTATGCATGATGCAAATCTCTCATAAAAATCGTCTTCAAAATATAGATTATATTTTATTTTTGGTACCAAATATGATTTTACAAAATTAACTATGTCCTCTTTAAAATTATTTTCTGATATTTCGACTATTAAACGGATTCTTGAAGTTCCAAATAGTTTTATAATTTTTACTTTCTTTGGCTCATATTTTACTAATGACAAAAATATTTGATTTTTCCCAAAGTTTACAGGCTCGTCGGAAATTGGTATTTCAATTTGGGTGTTTCCTTCAAAATTGGAGTGCACGGTTTGATTGTCACTTTCTTGATTGTACTCTAAGTTGGCGTTGTCTGTTGCGTCGAGTTGTACGACCATAGACTCGTTATCTTCATTTAATTCCGGGAAGAAACGTTGGATTAATCCAGCTGGAGATAAATCAAGGTCTGGTTCTACAGTGTGTTGGGTGTTTGTTGACCTTTTATTAGTAATGTTCAATTGTATTCTAGACAAAGCATCGGCATTTTGGTTTAATTTGCCTTTTTTGTATCTTATGTCATAATCATATTCTTCTAATTTTAATCTCCATCTTAAAAGCTTGGAATTTGGTTCTTTAACTGAAAATAACCATTGTAAAGGTTTATGGTCTGTATAAATTTTAAATTTTCTTCCAAATAAATAAGGCCTGAAATGTTTAGTTGCCCATACGATCGCTAATAACTCTTTTTCAATCGCGGAGTAATTAGTTTCGCTGTCGTTTAAAGTTCTGCTGGCATACGCTATAGGAAGGTCCTTTCCATTTTTGTCCTGGCTTAAAATTGCTCCTAGTGCAAAATTACTAGCGTCTGTTGTTAGAGTAAACTCCTTTTCAAAATCTGGGTATTGTAGAAGGGGCTCATTAGTCAGTATATTTTTACATGTTTCAAAACATTCTATGAAGTCTGGATTTTCTATGTTTATTTTTGCATTTTTCTTTAAGCAGTTAGTGAACGGTTTTGTTATCTTGGCGAAGTTTTTAATAAATTTTCGATAATAGCCTATTAGTCCTAAAAATCCTTTAATTTGTTTGGTGGTTTTGGGTATTGGATAGTTTTTGATTGCCAAAATCTTCGCTGGGTTAGGTTTTACGCCTTCCGGTGTAACAACATGCCCTAGATACGCTACTTCTTTTCTTAAAAATTCTGTTTTATCCAGCTGTACTTTAAAGTTGGCTTTGCGTAATCTGTCGAATACTTCTTTAAGTCTTTGTATATGTTCTTGGAGGCTAGTGGAGTAAATTATAATGTCGTCTAAATAAACTAAACATGTTTCATTTTGGATGCCTCTCAGAATATTATTCATAATTCTTTGAAATGTAGGGGGGCTATTCTTTAGTCCAAATGGCATTCTTAAAAATTCGTAGTGTCCTGTTTCTGTTGAAAACGCTGTTTTTTCTATGCTATTTTTATCCATTTCTACTTGGTGAAATCCTGAGGTTAAATCTAAAGTCGTAAAATACTGAGATCGTCCTAATTTATCTAATATGTCGGTAATGTTTGGCAAGGGAAATTTATCGTCAATTGTTTTTTTGTTTAATCCTCTAAAATCTATTACTAATAGAAATTTTCTTTTGCCAGAAGCGTCTTGTTTTTTGGGTACAATCCAGACAGGAGAGTTCCATGGAGAATTTGAAGGTCTAATAATTCCTTGTTCAAGCATGTCCTCAGTTTGTTTATTAATTTCGTTCTTGTAAATCTCTGGATATCTATAATTTCTGGAGTATACGGGAATTTCATCAGTAGTCCTAATAACATGTTTTATTTGGTCGGTAAAAGTTAAATCGTTTCCCTCAATATGGAATAAATCTGCATAATCTTTTATTAAACTTGTTATAGCGGATTTTTCTTCCGAGTTCATATGTTCCATTCTAAATTTTGATAAATCTAAATTTTTTCTTCTCGAATTTTTTTGTTTATAATCTAATAAATTGAAATTAGCGTTCATTTGCATTGCATCAGGTCTAAGGATATTGTATTCTTCTAAAGATTTTAATTCTAATGGTTCATTTACTGTTAATTCTACATTTACTTCTGTGTTGTTTATTATAGGGCAGTAGGCTTCTCCCTTGTGTACTGAGACTATACACTGCGGAATTTCTAATCCATTTAAGTTTTTGTATGGTAAGAGTCCTTCTCCATCTTGAATATTTTGTATTCTAAATTTAATCATTTGGCTAGCGCGGGCTTGTATAACATAACTTGTTCCCTTTTTTGCTTTCTGTTCCTGACATTCGCTTATATTATTATTATTATTATTATTATTATTATTATTATTTTGTTCTTCTGTGTTAAAATATTTGATCGGCATTTGCTTATTGCGAAATATTAATTTATCATTCACAAAATTTAAATTAATTTTTAATTCTTTTATGTTATCTAATCCAAGGAGTAAGTCAAAATCTTTATGGAAATCAAATAAATAGAATTTGGTTGTTTCTTTTCCTAAAAGTGGTAGCGTACAACTGTATTTTTCTTTTGATACTCCATGAGCTGTACTCACTCCAAATGGCTCTTGTTTTAGAGTGTTTTTGAAAAATTGGAAAGCTATTGATTTTTTAATAAATGATCTCGTACTTCCAGTGTCAATCAGCATCTTTAAATTGGTCTTGGGATCGTGGATGTACGGTAGTTCGTTTGTGTCGTCTTCTATATGCATTATGGAAAATGTCTTTTTAATGTGGTTAGTCCTAAAAAATGATTTTGGGTATGATTGTCCTCTTGAGTGAATCCGCATGCGTTTTCCTCTTGCGTGGAATCGTCAAAGTCTATGTAGCTGTCAGGGTCCTCTTGCGGTTCATAATCTGTTTGTTCGGTCAGATAAGAGTTAGTCATTTGTTCAGTCAATCGATTCATAGTTTGATCGTAATTTTCCTCTTCTATTGGTTTCCCTGTCATCTGATAAAGTCTATTTTGTCTAATTGTGTTCCCTGTTTGACGTGTGGAAATGCTCATTGGTTCTGGTTCAAATTTTTGATGAACTTTTAATGGTGTGTAGTTGTTAGACTGTCTCGGTTGTTGATTTTGCTGTACGTATGAGTTAGGCTTAGTAAATTGGTTAGGATTATTTTGGTAGTTGGGCCTATAATTTTGGAAGGTTTGTTTGTTAGGAAGGGGTTTGCGAATAGGCGGGTATTGTGGGGCCCTAGGTGGAATGTTCTGTTTAATATTTTGAAATAATTTATTATTTTTAAATTGAAAATCGTTAGTAAGCATATTAAGTGCTTCGCTAAGAGAATCTGGATTTTTGGTTCGCATTAGCGATCCTACAGGTTCATGTAAACCTCTAAGGAGAACTCTTAACCCTAATTTCTGTACATATTCTATTAAAACATCTTTGGCCAATTGTCTTTGTGGCTCTTTATTAACAAAAAATGAAATCTGTAAATTTAATAGTTTTTGAATTCTTTCATAAAATTTAAAAGGTGATTCGTTATTCTCTTGTTTTAACTCAGCCATTTCTAAATTAAAGGTAAAACAATCTCTTTTGTCTGAATAGCTGGTTAATAATACTTTTTTAACCTCATACCAATTATACGAATTTGAGTTTACAACCATTTCCAGCGCTTGGCCTTTTAATTTAGAAAGAATAGAGGAGAACAGATACTCATTTTGAAAATCCTCTGGATTTTCGTTTACATAAAACTTATTTACTATCTTATCACATATTGAGATAAATCTGTGGAGCATAGTGGGCTCTCCACTATACTCGGGTATCATGTCAAGATACTCCTTTTTTAATGTTGGCGTTGCCATTTTAAAATATTATTTTCTTTAAAATAATAAAATTAAAAATCAATTATATAAAATTTAAAAGTATTTACTCTACTTTTTCTTAATTCTATATCTTAAGATCTACTTACAAGTTGATCCAAAATACTTTGCTCATTTGAACAATTTTCACTTTTCACTTTTCACCTACACGATATTCGCTCGTGTTCTAAATAGATATGCGCTCTATTAAGTGGTTGTAGATATTCACTCTACTTAAAGTTTCCTCAATTAACGGTTAAAACCGACGGACGTTATATTCACTAACTTCCTTGAGGTGTCCTACCGACTGCGCCAGTTACGTTTTATATTAAGCAAGAAAGGTTTTTAAAAATGATTTTTATTTTTACAAACCTTTGAATTTAATAAACAATTAATTTAGAAAACTGTTACATAGATTTTACTTAATAAAACAATACAATTGATATGCACTCAATCGGAGTGGAAAACGTCTGTGCGATACAGAGGCGACTTACACACTGCCGGGGCTCTGTTCTCACACCTATATAATACTAAAGCTGCGTAAGCAGGAATCTTCCTAGCACGCATTTAATTATGAAATGTTCACATAAAATGTTTATATAACTTGTATCAACACTGTAGCTTTGGTCTTCCATTGACATCGGTTTGGTTCTCTTCTACAATACAAGATTAATTCTTCAAATTACCATGAATTAGTGATTACAAACATACAAATTACATTTGCAAACAGAATAAACCTACTGCCAAAGTAAACGCTGAGCTGTTGTTTGAGTGAATGCCTCTGAGGTCTGACGTCATCAGTTGTAATGCTCGAGCAATTTACATGTCTAATTGCGCCCAACAAACCAACGTAATCTGTAACGCAAGCACTAGAGAACTGCGGAAAACGGCTTGGTGGCGAAACGTATTGACAGGGACGAAGCTCATCATGCGAAGCGTATTCAACGATCCTCGTATGCTTCCGAATATACTGCAGCAAAAACCATCGAGCAATGAATCAGACTTTGTCAACTGATTCGCAAGTATCAATTGTTATTTGTGAATATCACCAACCTTCGTGGATGGATATTATATTTGTAAATAGGGATGCATCCCTGTATAATATACCTATTCGAAATCACGAATCACAATTCTTTAGGAAAAAACAGTAGAATAATGGAAACAAAATAAGATACTTCTAGGTCTTTTCTCAATAATTACCTTGCATCAATTATTAAAACCTTTCCCCGCGCTCTTGTCCTTGTTAATCAATTTTATCTAGAGTCTCCTGTAAACACTTTAGTTCTTGTAGCACATCATCCCCCTCTTGTTTTAGCATGGCCTTCGTCTTCTTAAACAATCTCAAACATCTCAAACACTAAAGTTATTCTAGCACATCATCTTCCACGTGTTTTAGCATGGCCTTCGTCTTCTTATAACACATCTCCGCAAACACTTCAGTTCTTGTAGCACATCATCCCCCTCTTGTTTTAGCATGGCCTTCGTCTTCTTAAACAATGCCCTTCCATATCTCCTCAAACACTTCAGTTCTTGTGACACTTCACCTACCCTCTTATTTTAGCATGGCCTTCATCTTCTTAAACAATCTCAAACATCTCAAACACTAAAGTTATTCTAGCACATCATCTTCCACGTGTTTTAGCATGGCCTTCGTCTTCTTATAACACATCTCCGCAAACACTTCAGTTCTTGTAGCACATCATCCCCCTCTTGTTTTAGCATGGCCTTCGTCTTCTTAAACAATACCCTTCCACATCTCCTCAAACACTTCAGTTCTTGTGACACTTCACCTACCCTCTTATTTTAGCATGGCCTTCATCTTCTTAAACAATCTCCCACATCTCAAACACTAAAGTTATTCTAGCACATCATCTTCCACGTGTTTTAGCATGGCCTTCGTCTTCTTAAACAATCCTCTCCCACATCTCCCCAAACACTTTAGCTGTTCTTCTTAACTTCTTCTTGAACTCCACATTTCATCATGACCTCATCTTCTTTACCAATCCTTTCCCACATCTCCCCAAACACTTCAGTACTTGTAACACATCACACCTTCAAGTTTTAGCATGACCTCAGTTTCTTAAATAATCCTCTCCCACATCACCCCTAACACTTCAGTTCTTGTAGCACATCATCCCCCTCAGGTTTTAGCATGGCGTTCGTCTTCTTAAACAATCCTCTCCCACATCACCCCAAACACTTTAGTTCTTGTAGCACATCATCCCCCACTTGTTTTAGCATGGCCTTCGTCTTCTTAAACAATCTCAAACATCTCAAACACTAAAGTTATTCTAGCACATCATCTTCCACGTGTTTTAGCATGGCCTCCGTCTTCTTAAACAATCCTCTCCCACATCTCCGCAAACACTTCAGTTCTTGTAGCACATCATCCCCCTCTTGCTTTAGCATGGCCTTCGTCTTCTTAAACAATACTCTTCCACATCTCCTCAAACACTTCAGTTCTTGTGACACTTCACCTACCCTCTTATTTTAGCATGGCCTTCATCTTCTTAAACAATCTCCCACATCTCAAACACTAAAGTTATTCTAGCACATCATCTTCCACGTGTTTTAGCATGGCCTTCGTCTTCTTAAACAATCCTCTCCCACATCTCCCCAAACACTTTAGCTGTTCTTCTTAACTTCTTCTTGAACTCCACATTTCATCATGACCTCATCTTCTTTACCAATCCTTTCCCACATCTCCCCAAACACTTCAGTACTTGTAACACATCACACCTTCAAGTTTTAGCATGACCTCAGTTTCTTAAACAATCCTCTCCTACATCTCCCAAAACACTTCAGTTCCTATACCTAATATCCCCTTCTAGTTTCAGCATTCTTACCTTACTTAATGTATCATCCAAGTCCCCTAACACTTGTAGTACTTTTCCTTCACATCTAATTTTATGAATATATGTAAAAATACATTTAAAACTTCAAATTCCTTGGTCTGGTGTTAATTTTTGTGGTTTTAATTGTAACACAATGTGTGAAAGAAAACTAAAACTAACAATTACGAAAACATAGTTAAAAACAAAACATAAAACTATATATTCACTATACCCAATGATGAAGCTCTTACAATATGATTATTGGAGAAGATATATATGTAGTGTATTATTCGGTAATGTTTCAACATGGGCAGCAAAGAATAAAAATAAATAGAGGTACCTAAACATGCACTGTTAACTGGAAGAGTGCGTCGTAACTGGGGGGTCAAGCTAATAACTATCTCGTATTAGCAAGGGATAAAGGAGTAGAATTTAAGAAAACTATTTAGTCACTACCGTTTAGGAAGATTCCTTTTTATAGGAGATATCAATGCTTCGGGGAAATACCGAACTTAGATCATTTGGAAATTATGAGCATTTGGAGACAGTTAGCTTGCTCTTGAAGAATATGATTATCTTCTAATGCTTGGAATAGGTAATGTACTTTGTGGGAATGTAATGAGTGTTTGAACGAAATAGCAAGCGCTTGGAAGAAATAAAGAAGGCATGCATAAAATAACGAATGCTTGGATGAGATAATGAGCGCTTAGAGGAGATAACTAACAGTTACACTAGAAACGATAGCTTAGAGGAGAATGCCAACGACTGGGTGAGATAATGAGTCCTAAGCAAATAACGAAAGCTTAGAGAAATAACGAACGCTTGGAATGAGATAATGAGAACTTTTAGGAGATAAAGAAAGTTTTTAGGAGATTGGGAAGGTAAATAGTGAGCAAGTAGTAAGAGCTTAGAGGAGATAAAGAGTGCTTCTAGAAGATAGGTGTACACTAGAAGTGAGCGGATAGAGGGGGTGCATGAATAAGATAACTAGCTCTTACAAGAAATAACTAACGCTTGGATGTTATAGCAAAAGCTAAAAGGACATAATGGCTACATAGAGGAGATATGAAATGCTTGAAGAAACCAATTACCGCTGTGAGGAAATAATTAGAGCTTTTAGGAGATAAAGGTGTTTGAACGAAATTTCACTAGATAACGAACGCTAGTAAAGAAGATAACAGTGCTTTGAAGAAATAAGAAGTTCTTAGGGAGGATAACTGGCGAATAGGGGAGATATCGAACGCTTGGAGTGAAGGAGGTAATAGTGTTTTGAAGAGTTAAGGTCTTAGGGAAGATAACTGGCGAATAGGGGAGATATCGAACGCTTGGAGTGAAGGAGGTAATAGTGTTTTGAAGAGATAAGTTCTTAGGGGAATATAACGGGCGAATAGAGGAGGTAACGAACGCTTAGAGTGAAGGAGGTAATAGCTCTTTGAAAAGATAACTAGCGAACAGGGTGGATAACGAACGCTAGTAAAGAAAATAACAGTGCTTTGAAGAAGTAAGAAGTTCTTAGGGAGGATAACTGGCGAATAGGGGAGATATCGAACGCTTGGAGTGAAGGAGGTAATAGTGTTTTGAAGAGTTAAGGTCTTAGGGAAGATAACTGGCGAATAGGGGAGATATCGAACGCTTGGAGTGAAGGAGGTAATAGTGTTTTGAAGAGATAAGTTCTTAGGGGAATATAACGGGCGAATAGAGGAGGTAACGAACGCTTAGAGTGAAGGAGGTAATAGCTCTTTGAAAAGATAACTAGCGAATAGGGTGGATAACGAACGCTAGTAAAGAAAATAACAGTGCTTTGAAGAAGTAAGAAGTTCTTAGGGAGGATAACTGGCGAATAGGGGATATATCGAACGCTTGGAGTGAAGGAGGTAATAGTGTTTTGAAGAGTTAAGGTCTTAGGGAGATAACTGGCGAATAGGGGAGATATCGAACGCTTGGAGTGAAGGAGGTAATAGTGTTTTGAAGAGATAAGTTCTTAGGGGAATATAACGGGCGAATAGAGGAGGTAACGAACGCTTAGAGTGAAGGAGGTAATAGCTCTTTGAAAAGATAAGATCTTAGGGAAGATAACTAGCGAATAGGGTGGATAACGAACGCTAGTAAAGAAAATAACAGTGCTTTGAAGAAGTAAGAAGTTCTTAGGGAGGATAACTGGCGAATAGGGGAGATAACAAACGCTTAGAGTGAAGGAGGTAATAGTGTTTTGAAGAGATAAAATCTTAGGGAAGATAACTAGCGAATAGGGGAGATATCGAACGCTTAGAGTGAAGGAGGTAATATCGCTTTGAAAAGATAAGATCTTAGGGAAGATAACAGTCGAATAGGGGAGTTAACGAACGCTTGAAGTAAAGGAGGTAATAGAGCTTTGAAGAGATAAAATCTTAGGGAAGATAACAGGCGAATAGAGGACATAACTAAGGGTTGGAGGAGATAAAGAGCCTTAAGTAGGTAATGTTGACGGATGTTTCTAGGACACGATGAGGCATTCAGTGTGGTAACCAACGCGATTGAATTGGACTGAAGTTGAAAAACAATAATCGACAGACAATTACTCTAAAATTGTTCCAAAATTTAACAAATTGATGATTTATGTGGGGAGGAAATAATGTTACAAAGCATTCGATTCCATTGACATGCTTTCCAAACGACGTAAACAAATTAAGCTTTCAATATAATGTAATAATTTTGACCTCAAACAACCCGTTCGTACGCAGCACATCAACAGACCTAAAACCATTACGGCACGTTACCCAACGCTGAAAATTCAATTTTAAAATGTTGAATATTTCATTTGATGGTTTCAAAATCAAACGGAAACAAAGTAATAAATTAATCGTGATACGAAACTTAATCAATTACATTAGCTGTCTAAATAAATAAAAGTTTCTAGTGATTTTAATGTTTTTATTAAACTCTAAATAAATGATAAATTGCTTTCATAATCTTTCAATATGGGGTTTTGTATTTAAAAAAATTAACTTATAAAAAGCATGGACATAAAACTAAAGCATTTAATAAATTCATCGTGTGCGTAAAGACAAAGATAGCTTACAGGTTACAGAAGTCAACCACATAAGCAGGATTCGCCTTTCTAGTTAAAGTGCGAAAGGGAAGTGAGAAAGTAACCTCAGACAGGAATGACACTTGGATGAAATAAAAAGGAGAGTTAAATGGGCAAACGTCTCGAAAAAACGCCGCCTTTACTGAAGTGCCAAGACCGACCGAGTGTAAGGAGGCACGAGGGGCGACAAAATAACGTCGGAAACAAAGTTATTGCCACGATTTTACAACGCAACCATGTTTTTATTTAACATTTCTAATAAAATTAATGAAAAATAAAATTCTTCTCACTGCTTTCGACTTATCTAGAGTGTTTTCTAAATTATAGTATTTTTTATGCCTGTAGTAGGTTTGAAGAACAATTTAGATACATATTTTTGTTAATTGTGGGTGGCGAAGTAAATGTTGCCTTATTATGAATTCTGACATGGGGCAAACGAATTCTGTGTGTGTGTGTGTGTGTGTGTGTGTGTGTGTGTGTGTGTGTGTGTGTGTGTGTGTGTGTGTGTGTGTGTGTGTGTGTGTGTGTGTGTGTGTGTGTGTGTGTGTGTGTGTGTGTATGTTTGTGTGTGTGTGTATGTGTGTGTGTGTGTGTGTGTGTGTGTGTTTGTTGGTGTCTATGTGAGTTTGTGGGTGTGGCTGTATGCAGAGGCTGGGTGTAGATGTTAGTTGGTGAGTAGGGGGTTTGTGGATGTGACTGAGTACATCTGGATGTTTGGTTTGGTTCTGTGTGTTGCTTGTGTTTGTGGGCGTGTTTTACTGTGTGTATGATGGGTTGATATGTAAGGAGGATAGGTGTGTGTGGAGGATGGATGTGTGTGGGTGTGTATGAAGGGTGGGTATGATTGTTTGTTTATTTGGTTTTTGTGTTTGGGTGAGTTCGCGCGTATGTTTGTTCACTTTAATTATTATCGTGTAACATGTTAAAAAAATTTTGTCAATACGTCATCATGAGGAATAATTGTTTTATATAACCTAATGTAAAATCGGTCTGATTTGAAAAAAAAAAATTAGTTACTAAAAATATCATTATTTGGGGAGGGACTAATGATAAATACTGATAAATAATAGAATTTGTCTAAGGGTTGGGATTCTGTTACCTCATAGTGGAAATCGTGTGTCTCCTGTCTTTCTTCAGCAGTGACAGATCAAAGATGGCCATGCGCTGCAATCGTTAATATTTCTTCGTGTTAGATGGCTTTATTAAAACTTTTATTAAACTACTTTTCAAATTGTGATAACGAAGTGTTTTAGTAAACTCTAATAAGTATCTTTGATTCGTTGTCTTTATATTTAACAAAAATTAATTACGTTAAAACCTTAAAACCGAGTAATGATTAAATTTTAATATATGATATGCCAAGAGAAAAAGGTTATTGGTAAGGGAGGTTCAAAATTTAATCTTTTGATAGAATCAAATCAGTAAATATACAAAACCTGTAGCATCTGACCAAATGTTGGCGAACAATATGTAAAACGTGAGAACTTTTGTTTTATTTTAATTTATATTGTTAGAACTGTAACAGGTAAAGCTTTAAGCTTAATTTTTTAAGACTTTCAAAATTAATTTTATTTTGAAAATTCAAACGAGAACTTTAAATGTAAACTGAGTCTTCAGAATGATTTGGATAGACAGCAAGTCTGCCTGAGTCAAATCGTTAGATACAATCAATTGTTTATGTAAATAATTGACTCGGGAATAATAATTTGTGTTTGAACAAAGGATATTATAACTAAGTAACGATTTGCAAAAAACCGGGGGATTAAAACCATTTACGATGGATACGATAAGGATTCTTAATAATGAGATTAGGGTATTAAACTCGGAATTATATGAGATAATGTCAACGATCGGGACAACCAGAAGCACCCTCAATCTCTATCCCGTGTTTACGCGTGCGTACACGCCCTTTTAAGGTGAAGGATATGTGAGATTCTAGAGAACCTGAGATGCATTCAGTTGGTGATGCGAATCTCTTGCAAAATAGTTTCCTGTAGGTAAATTTATTATTCCTGTTTTTTCTGGACTGACCTGCTGCTTTCACTGGGAAATGGCGGTTCTAACAGTCCATAGTACACCCGTTACTTGCATCATATATCTGGCTACAATAGCCTACATGATATGGTAGTATGGATGGAATTCACTAAGAGTAGAATTGAAATTAAAAAAGGATTTGGAAATCTATAATGTGGAAGAACAGCTGAGTACAGCTTTGCCACTTGGTTAGTTTCACACATGACAACGCGTTAACAAGAGCACTGAGAATCATTGCCACCTTCAGGTTGTCAAGGATTTCGGCAGCACCTTTTTATTCTTTGCAGCCCTCCTTGCTCTTCTTGGGTAAATTATCTTTTTATTTTAAATTAATGTTTGAAATTTTATATGTCGACATAATCTGGTTTAGAAATCCACTCTGTTCATACTCTTTTTGTTTTCAAAAACAAAGTTCTGGACGATTCATTCTGGAACGAAGTTACGAAACATTTAAAATGTTTGAAACATTTAGTAACATTTGAGAATATCTGATTTAAATATTTGTGTTTCTTCTTTCTTACATTTTCCAATCGTATTACATATTATGTTTGGGTTTAACATAAATAAAGAAAACTGAGAATATGATCGCGTTTGTGAGTTTTAAGGGAAAGTGTGACCCTGTAAGACAGCACGCGACGCAACTCCAAGTGTACATTCAATGTAGACGTTATGGATCCCCGAGGAAAGTGGAAGACAGGAACAAAGGGTGCAAAACCCTTTCACGATTACCCTTAAACATCAAAACGTCTTTAAATATGGATAACGTTGAGAGCGCGTTGTGAAAATAATTTTCCCCGGAAGCTAAACGCGGTCGAGTTTAATATTAAACAAGTGTTGTGCGTCTTGCACCTGTTGCTGCCAGGATTGCGTCCTGCGTCCTGCGTATGTTGCCGAAGCATCAGAGTGGGGCCTTCTACGGGTGATACGTTAAATTCACTACCTGACCCGAAAAAAAATCAATGCTTTTCTACTTTCGAAACTCTAAAGGGGTTATTGAAGTTTTTTGGTTAAAATGTATTTTTTGTATTATATACTCCAAAAAATAGCTCTGCCTTTTAAAATTCTACATAATCGAAAAATATCAGGTAAACATTGGTGTGTACTGAAGGAGTATAGCCAAAGAAATAACGTCTCAAATTATATAAAAATTAAGTTTACTTTACATCGTAAAATAAAGGATGAAACATATTAAATGTGTAATAAAAACAGCTGATGCATGTTATCACAGATATCAGATATACGATACTCTAAGAAGTATTTTAAGATGCAGAAGCTGCATTTAAAAATTAACTGATTAAACATAGCCTCCAAATAACCTTTGAGAAAAACCTAAATCAATTTTATTGCTAACTAACTTAATTTTTATTCTTTTTCAATTATAAAATACTATACCATAATATTAATAATAAGATTTTAGTGATATAATCAACTGATAAATATTATATAATAATATTTTAACTTGATAATGTCTAATATAGAAAATTACACAACCTACGAATAATAAAAATACCTGTATTAATTTAATCAAATAAACAATTTCTGAATATTAAAAAATTGGCTTTTTGATAAAGATTTACATATAACCTCTAGAAGAAGACGAAAACGCTATTGGCGTTAATAATTTTAAGACCCGTGTTTGGATTTCGATAATCATTCGGGAAATTTTCATCTAAGAAAATTAGCTGCCCGATTCATGTCGTCACCACTACTATTTCACTCCTGTCAAAAAAATGCTCCAGTTTACATTTCAAAAACTATAGTTTCTTGAAATATTGTAATGTTATCTAATCACAGATACACTTGCCACAGGTACAACGAAGAGGAAACTGTTTTCGTCCGCCATATGTTCCATAATAAAAAGTAGAACTGTGTCCCTTGGCGAATAGCCCTTACAGCTTCTGCTTTTCCGCCCTTCATCGCTAAATATAAATTATTGCCAAAAGGGAATATTGCAGGGTTTAAACCCTGCATATCTTGGTAGTCTTTACACGTATTCCTTGCTTTTATCAAAAAATATAAAGCAATACAATCCCTTAATCCGAAACCTAGAGAAATGTTTATTTAAATAAAAAGCAATTTTTAACATGAAACTACTTTTACAAATTGTATGCTTTTTTGATCGGCTTTATATCTCTCAACTAGCGCTCCTAACATATTGGCGGATCCAGGTTGGGGGGGGAGGAGGCTACAAGAAGCACGTGAACATATTATATGAATAAATGCAATACAAATCAAATACGTTTGAAAACCACATTAAAGAAAGCCTGCCTTAACAAAAAAAATTTAACCTGGTCTGGCCCCCCAGAACCAGCCCAGCCCTCGTGACAGATAACCTCTAATGAGCTGTCTCCGTCTCACATGCGCATGCGGTCAGTATCCCTACCGCGAGTGAAGTAAACGGGATTGATTGCCCATTTACCAAGCTCATAAGCTCATTTCATTGAGAATCAGGAGATAATGAAATGTAACAGTATGGTAGGAGTCGAACTAAGAGGGGGGGGGTGAAAAAACCTAGCAAGAAAGAAACCCTGCCAGGAAAACCCTCGCGACAGATCATACAGGTACCCTGGTGGCTGGGATTTTCTTATGCTAAGAAATAAGGAGGGGTGTTACCTTACAAATACCTCGTTAGTGAGGTTATGACAGAGCTAACAACGCTCCCAAGCGGCCAACCTTGACACTTCGAAAATCGTTTAGTGCTTTAAAAAAACGTTTTGTCTTAATAGGTTTTTCGTTTGTTTCATTTAAATTTATACATTTAATAGGTCGTTAATTACTTTCATATCATAATGATAATAATAGTTAGCTATAATAATCATAAATAATTAGCCGGGTGGTCTTATGCTATTATTCATAAGAATGCTGATTATTGTTTATATCTTTTCCGTAGTAATATAACCTTTTCGTCCATTGGTTTTGGACAGTAGCATTCCACCGGGCACCGTTGTATCAAAAGGAACGTTTATTCCTGTAACTGGAAAATATTTCAAAGGCGGACCCCAGCCTTCGCAGACAAATGGCCAGAAGTTGAGATATACAGTCACAAACTTTGGCGATTAACTTGGAAACACCAGCAGCCAGCTCGAGCGCATATTTGAACAGTCTTACCAACTTCGGAACAAGATTTTTCTCCCAGCTAAAGTTTACTTTAGACAGCAAGCAGATGTGTGTATTGCAAATAGATTTATCCTATCACAGAACACTCAAATTGAATACGCATTTTTTATATTATTAACACAAAAATGTTGAAAGAAATATATTTTGATCGGTAATACGCCTAATATAGGCATTGGCAGTGGTGATGTTTGAGGCGTTTTTACTATAAAGTTAATTGAACAGAAATTGGAGGGATTACAACGAAATATGAATGTTTTATGTAAATTACCAATATATGTACAATAAAAATTAACAGAATGTCCAGGAAGAGGACCAACATGTACAAAATTGTAAAAACAATGAAATCAAAGAAAATTCCGTTGTTTGTAGAATCGTTTGTTAAAATACAACTTTCGAGTTTGCTTTTAGGAAGAATTTTATCCACTCATCCTATTAATTTGTCACCCATTTTAACGGTTAAAGTGCCATAAATTTGTCAATATATTTTTAAATTTTGCCCTAATAGTATAAATTAGCTATAAATCACACTTGAATGACCCATTTCTTCCCTGCTATCAGTGGTGTAGCGCCGTATGACATACCCCCTCTCCCGACAAACTATCACTAACCAATTACCACACCACAACCACCCGATTTGGCAATAATTATGCATTCCAGTATAATGCATTTGTATAAGTAGGGTAAAACAATTAAAACCATACACAAAATTCAGAAATTAATCATTTATTAACTCATACCCGTTTCAATGACAAAGTCATCATCATGAGTGAGTGTTGCTACTACAAACTCTAACTTACAACTTACAGTGGGTTGTAAGTTAGAGTTTGTAGTAGTAACACTCACTGAGGATGATGACTTTGTCATTGAAACGCGTATGAGTAAATAAATGATTAATTTGTGAGTTTTGTGTATGTTTTTATTTGTTTTAACATAACCTCACAAGCTAAGCTCAAAGAATAGTTGTACATAGGTATATAGTTGTATTTATGATTTTTTAAAGCGTTTGAATTTTGTGCGCCCCTTTGAGCCTTAAACCCTTGGATTGACTGTTCCACTTTACTGCTACGCCACTGCAGTTACCGATTCTTCCAAGCTACCAACGCCACCATCAGGAGTGCCTTGCTGACTAACTGAGTACTTCATATGGATAAATAGAGAAATAGTCATTTTTAAAATATTTGTTGAAACTATCATTAAAGAATGGATTGATTGATTTTAAATGAGCGAACTTTAACCTTAAGAATATACAACCTATACGACCTCGTGATATTTAAATCAAACAATGACATCATTATTGTGATAAGACTGGCGTCGTTCCAGGAGATAACGTCCACAGATGTCGTGGGAAACTATACTTGAGTTCCAAATTCCCAACTACTTGCTGTTATTTATATAATCTGTTTCGATGGCAATTGTACTCTAGACTTCCATAATACCGTAGCGATACCTTACGGGAGTACTTGTGAAACTCAACGCCAAGTGAGTCGCAGTGACGAGTCTATTATAGCACAAACCTTGACGCAGCTAAATACCCGTCTGCACACATTCTTGTTGTCATTCCCAGTTTTAATCTAGCATGACACATCGTCAAGAAACATATTCTGTTGCAGGAAAAGTATTTCTTCCTATGAATAGGCCGTTTCAGACGATTCGACTTCTTTACATCCCATGTACCTAGCTTTATATTTTTGCATTGTTTCAGCTCCGTAGCATTGGTAAAAATATGTTACAACTAGAGAAAATTTAACGTGGGGAAAGAAAGGTTCAGTTCAATAAAACTGTAATATGCTTTGAGCAGAGCAAAACCCTTGCGCTTCACTTAACATTACTTGTAGCGTGATTGCTGCCAAAGCTGTGGCGGAGAAGCATGCAACGGTTCTACTCCACTTTACCAAATCCGTCCTGAATACTTATACTGTATATTGAAGAGATGTTGGTTCTTAAGCTGACAGTTCAATTTAGTTACTATAGGCACGTGTAAACCCGGCGATAGGCAGTGCAACTTATTTTTAAACGTGGGCGACTAGTACATAACACGAGCTGTTAGTGAGTGTGGACGAGTGCGATATTTGGCACACAGCTCACTGACTGGTTGGGTGTTGGTCAATATTTCGTTTTTTCCAATCGAAAACTTCATGATTTATGTAAAATTTTTGTATAATTTTAAGGCGACCTGTCAAAGTGATTTCTCACTTTCCAAGGATAAGAAAAAATGTGAATATAAGGCTAAAATAGGTGCATGAGATATAAGGGGGTTGTGGTATCACGTGTCAGGATAGGGTTCTTGGAGTAGGCCTACTTTCTGACAATGTCTTAAAGGTGACAGAAGACAACTGGTGATGGCAACGGAACGTAAACTTGAGTTGCTATTAGAAAAGTTGCTAGTATGTTTACACGATCGTCCATATAAAGTTCCTAAATTAGTTGTCAGTTATGTCGTCGTCAGAGGAAGATGGCGTCCTTTTCTATATTATAAGAAAGATGTAGAAATAAATTTCAGCTGAAGAAACATTAACAATAACACTCAGCTAAGGTGAATTGCTCATTTATGTCTAACTGCAAAATTTGAAATAACATTACATTGGAATGACATAGAATTTAGTTTTTAAACAAATGAAATTGTATAGTTCAAGTACCGATTTCATATATTTTGAAAAAAGTGTTGGTAATCATTCGTATCGTCTTGAAGTAGTTGGATACACTAATCATGACCAGAACTGGCAATATTTGGTTTTTCTGACATGATATACCAGTATAATAAAAGACTATTCAAAGAAACAGAAACACAAAATATACAAATAAAAATAATAATTATTTAATTACGATAGCACTCTTGAGAAACGCATACACAGCACATTAAATACTGCTGGCAACTGAGAAACTGAGCAACGAGTTTACAGCATGTCGTGACCGGAGCAACTCTAGTTTCTGTGTCACTCGCTAGTCGCTTTGCTATCACTTCACTATAAATATGTGCATTCAACTATATATGCAGTGAAGTAGCAACTCAAGTTTACGTTGCGTTGCCGTCACCAGTTGCCTTCTGTAGTCCGCAACCAAAGAATTTTAAAGCCGTTACAACCACATGTCTTAAAAGAGATTTTAATATAAGGGGACGAAAGAACGTCGTTCTAAAGTAAATAATAACTTTATGTTAATAATGTTTAGAACATAAATGTAATTATTCGCAAATTAATTAAACAGTTATCCAATTATAAAGAACAGCTTATACAATAAAATTATTAAACAATGAGATAGTATAAACAACGCAAATTGATATATCCACTATGTTTTCTACTTAATTAAATAATATGTCCTCATAAATAAAATAAATTGTTTACTAAAATTATTCCTCACGTAATCATTTTATCATGTTTTTATTCATTTTATTAAATTTAAATATTTATTCTAATATCGTTTGTTTAACGTCATAGTTTTGCTGTAAGATCGGTAATAATTTATTAAAATTTAAGACGAACCCTCAGTATTGCTATTATCCCGTACAAAGGTTAGGGCAGGGTAAGATTACGTTTGAGCCATAAAACCCCCTGGATTTATGAGGGAGGTTATGGTCTCACGCGTGAAGGATCACGTATATGTAGTAGACCAATTCTCTATCGGAGTCATAAATAGTTCTCTACCTCTATCTAAACAAAAAGATAGAGAGGTAGGATTAAATGAGGGAGTACGAAAGGACACGGAAAGGATCCACGGTACTGCGAATAAGGGAAAACCTTGGCATCAAGTGTTAAGGGTAGTTTATCTCTTCTGAACCGGGAATGAGTGATCTGTGAATTAGCTCGCGGATCTGTAATATATTCTGACAATAATTTCATAATTGATACTCGTTAATGTTTTTTATTAGGAAATTTATTAAATCATTATAAAATAATGATTCAACTCATAAAATATTTTTCTCACTTTTGTCGTCAGTATCCCGATTGTCGCTGGGTGTAATTGGTACTCCAGCAGGTTATTGAATGTTTGATTAAGTTAATGAATGTATAGATAGCAAATAATTTTTCTCTGGCGCTGATATGAGTTGAAGATAAATCTCTATATGCATCACATGAGAAGTAGAGAAAATGTTTAAAATTATACTCCATTTTCATGTGATTATATTCTCTCTACATATTTTTATTGGGAAAATTATACTTAAAAAATTGTTTAAATCATTTTTTAATACTTTTTTAAACCGGCTTGTTTTTTAAGAGGTTAGAGCAGGGGTTCCCAAACGGTGGTACGCCTCATGTGGCCTCGTCCAACCATCCGGATGGCGACTATCCCCTCCTCTTTGGCGCTTCACCAGTTGTTCCACTCCACTGACTCCGCGGCCGCCAGTTTGACTCCAGTCGTATGAGCGTTTACATCAACGAGAACCTAGTGATTATAGGGATAGATTTCCTTGTTGTGTTAGGCATCACTAATTGTTGTGTGTCATTTTGTTGTGCTTACATTTTATACTATGAAGCTATTAGGTGAACCAGGCACTTCAAAGAGTAGTGTTAAAAAATTTAAACCACAGGCTATTCGTACATACTTCTAGAGTACTGACAGTACGCTTTTATTGTAAAGTCCTTAAACAGTGACAATCCCAATCCTCAATGTGCTGTTTGTTTAGAAACGCCTTCGAACCAAAATATTAAGCCTTCTCTACTGATGTGTCACCAAAATATAAACCACTCTAATTTGGTTGGTAAGACGATAGAATTTTTTAAAGGAAAATCTACTTCTTTCAAGAAAGTAAATAAATGAATGACAAGCTTTGTAAATACTTATACTAACCTAATAGAGGCTACCATCAAACCTTGCTAGTTATATGATTACAAAAGTTGGAAAAACTCACACAATAGGTGCGACCCTTTTACTACCGGCCGCTGTGGATATGGTCCAAGCTGTGTTAGAAGAAATGGTAGCCAGAGAAATATTAAAAAATACCTTGTCAAACAAAAGAATGAAGAGACGAATTGCCGATATGTGTTCCAATATTGAAGAACAACTGTGTTTAAAACTTCAAGAATGCACATATTATGCACTTTAAGTAGACAAGAGCATCAATATAAGAAACGTGGCACAGCTACTAGTATTTGTATGATTTGATTATCATGAAGAAGCTATAGTTTATTCTGCAAATCACTTGAATTAAACACTACAGTGGTAATCATTTTTAACATGAATAATGAGTATCTCCCACAACAGGCAACAAACCAATAGGCTTATGCACACATGGAGCAAAAGTTGTGTCAGGAAAATTGACAGGACTATCAGAAAAAGTAAAGAAAGTTGTTCCTGAACGCTGAAAAACGCATTGTGTAATCCACCGGGAAGCTGCTGGAACAAGCTGGAAAATCTTACCTCTGTTTTGTCAGATGCTGCGAAAGGTATTAACTTCGTAAAGGCTAGGGCTCCTAATTCAAGGTTATTCAAGTGTGAAGATATGAGTGACAAGTTTAAACTAGGTTACCTCGGAAATGTTTTTGAATGATCTTCAGGGAGCAAATACAACCTTTACAACCAATGACAAAATAAGCCCTTTCAAAAAAAGGTCATCCATTCATATTTGCAAATACAGGAGAAGAATGTCACAGCATTTGATACACTGCCATTATTTTTGGAAGAAAGTAATATAGGCCTATCTACAAAGCCAGATGTGTTTATTGATATTGTTCTGTACTTGGAAGCTATTCAAGAGAGTTTAAATAAATATTTCTTTGAAGATTATTCCAAACTTGACTGGATTGGAAACACTTTTCCAGGAAGGATAAATGAGTTGAAACTGCAGGAAACAATTTATCGACTTGACAGTTCCATGATAGATGTTTTTAAAGAGAATTCATTAATAAACTTCTGAATCAGGTGCAAATTCGAGTATCCAATGCTGTTCCGCTGAAAACCATGCTATTTTTAATACCATTTGTCACTAGTTACTTGTAGACAAATAAATATAAAACTAACAGGTGTTGAGAGAGGACGTAAGGATAAATTAAGTTAATTATTCCTGTAATTGACTCTTTACCCACAGGCCAACTGCAGTATTAAATAAAACTGTATTCTGCATAATGTTTATTCTTCTTTTATTGTTTTAATGTTATTAAAAACTAATGGGAAAGTAATTTAATATAAAGTTTTATTACTTATTTAATGAAAATTAAAGAAATAATGGACACGTTTCTGATATAGAATGCGTTTCTAAAAAAAAGCAATGGACTTTCTTCCAGTTTACATCCCCGGACTACTGGTGATAGTGATACGTCAAAATCTTCAACACTTTTCAGGTGGTACGCAGTTGGTGGAACGTTGGAAACCCCTGGGCTGGAAAATTAATGACCAGAAAATTTATGATAAATATAATCTATTAACACTTATGTAATTTCCATTTCTTTTCATATGGTATATATAAAGGTTTATGTATTAATTTTATTTACTGTATTTTAATGAATTAAAATTATTATTTTATTATTAATAATAAATAAGAAAATGATATGAGTAAACTACAAACATAATCAGTTAATGTTTTATTTTCTCCAGGTAATCAATAATGGTAAAACTATTGTACCTGACGATGTAGAGAGCCTTCCAAAATTGGTGACACACCACAAATTTAAATTTTTTAAAACGAAGATATAATTAACTTCTCAATACGGGCACCGCATTTTAAAAGTGCTGTGTTATTCTGCATTGGACAGATACAAAGTAGCCAGCTGGAATGGTTTTTGTTTCTTTAAAATATATAATGTTTACTTGTGAAAGAGGTAAGCGATTGGAAGTATTAACAACGGCATCTTTGTGCCGTGTCCCGATACAGAAACGTAACCAAAACGGAGCCCACTACCTTTGTCAACAAGTTGGTCCCTTAATGGACTTTATTTTCTTGTTTTGTATAACCTAATCAACCCAGATTAGACACTGTGTAGCTACATTCTATTGTGGTGCAACACAATGCATTGTTTTTTTTTTTAATACGTTATCAGAAACAGTTTTGTTTGTATTGTAAAGTTGGTTTTCTATCAAAAAATTAAATTTTTGGACGACCATTCTCGAGTTGTTTTAATTTTTTTCATGCTCTGTAGACTTTCTGTATTACTAAATATATTGTTTTTACCAATATCGATTACGTGTAGAAAGAAAAGAATTTCGCGAAGTCGAATATATGACAGAACGTGTACACATGCAATGCAGACTCAAACATACACTGTGTATACACACGGCGCTTTATAGGCAAATTAAATTCAGTAGCAGCCAAGGCGCGGTGTAAGTATTGTATCTGAGGAAAGAGTAAAAAAAGGTCGATGTGCCTATTTTGACTTACTAATTTTCTTGCTTCTATTTACATACCTTTGTATAGCCCGAAGCTAAATCTAAATGTTTTTCTGTTTACAGGTAAGTTCTAGTCCAAGCCACGACTTTGTGTTTGAAATTCACTGTAAGCGTTTGGTAAGTGTATTAGAACTAAGTTGTTAGTGTGTTTTGGGCATTGTTAATGACTGACAGGTTACATATTCTCTCTCTCTCTCTTATATATATATATATATATATATATATATATATATATATATATATATATATACAGTACAGTCTCACTAATCCGGACTTGATGGGACCGGACTCTGTCCGGATCAACGAAAGTCCGGATTAGACGGAAAAAGCCAAACAAATGCATACAATATGTGTTTTAGGCGGGGAAACATATTGAAATTGTAGTTTTAGTGAAATTGAGGCCTAAATATAGCTATAGAGTACAGTATTTCATAGCTTATTTAGCAAAAAACCCTATAATTGTAACAGAAAAGGTATGACATGAATAAATATTAAAGCATCTTTCTCGTTGAATAAATGTATTCACATAAAGTTATTTACACTATACTGTATAAACGCACAAAAAACTCAAACAAAAATGAAACTGAAACAATAAATAAACTTTAAAAAACTTAGTGAAAAAGTCCATAATGTTCTTTTGTTTTAACTATGAATGACGTCGTTTCACAGTACGATCTCGTAGGCGTTTCAAGGTCAGTAGCTCCGCAGTTGACGTATCAGTTTGTTTCTAAAAGTAGGTCATCAACCCCTCCAGCATTGCAGCCGCCCCCAACATGAGTTGGGCTGACCGCTTCGTCTGTGTAGTCTTCCTCTGCCGAGCTGTAATTTTCTGCGTTTGCAGTGCACACCGCGACGATTGAGCACTTGATAACCAATGTCATTATCACTGATAATCCACTCGGAAATATCAGTGTCTTTCAACTCGGCCCAACCCTCCAATTGTTGAAAAATCTGAACATATACCGCGTCGTCATAGTAGGTTGACTGTCGGTTTTTTAACTTTCCTGTGGCATTTCAGACCACAATTTTTTCCAGCTCTTTTGGAGTGTAGACGGTTGAATTTCCTCCCACGATTCTGCAGCCATATAAATGACATCCTTTATAGTCACTTTTTTAAGAATTTCAATAAATTGTGTAGCTGGATTTGCTTCTTGTTGTTACAAAAGCGATAAAATTAACTTTTTCCTATATCGCCGTTTTATCGCCTCTACCACGCCTTGGTCCATCGGCTGAATGAGAACCGTGACATTAGGAGGAAGAAATTTAACAAAAATGTCACCATGACGCAATTCTTCATTTGGGTGGCATGGGGCATTATCAATTAGTAAAACCTCTTTTCAAGGGAGTTTTTTTTTCTTTTAAAAACTTTTCTGTTGTTGGAACAAAGTTTTCAAAAAACTTCAGTCCTTAAAAATTTGATTGTTCATCCACGCTGATTTTTGGAACTTGTATTGGGCCGGTATAACACTTAAATTTACATTTTTTAACCCCTAAGCTTTGCGGATTTCCCTATCACCAAAAGTGGAAATTTTAGATCGCCAGAAGCATTACTGCAGGGCAGCAAAGTCATACGTTCTTTCTTAACTTTATGGCCTTTTGCTACTGAATCTAATTTGGAAGTTAAAGTTTTTTTTGGGAACATTTTATAATTTAATCCGGTTTCGTCAGCGTTGAACACCTGACAAGGTTGTAAGTTTTCATCTCTGAGAAACTTGCCAAATTTGTCTTTGAATTTTTCACTGGCATCACTGTCACCTGACAAAATTTCACCACTTATTGCGAGTTGACTTTTGCCGTGTCGTTCCTTCCACCGTGACAGCCAACCCACACTGGCAGTAAAATTAGGGTCTCCTTTTAACTTTTCATTCAGTTTCAGCGCGATCGTTGCAAATTTACACCCGATAATGGAACACTCTGTTCCCGTTGTTGGCAAAACAAATACAAAGCATCATCTAAGGTTTCATTTTTTGGTTTTTTTAAAGTGCTTCTGCCGCCTAAACTGTCTTCACTAACCATTTTTGCAAAAAAATCTTTAATTTCCTGTCGCTTTTTCTCCAATTGGAAACGGTTTGTTTTCCCAAGCCTAACTCTTTTGCAATTTTAGTAAGCGATTCACCTCCATCAATACGAAATAAAGCTTGGAGTTTTTATTCCATTGTCACTGTCACTGACTTACGTTTAGTCGCCATTTTCACTGAACACTGAATGAGACGTAAATAAAAAACACAGATCAATATCGCACAAGAATTAAATGACAACTGAGCAGAAATCTTGCGAGAAGCAGTAAAGGTGGCATCCGTCCGACAACACAACTGACCTGACGCCAGTCGGATAGACTGTCTATCCGTTTAGTCAGTGGTCCTTTATCTTTCGTTTATCGCAAGATGTCTCTGATGTCACGTGCGTTGTAGTGTTGGGAGATCTAATGTGATTATATTTTTTCAAAGACGTTTTCCCTTCTTTAATAGGCAAAAGAAACAAATAATATAGTAAATTCATATTTTGATGAATAAATTATATTATTTGTCTATTAGAGTAGGAAACCCCCTTTAAAAAATAACACATATAGACGTATAAAAATAAATATTTTTGTGGACGGCAGACTGATTGTGTGCTGTAAAATACTATAACCAAACAAAAATTTTAGGCCGTCCGGATTAGTGGACGTCCGGATCATCGAAGACCGGATTAGCGGGACTGTACTGTGTATATATATATATATATATATATATATATATATATATATATATATATATATATATATATATATATATATATATACGGAAAACCGTGGCAACGGAAAAACAATGGATAACGTTAAATATATATATATATATATATATATATATATATATATATATATATATATTAATACATTAAATATGGTGATTATTGTTAGTAAATATGGTGTGAAAGTTATTATTGTTAATTGTAAAAACTTTTTCAACCACTAAGAGCAATAATTTTACCTTATGTATATATATATATATATATATATATATATATATATATATATATATATATATATATATATAACTGTACTGTGTATATATATATATTAATACATTAAATATGGTGATTTGTTTTCTTGTAATATAGTTAATAAATTAAAAATATTTCAAAAACAAGAATAATTTTAATGAATATATTTATTCAAAGCTTTTCGCCGATAAAATAGTACCAGTATCTTCAGGAAAATAATTAACTAATAAAATATTTTACAAAATTAAATCATATATGCTACAAACGACCATATGTTTATAAGTAATGCACTTTATGTAATTTTTTCTATAACATCAAATGACCTTATAAATACTGTAGTTTGGTGCCTTGATCTCACTTGAATTTGTTGATCAATTAATTTGTCTTTAACTTTATGCTTATAAATGTCCAATGTTTCAAATATATTCATTTTTAATCCTTTATTTAATTCTTTTATTAATTTCATATTATCTATTTCCAGAAACTCGTGTCCATTATTAATACAATGAGTAGCTAAATTTGATTTGTATATGTTTAATTTGATATAAGCGTTTAAATGTTCTTTGTATCTTTCTTTTAATTTCTTTTTTGTTTGTCCTACATATAATTTATTACAAGTTTGACATTTTATATTATGTACACCATTTCTTTCGTGCATATTATTTTGATTTTTGTTATTGTTTATTAAATTTTTAATTTTATTATCAGTTTTATATGTACAGTAATTTGTAAATGTGTTTCTTTAAATGAATGATTTTCAAATTTTACGTTTATTTATTGTTTTATTACCTGGCAAATGTTATAAATTTATTATTTACTGAATTATTAATATTGTTTATTATTTTAATTCATTGGATTGTGTTTGCGTGCCACTTATCACTGATAAGAAAGGTATGCTTATTTATAATATTGATTCTATGGATTGAACTGTAATAACACATAACAAATTACTCGTTCTTAATAGAATTTAATCAAGTTATATCAGAAAGAACTACAATATTAAATTTTAGTTTAGATTTAGATTTCGTACTCTTTACTTTAACTTTGGCTTGCTCAATAATAATGATCTTCAAGAGACTCTTAATCTTACTCAATTACTCAACTTAATTTACTTATAATTTATTGTTTCTCTATCAGGGTCGCTGTATTAGGTTCATGTGAAATTGAAGAAATAAAAGCTTAAATTTAAAAAGGTGTTATCATAAAAGAATGGTGCGGTTTCACTAATTCGTAGGAAGGTTGTAGGGAAATTTCTAGATGTTATGTTGCTATTTCTGAAAGCCTCCAACCCAAAAGTTTGTTTATATGCTGTTCTAAGCTCAACATCGGTTCTTGTATTGTTGTTGCGGAGATTTTAGTAGTGAGGTATAATGTTCTCAGATAAAGATAAAGCAAAGTGTTTTATTGATGGCTGACCTATGCTGTGGCCTCCAACGAGTCCAGACCTGACATCTTGTGATTCTTATTTTGTGGGGGTACATGAAAAGCGTTATTTATTCACAAAAAATTCGCGACCAGAACCACTTAAAAAACAGGATTAATGAAGCAATGACAACGTTTGGAGAAAAGTTGCGTATCGTTTGGACTTTTGTCGAGCGAATAAGAGCACATATTGAAATTTATTAATTATGTAAAAATAACTTCTTAAAGCGACAAATTAGATGAATAAACAACAATAACTGTAGGTAATTCGTTTTCTCTTTAAACCATGTTCGAAACCGCACCTTTCTTTTATGATAGCCCTGTATAATTCTGATTTACTCAACAGTTATTGCTTTGATAAATTAATAAAAGAAAAGTTTGTGATTGGCATATATATATAATATGGTAATAAGTTTTCTTGTAAGAGAGTAAATAAATAAAAATATTTTAAATATAAGAATAGTTTTAATGTATATATTGTTTTAAAAATATATATAAATTATTACAATTCTTGTACTTGAATTATATATATATATATATATATATATATATATATATATATATATATATATATATATATATATATATATATATATATAGAAGAATCATTAACCGAGACGTATTACGAAACTATGACGCTGTTTCACCCCCTCCTCGTCTCGTTACTACGAGTGACTCCAAGAAGTCACCTTTGGTTGCCAGGACACTTGTTTATACTTTGCAAGATTTCTGGTCCCTTTGCTCTCTTACGGATCCTTTGTAGCGCCCACAGATCTTTATAATATCGTCACTTGTTGAACGTTTCTGTTTTAAAATAATTGGTAGATTTCTCTTTGCGTATTGGAAACAATCAAAGAAGAACCCTTCCTTAAATAATTATAATGTTTCTTTGACAGTATTCTTTACGTTTTTATAAAGATTTTAACGATCATTATTTTTCTCTTATTGATAATTAAAAAGCAGGGAAGTGAATCTTTTTGGGAAAACGTACTTTCCATTGTTTCATTGAAATTCTTGAATAAAATGTATTTTTCGATGTATGGATCATTGTAAATAAACAAACAAATAGTTTTTTTCAGGAAATAACATTATTTTGGTGATTTACATGGGTTTATTGAATTATTTAAGTATTAAAAACTTATCCCAATAGTAGGTTGAAATACGGGGTAGAACTGAAATCCTGTTCCCTTTTATAATCACTGAACCTTTACAACCGCTCAACCGAAGCCGTTTCACATTGAAAAACACATTATTCGCTTGACTGATATCCGAAACTTTAAAGGAGGTAAAACGTATCATCTACATTGTACATGAATTTTCCGTGGGGACTTCTCGACACCCCCCTCTCAATAAGTTTCTTGTCTAGCGGTACCACAGTTACCACACAATGCACATATAATACTTGAAATTACTTCTGGTAGATGTTGATACACCACTTCCATCTACTCTTGGCACTAATATAGAGACCTGATTTTATCGGTATCGATGTAGCAAGACCGAGGAGAACTAGTTGTATCTATACTTTTGGTTGTTTTGGGCTCATTTTCTGCCTGAAAATGAGTTTTTTTGCAGACTCTTATTTTTGTCGCTTTGTCCTTATTTAGGTCTTTTATTTCGTATTCCTTATTAAACCCCTTGTTTGTATCATCGCTTTCATCTATTTTTTACTTTCTATATTTTTCATATTCCTTGTTAAATTTCTTTTTTCGTAATATTGCTTTCAACGATTTTACTATTTATTTTTGCTATTTCTAATCAAACTCCTTTTTCGAAACTCGCTTTTGTATCTTTTAATTTTTATTTATTTATTTATTTTTTTTTTTGAATTTTTGCCTCCCCTGAGAACAGGTGTACTTTAGGGAAGCAACCCTTCCCACATAATGTTATAATTCCCCCTTCCCAGTACCAGGGAATGTTCACCTTTATCTTTTCCTTAGTCTTATCAAGGTCATCTATCCTCTCGCAAAGTGTTTTTTTACAAAGGGGTGGAACGGATGGACATCTATTTGCGACCCCTATATGAAGTAGGTCTACTTCAGTTTGCGACCATGCACACGTAATGTCATGACAGTACTAAGGGAGCAAGCGCACGCAACCCCTTCGTACTAAAGAATTTAATGTCTCTAACTTATTGCAATCTATATTCACATACTCCCTACCTTTCGTAGTCGATGATAGTTACATTGGAAGATCCACTTAGAGCTAGAACAAATAAAGAATGGTACCATAGTTACGTAGGAACAGGGAGGAAGGGATCCGACATAGGTCCTTCCTATTGCTGAGTTTGTACAAAGAAGGCGGGAATCCAAAAGGGTTACCTATATCGAGGACGCTGTGCCTTACACAGGGTGGGCGTCCTCTACAGTTCAGCGAGCGAGTCCTATAAAGACCCGATAAAAGATCTTGTAAGAGAAAAACCTTACTGTATTATTCCTGTCATATTTTTGTATATAATTTTTGTGCGTTAACCATTTTGTTATTAGTATTATTATTATAAATTAACACTAATACTATTGTTAGTATTAGAGTGTTATTCGTAAAATGATATATCGAAAATGATCCGGTATTACTGAGGGTTCTTCAAACCTACCCCCTACCGTCTATAGTTCCGACACTTTGGCACATCGATAAATGAATATTTTATTTATTTTTCTTCTTCTTCTGCTCCTTGATATTTTACGAACAAACTTTGTAAAGAAGAAAGTCCCTTTAACTTCCCAACTAACGGAAAACTGACTTTGTACAAAATATATAGTGCTCCTTCATTGTGAACGATACACTACGATATACACAGGTGACGAACAATCCTAACACTGCATAGGTTTCGTGGTTTGTTACAAACAGTGGATCAGGATGAACAATTTTAGGGGTTGGGAAAACACATTCAGGGGGTTGGGAGATAATTTACAACAAGAAAGGAAAATTTTGAAAATTGTCATTTTACGTTATTCAAAGTAAAACAAAGTTTATAAAACGCATTATATAAATTTATACGTGATTTATACGCATTACAAATTTAAATAATTTTCATAAACAATAAGCTAAAGTCATGTACAGAGAATGGTAATTATATAAGTAATCAGCTTAAAAGCTTTAAAAAAATTAAAACCAAATTCCAAATATTTAATTGACATTTTCAGGCGCTACAATTCTATAGGCGAAAGAAATATAGAGTCCAAAAATATAATTTTATGTTTAGTTAAGAAATTTATTTTGCTATTACAATGATTCCATCGTGTATAGTTGTTCATTCAGAAGCTGGCACGTTCGATCGATAGAAAACAAAATGCCTTATTAAAAAACATTGGTTTTTGTAGTGCGTGTTGCATCAAAGACCATCGCTAAGAAATTGCAGGCGTTGCGGTCGTTTAGAAAACTAATACAGTAAACTCCCGATTATCCGTGGGTGGTTTAACCGGTTTGCGGATTATCCGGGTAGTGCCATTGTTTTACATATATCCAGTTTTTATTCCAATCAGATTCATGTGTTTAAATTTCCTAACGGTGAATTACGGCGTAAATACATATTAGGCCTAATAGAAGTTAAGATGAAGGGAATAGATATGTACGTACTAATTTTTACATTGAAAGGGAAGCATCCCGAAGCGGGCCAGCGAAATAAAAGGACAAGCAGACTACTGTATATAAGAGACAATGACAAAATGCTTGGACGCCCGAAAACCTAATGCATAAGATTGTAGACAAATCTCAGCTAATCTCGGCTATAAATAGTCTAGGACGTGACATATGCATTATCCCCGTCTGTCCTACCCTTTCCCCCGCCTGTGCTCGCGTGCCAGCTTATGTTGACCAACTATATATGATCTGCATCTAGAGAAACTTCGTAATATGCTCCTATTGCTAAACAATGTTAAGCCAATTGAAGCCTTTTTACGGGCATTATATACATATGTTTAGTAAAGAGTCAATAGCCAACAGTTTTATAACCAAATTGATATATTTATAATAAATAAATAAACAACGGCTCAAATACATTTTTTTTAAAACTCTTAGTAGATAACACTTGATGTTAATACGTTTTTTTCAAATATTAATTCATTAATTATTTTTAATGAATTATTTTAGTTTTATATGAGAGAAAAGTTTTCACAAAAGGGGCAAGTTATGCAATATAGTTAAGTCGTCCCATTTGGTTTAAAATAAGTGTAACATATGATTTCATAGAACAGGTAATTTTATGTTGGTATGTGGTAGAACAGCTCCTTTAACTCTTAGGTTATGTTACTTTATTTATATTAATTGAAGTTATTTAACAAAAAGTACCTAAAACAAAATTTTTCAATGATTACCTACGTAGGAATTTACTTTAAAATATTTTTGTTTGTATTACATGTTTATAGCCAAGTTATTATATCCTTATAGCCCTACATAGGATTATTCGTCCATTCACATTCCTTAGTCATAGTGTTTATGCGATAACAGTCACGCTGGCTGAGTTGGAACTATATGGACCATTGGAACTGTAGAAGTATTTATTTCGGTTAATAAACACGAAGCTTTTTCTCGTATCGATTATGATTAATAGTGTTGAGAACCCTGCTCCCGTTTGGTAGGCAAAGATAATGTATTGTTTCATATCTCTGCAAAACACCTGGTCTGGATGTGTCGATAAATTCAGTGAGGGCACTGTAAGAGCCAGAGTTCGCCAAAATCTTTTTACTTCTTTTTTAATAAAATGTCTGAGGAAAACATAAATTCAGTTTTGAATTATATACAAAGATTCTGTATACACAGGCGTGAGACTGTTGATAGATGTTTATTGTTAGTAATTATTATTCGTCATTGTTCTCGGCAAGACAAAGGTGTTTACATGAGCCAGGGTGGGATTTGCATTAATTGTGAAGTGTCTTGTAAGGGGTTGTTCGGTGGGATGTAAGACGCGGAGGCTTTTAACCTCCCCTTGACGTTGTCCATGTTAATGAAACCCACCCTCTACCTTCTTCCTTCGCACATCTATACCTCACGGTTTCTTCCTCTAACCTAATTGGACTTATTCGAATTTCAGTTGTGAATTGAACGCAAGAGCCTTGAACGGTTCGCTCATGCTTAGGGAGAATAGAAACATCCCTTTTTTAAACTCTCTAGTAGCAGAGGACGTTGCTCCAGTACAGTGGTTTGTTGGGTGTGGCAAACATAACCTCAATTATATGTCGCTCTTAATTTGTTGATTAGGGAAAACGTAATTGAAAAGGCATAGAGATTGCTTGGTAAGGGGATTTATTAGGGTAGTAATACATTGTGAAAACATATGCTATAGTTAATGCTCTACTCACTAAGTCTAGTTAGCTTAAAGTAAAGGTTTTGTTGCTGGCTCATCTTGTTGGGTATTGCAGGCCTAATTGCAACAACACTTGGCTTACCATTTTTACGTATAATAATTATATAAGCTACATTAATTTAGAATAAAGTGTAACGAAAGCTGAGGTAAGAATTGTAAGAAATAGAATCTAACATTTGTAATAGCATTACAAATATATGTATATATATATATATATATATATATATATATATATATATATATATATATATATATAATAAATTAAAGATATTTCAAAAACAAGAGTACTTTTAATGCATATTCTTGTTTTTGAAATACTTTTAAATTATTAACTATATTACAAGAAAACATATCACCATATTTAATATATATATATATATATATATATATATATATATATATATATATATATATATGTGTGTATACATACATACATACATACATATATATATATATATATATATATATATGTGTGTATATATAAAACAAATTGTTATCGAAAATATGGTATCTCTCTCTCTCTCTCTCACTTTGTGTTTTTTATGTGCGTACGTCTAACTTCCTTTTCCCCTTCTCTTTCTTTGTCTGCATCTCTCCTTATTTTACCGTAGTATTTATAAACATCTATATTTTTCAAAGCTTGATGTGTTTTGAAGTTAGGTTAAATCTATGTTTCCAAACTTTTTAATTTTTCCACCGTCCATGTTGTATTATACAAGACGATGTCATCTAGTGTGCATCTCTCTCTCTCTCTCTCTCTATATATATATATATATATATATATATATATATATATATATATATATATATATATATATATGTTTGTGTGTGTGTGTGTCTCTGTCCAAAGTGGACACCCTGACCCAAGAATAATTTCCCAACTACAGCGTCCTC
Organism: Prosapia bicincta; assembly: GCA_036971475.1. Classification (NCBI taxonomy): domain Eukaryota; kingdom Metazoa; phylum Arthropoda; class Insecta; order Hemiptera; family Cercopidae; genus Prosapia; species Prosapia bicincta. The sequence continues at coordinate 243,594,111 of JBAIZL010000001.1, forward strand.
TCGAAGTCCTCCGATTCAACAATGAACGATTCGACTATCTATCCTCTAACTGAGTGATCCTTTCTGGGCGTGCACTTCTGTGGTTCCGAGGGCCGTTTACTATCCGGGGTCGGTCTTCCAAATGTTTACTTTGCAGGTGTGATTGCAACTTATCCTTTTAGTAAGGGTAGGCGCACATGAGCTTGAAAGTAATCGGGACGCCGAGATAGTTTTCTATCCAATCTTTTTTATACCTATCGGAGTTTCAGCGCACATGAGATATAGTTTTAGCGCGCATCATTTCAAGCCTATCTTTCTGTTATTTTCAATGTTGGGGCCTGGCTTCACTCTATGTTGTTTCTCCTACGAGATGGATCAAAAACAAGTGCAAGTTTACAAAAAGAAAGTAGTTTTTTCGTTCTTAGTGTACAACTGTTCGTTTTCTCTTGCTTCCACTATAGTTGTCCTTGGTGTTATTCCATTTAATTGAGAGCTTTTTAACTGGAACGAACAAAAAGAAAAATGTTTTTGTTATTGTTTGGAACTAATATATTTGATAATAATATTATATTATGATAGGCCAAAAACTACTGTAATCAAACGTGTTTGCTGGTTTACGTTCAGTGGAGATGGGTATTTGATACTTTTTGATTGATACTTTGATACATTGATACTTTTTAGCAAATCTTTGAAAAAGTGGCTGACAGATTTAAGTACTATATATATATATATATATATATATATATATATATATATATATATATATATATTATAACTTAACTTGCCAATACGTTGGGCGTCATATTATAACTTAACTTTGGTTATAATTAAAATTATTTTAAATTGTTATTTAATCACCTTACCTATTGAAGTCACCTTTAGGTTATAAAAGAATTAACAATCTTATCAAAACTTTTACCATCACTTGCATTTATTCTTTACAATTAATTCTACACATTATTCCTAATTTATATTAATATAGTGCAGTGACAGGCTGGATGTCTTAACTAAACTACAATAATAAGGGTTGACTTCTGAGGCTTTAGATTCAATTAGAATAACAAAAAAACATTAGTAAAATTATATTCTTGCTCTCGGGGTCGCTATTATGGGAACTTTGCTTTAAATTTGAAATGGTGAATAGAATTATATTTATAAATTTTGATGAATTTAAAAATTGAGTTAAACTAGAAGATAGACGTCTGTTGGCTACACTAATAATTTAAATATACTTATAGTTCAGACGAGTCCCTGGAATCCTGGCTTGTTCACTTCCGTGCTAACACTTGACACAAAAAAACTTACTTTATATAAAAAAACTTTTACTTCGCACTTTACTAAAATTTACTTATAAAATCTCTATTTAAATTAACAAAATTCTCCCTTTACACTTTCGTCCTTGTCCCCACCAACCTGCCTGCCTTGCTTCGAGACTCTCCTTCAACTCCCCTAGTTCTTAATTTTCTAAACCTAACGGTACATGGTTAAAATTCCCCCAGGCTATATCGGCCGCTGGAATTTCCACAAGACTTGGACCTTTGTCTATTTGCCGGACTCCACTTATAAACTTCCTGGAAAGAATAATGACCTGCCTTGGGTACCTGCTTTATCAGCACCAGAAAACTATTTGTATTTCTTTGCTAAAATATTATAGATGATTTATTTCGACACTAGCTGAATTCAATCTAAAGCCTCTTACTTTAGGTTATAGAGTCCCCAGAATTTTAAAATTAATTTTGTTTCATTCCTTAAATTTAAATTTTACAATATTTGAATGCTGACATCAAAGAACAATTTGTTTTAAATTCTTCACCAATCTTAAACTTCTAATACATTAAATTTTACTATAGTTAAACCTCTTATATCCTAAAACATTTCACTTATAAATATTACATAATTACCAATCACATCATACAAATTAATACTCTTTCTTTAAAATTAAATCTGAAAGTTCACAATGCCATTGTTCATCATATGATCCTAACCATTAATTATTTATGCATGAAAATCTAAATCTTTTATACAATTATTTAATTACTTAATATGGGTTTGTGATACCTTTTTAACATTCTACAATTAAATTTACCCTTAAGTTTACCATTAATTATGGAAGTAAGTTGGTAACTGCTATTACCAAGACATTTCTTAATTTCGTAGGGCCCTTCATAAATTTCAAAGAATTTGCTGTTTACAATAATTGAATGCTATGACATAAAGAACAATTTGTTTAAATTCTTCATCCAATCTTAAATTTCTAATACAAATATAACCAACTTAATAAGGTTTATTACCAAAAAAGGAGAATATTAATTTCTTTTACTAAGACGAGTATTTTTTTTTACAGGGTTAAGATTCATTTTAAATAAAACAACCAAGCAATTGCGTTTAGCTAAAATTACATATTAAAATCACTAACAGTTAATTATCATTATCTTACAATTTTAAAACATGTCATTCAATATGCTGCATAATTAATTATTAAACTGAATAAAATAATTTAATTGTTAAATATTATTAATACTAACCAAAACAAAGTGTCGCAAATATGTTATAATTATAGATTAAATTTACTCCGTTTTGTGAAATTGTTTTAGTGATCAAATAATTTAATTGACAATGTCTCACTTAAAACTATTACAAAATAGCTGACAGATGCAGTAACTTAATTGAAAGCATTACTAGTTTATAAAAAAATAAAATTAATATGCATACGTTCCTAAATGGTTTATAATTGTAATACTGTTATACCTTCTCAATTAACCTCAAATTTCATTAGTTACCATAAACAAATAATTATTCTCCAATTATATTAGAACATTTTGTGTAGATCATTTCTCTTATCAATTATTCCATAATTACAAATCACAACATACAAATTAACAATCTTTCTTTAAAATTAAATGTGGAAATTTTACAATTCATTTTACTTGTTTAGCTAAATAATAATTTTATCACTTCCTAATTAATTTTCCCTTTGCGCAGTTTATTAAATTTAAGTTCGTTATTCATCGTTTATTATTTTTTTTCGTAGCACAGATATTATTATTATTATTATTATTATTATAAAACAAGAAGTATTATATGAGTTTGGTTATTTACAACAAACGTTCAACAACGGGTCTCACTGTCCTTCCGAGATCATTGTCCTTGAGTCTTGCAGGTGTTTTCCTCGCTCAAATGGGGTATTTTTGTTTCTACAGCAAAATTGACCTGGCTCTGATGGTTTTTCATTAATTACACTTGGTTGATTTGATTCCTTCACAAAACGATTAATTTCATTCCGTTGTCTAATCCCGTGTCTTTGACTTAATTGGGCTGGACTATGGTGTGATGTTAACAGAAAGTGTTCCTTTTGTTGAAAGGGAAATTCTGTAACTAGGTTGAAGAATGCACTTTTAGTTTTTATTCCTCTAGTGATTACAGTTGCTGTAACATTTGGGTCAAAGGGTCGTGCGAATTTCTTAATTATTACTTCCTCCGATATCCCTTCAACATACAATAAATTTTGTCCGACGTTCTCTAACATGTTGATAGGTCCCTTTCGAATTTCTACAGACGTCAAATGATTTTTGTTTTGTTTACGGTGGTCGTCTAACTTTTTTAACTCAATGTTGTCAGTAATACATTGTCCCGTGTTAATTTTTAGTATGTTTAAATCTCCCGCTTGTTTTAGTTGTTGATCTTCACAAATTAATTCCTCGTTCGCTAATTTAGTTTGTGTTGTCTCAATTTTATTGTTTAATTCTAAGCTTTCATAATTGCATTCTTTCTTATCCTCAATTAATACATCATTTATTTCTACCTTAAAGTCTTCATTGTTCTTAACTAAATTATCATTAATTTCTTCTTTAACTTCTTCATTGATTTCGTTATCTTTATTAACTATTTTATCTAATTTGTCATTAAATTCATCTAATTTACTATTTAAAGTTTCCTTTAAATCTTGTGTAGTTTGATCCATTTTCGCACTTAATAATTGCAGTAACTGTAGCATATCTATTCCGGTGTTAACCCTAGTCCCTACAATTGTCTTTGTCCCCACACCCAAATTTTTTTCATCTACTTTATTCATGATTTAAAGTCTCTTCCCTAATAATGTTCTATAGTCTTAATAATGTTCACAGTTTTTTATTACATTTCCTTAATTAACACTCTTATTCAAGCCAACAGATTAATAAATTTGTTTATTAATTTATGATTTATATTCACCATTTCTATTTAACTTTGCCATCTAGTTGGGCGACAAATTATAACTTAACTTGCCAATACGTTGGGCGTCATATTATAACTTAACTTTGGTTATAATTAAAATTATTTTTTAAAATGTTATTTAATCACCTTACCTATTGAAGTCAACTTTAGGTTATAAAAGAACTAACAATCTTATCAAAACTTTTACCATCACTTGCATTTATTCTTTACAATTAATTCTACACATTATTCCTAATTTATATTAATATAGTGTAGTGACAGGCTGGATGTCTTAACTAAACTACAATAATAAGGGTTGACTTCTGAGGCTTTAGATTCA
>JBAIZL010000001.1:243603620-243758620 GCA_036971475.1 Prosapia bicincta
ATTGTGACGTAGCTAATTACATATATATATATATATATATATATATATATATATATATATATATATATAAAATACGTTTTCTTGTTTAATAATTTAAAACAACATAGGTTATTCAAATACAAGAATATTTAAATAAATACAAGGATATAAAATAATAAATAGTCTTGTATTTGAATAACCTATGTTGTTTTAAATATATATATATATATATATATATATATATATATATATATATATATATATATATATATAAGCTTATATAATATTCACGCTGAAATCAGATACGCTGTCACTAGTTCTTACCCCAGTCAGTAAATATGTTTACGAGATAAAGGCTAATTATGTATTGTGACGTAGCTAATTACATATATATATATATATATATATATATATATATATATATATATATATATGTAATTAGCTACGTCACAATACATAATTAGCCTTTATCTCGTAAACATATTTACTGACTGGGGTAAGAACTAGTGACAGCGTATCTGATTTCAGCGTGAATATTATATAAGCTTATATATATATATATATATATATATATATATATATATATATATATATATATATATATATATATATATATATATTTAAAACAACATAGGTTATTCAAATACAAGAATATTATGAGAATATATATAAGAGTATTATATATATATAAAATACGTTTTCTTGTTTAATAATTTAAAACAACATAGGTTATTCAAATACAAGAATATTTAAATAAATACAAGGATATAAAATAATAAATATTCTTGTATTTGAATAACCTATGTTGTTTTAAATATATATATATAAGCTTATATAATATTCACGCTGAAATCAGATACGCTGTCACTAGTTCTTACCCCAGTCAGTAAATATGTTTATGAGATAAAAGCTAATTATGTATTGTGACGTAGCTAATTACATATATATATATATATATATATATATATATATATATATATATATATAAGCTTATATAATATTCACGCTGAAATCAGATACGCTGTCACTAGTTCTTACCCCAGTCAGTAAATATGTTTACGAGATAAAGGCTAATTATGTATTGTGACGTAGCTAATTACATATATATATATATATATATATATATATATATATATATATATATATATAAAATACGTTTTCTTGTTTAATAATTTAAAACAACATAGGTTATTCAAATACAAGAATATTTAAATAAATACAAGGATATAAAATAATAAATAGTCTTGTATTTGAATAACCTATGTTGTTTTAAATATATATATATATATATATATATATATATATATATATATATATATATATATATATAAGCTTATATAATATTCACGCTGAAATCAGATACGCTGTCACTAGTTCTTACCCCAGTCAGTAAATATGTTTACGAGATAAAGGCTTATTATGTATTGTGACGTAGCTAATTACCTAGTGTTTATGGACCTCCGTGGATTTATTTCCCGCTAGTAAACAAAATAATTATCGCGTGTCATAAAAACATTGTTCCCGTAAAGATTCCCGACGCGACCTTGAGTACTCCCTCAAGGTCAACTAGTGCTAGGCACTCACAGAGTTTTGTAACAATCGAACATTATGACGTTATCCAATCACGGTTTTAAATCACAAACAATGAAATGTCGATTTGAAAGTTAAGTGTTTGTAGTGTAGCCTGTTCCGTGAAAGACGGCCTCAAATACAGGTATAGTGCGGACTACGTAACCATGCACTTGGGATTAAGAGATCGAACTAGATTTCCCATGTACTACCACTTCTGAAAACATATTTCATAGTAGGATGTTCTATACATTAACACCTTCGACATCCAATATGTCTATACATATTTCAAGATTTTTTGTTATTTCATACCGAAGTTAATATATCATCGAACTTTAAAGTCAGTTATTAGACAGTCCTTATCATGTTTGTAGGAAAGTATTTATACCGACCCTCTACCTCCCGTCTCGCCTACTGCGATCTATCAAGGGCAAGTGCACGGTTACATGGTTTGCACTAAATTTTCAACTAATCTGGTATCTAACTGATGTATAGAAAAACTGTACTAAACACTGTACAAACATTGTATTTCTTGGCAACAAAAAGTGCACCTTGAAGCTGTAAAAATATAGTGTCCCGACATTTCTCCCCCAAAAAAATTAGTATATGTTTCAGTTTAAGAGATGGATGCCTGGATCAATAAATAATGTAACATAGCCTACGTGTTAAAATAGTTAACGTATAAAATAAAATCAGCTGATGTATGAAATCATGTTTTTTAATTCACTATGAGGTAACCCATAGGGTAACCTGACGGAAATAATACAGACGCGAAGTTTTTGTAGGCGTCGCTTTAAAAGTTTACATTTGAAAGAGATTATTTAGAAAGGATCTTAATATTTAAATTATGTACTACTGGGCTGAATAAAATTCTTTTTCTAATTGAAATGAAGCAAATATACGCATTTGCGAAAAATAAACAATTATACACATTGGGGAAAACTAAAACAAATATATACATTGATGAAAAGTAAATCAAATATATACATTGGTGAAAAATAAACAAATATACGCATTGTTGAAAACTAAATAAAAATATAAATTTGTGAAAACTAAAACAAATATACACATTCGTGAAGACTAAAACAAATATATACATTGGTGAAAAATAAACAAATATACACATTGGTAAAAAATAAACAAATTTACACGTTTGTGAAAAATAATGTAGTATACCCATTGGTGACAAATAAACCAATATACATATTGGTGAAAAATAAGCAAATATATACATTGGTGAAAAATAAGCAAATATACACGTTTGTGAAAAACGAACAATTATACACATTGGTGAAAAATAAACAAATATACATATTGGTGAAAATAAACAAATATACACTTTGGGGAATACTAAAACAAATATATACATTGATGAAAAGTAAATCAAATATATACATTGGTGAAAAATAAACAAATATACGCATTGTTGAAAACTAAATAAAAATATAAATTTGTGAAAACTAAAACAAATATACACATTCGTGAAGACTAAAACAAATATATACATTGGTGAAAAATAAACAAATATACACATTGGTAAAAAATAAACAAATTTACACGTTTGTGAAAAATAATGTAGTATACCCATTGGTGACAAATAAACCAATATACATATTGGTGAAAAATAAGCAAATATATACATTGGTGAAAAATAAGCAAATATACACGTTTGTGAAAAACGAACAATTATACACATTGGTGAAAAATAAACAAATATACATATTGGTGAAAATAAACAAATATACACTTTGGGGAATACTAAAACAAATATATACATTGATGAAAAGTAAATCAAATATATACATTGGTGAAAAATAAACAAATATACGCATTGTTGAAAACTAAATAAAAATATAAATTTGTGAAAACTAAAACAAATATACACATTCGTGAAGACTAAAACAAATATATACATTGGTGAAAAATAAACAAATATACACATTGGTAAAAAATAAACAAATTTACACGTTTGTGAAAAATAATGTAGTATACCCATTGGTGACAAATAAACCAATATACATATTGGTGAAAAATAAGCAAATATATACATTGGTGAAAAATAAGCAAATATACACGTTTGTGAAAAACGAACAATTATACACATTGGTGAAAAATAAACAAATATACATATTGGTGAAAATAAACAAATATACACTTTGGGGAATACTAAAACAAATATATACATTGATGAAAAATAGACAAGTATACACAATGGTGAAAATAATATAGGCCTACATTGGTGAAAAATAAACAAATATACACATTGATGAAAAATAAAGAAATATACGTTTGTGAAAAATAGACAAATATACACATTAGTAAAAAATAAACAAATATACACATTGGTGAAAACTAAAACAAATATATAAATTGGTGAAAAACAAACAAATATACACATTAGTGAAAAATAAACAAATATATAGGCCTACATTGGTGAAAAATGAACAAATATACACATTAGTGAAAAATAAACAAATATATAGGCCTACATTGGTGAAAAATGAACAAATTTACATATTGGTGAAAACTAAAACAAATATATAAATTGGTGAAAAACAAACAAATATACACATTAGTGAAAAATAAACAAATATATAGGCCTACATTGGTGAAAAATGAACAAATATACACATTGATAAAAAATAAACAAATTTACACGTTTGTGAAAAATAATGTAGTATACCCATTGGTGACAAATAAACCAATATACATATTGGTGAAAAATAAACAAATTTACACGTTTGTGAAAAATAATGTAGTATACCCATTGGTGACAAATAAACCAATATACACATTAGTGAAAAATAAACAAATATATAGACCTACATTGGTGAAAAATGAACAAATATACACATTGATAAAAAATAAACAAATTTACACGTTTGTGAAAAATAATGTAGTATACCCATTGGTGACAAATAAACTAATATACATATTGGTGAAAAATAAGCAAATATATACATTGGTGAAAAATAAGCAAATATACACGTTTGTGAAAAACGAACAATTATACACATTGGTGAAAAATAAACAAATATACATATTGGTGAAAATAAACAAATATACACTTTGGGGAATACTAAAACAAATATATACATTGATGAAAAATAGACAAGTATACACAATGGTGAAAATAATATAGGCCTACATTGGTGAAAAATAAACAAATATACACATTGGTGAAAACTAAAACAAATATATAAATTGGTGAAAAACAAACAAATATACACATTAGTGAAAAATAAACAAATATATAGGCCTACATTGATGAAAAATGAACACATTTACACATTGGTGAAAAATAAACAAATATACACATTGGTGAAAACTAAAACAAATATATAAATTGGTGAAAAACAAACAAATATACACATTAGTGAAAAATAAACAAATATATAGACCTACATTGGTGAAAAATGAACAAATTTACACATTGGTGAAAAATAAACAAATATACACATTGGTAAAAACTAAAACAAATATATACATTGGTGAAAAATAAACAAAATGCACACATTGATGAAAAATAAACAAATATACACTTTTGTGAAAAATAAACAAATATATACTTTGTTAAAAAATTAACAAATATACACATTGATTAAAAAATAAACAAATCTTTCCATCACTTACCTATCAGGACTTAGTAAGCTTACCTTTATCAAGACACATTTAAATCAGTTTCTTGTTAAAAAATAAAATGAGTGTTTAGGTTAGGTTATCTTAGGTTAGTATCTTGTTACAAAACATAATGAGTGGTTTCTGAAAAATATAAAATAAGGGAGTTCTCACCCTCAACACAATGTATTGCTTAGGTCACATTCCTGGTAAGCATCGTATATCCCCGACTGTACCTGATAAGTAAACACAATGCGTTCCATATTTTCGAGAACTGATAAATCTATCTAGGTAATCTGTTTTTGCGATACAAATAATTTTTAAAATGCCTAAACAAAACTTGTTAAACAAGTTTTATTTGTTTCAGTTTTATTTTTCTTAATAATAAAGTTATAAGTTTATTGGTAAAAAGTTAAATTAAATTTGATTGTAAAAATGTCAACTATAATGAACATATTTTATTATTAGCGAAATATAGGGAACGAGACTTGATAAATGCGTAGTTTTTATACATATAAAACAATACAGTACTTGTTTTAATATACTCAGAATATCGTTGTATATCAATCGCACAGATTTCATTTACGGTCCACTCAGTATAGCATAGAACATCCACTATCGACCACTCAAGTACCACTTGAACTAGCGATACTAGAGTAGAGCGACCTATCGAAACCTTGCCACTTGATTACAGTAAATTTTGTAAAACTATCGTGCGTTTGTGCATAATTAGGTTAGATTAAGCTGTAATAACACTGTTTAGTTGTTTTATCTAATTACCTAGATCAATCCTCTATCGCTAATGCTCCTTAAATAGTTCGTTCAAAGCCAAACCATTCACCTCAAAACAAAAAATTTCAAATGAAAATATAGTTCAACTTTACTCAAACTTTCCTTGTGACGGAACTGCTCGATAACTTCCCTACAGAGTTAACATTTTCATGTTGCTTTTTTAGGAATAAAAAATACCTTAAAAGTAAAATATTTTACACCAAAAATTTTAAACACACGATTCATACCAATAGGATTTGTTTACACATTATATTTACAGACAATTGTTTACCCATTACATTAAGTAAAAATGTTGTGGTATTATTTCAAACACTTTTTTTTCTATAATTTATTTGTATCACAAAAATAGATTACTTAGCTAGATGTATTAGAACAAGTGATACATTATACGTTTTTAATCACTTTTACATTAGTTTATGACAATCCGAACTTTAATTTTGTAAATTTATAAAAACCTATTGAGACAGAAAGTTTTTAATCGCTCCGTGGCTATCTTCATCGGTGTCTTCTCAAAGAGACATGGAGCGATTGAAAACGTTCTGTCTCAGTAAGTTTTTATAAATTTACAAAATTAAAGTACGGATGGTCATAAGCTAATGTAAAAGTGACTAATAAGTTTCACCGAACGTAATGGACTACAAAATTCAAGTTTGTACGTTTTGTTTTTACGCGTATTTGCGACGCAGTCAGGGTTAAATAATACGTTCCAAGAATGTGACCGAACAAACTGTCGAGAGACAGGAACAGATGTAAAAGAAACCTGCCTCCAAATTTACACCATATTTCTCAGAAATTGCCGCAGGCTTATGTGTTTTTAGTTCTTATTATACTCCCTTTACTAGGTAAACAGCCCTGAAATCACACTGACTACAACTGAAATAGCTACCTTGATTCAACTAAGACCACTTGAACTTTAGACAAATTTACTCCCTTATGGCAACGGAATAATTGTCTTTTAAAACGTCAAAGATTTCCCCAATGATTAGTGGAAGAAAAACTTCGAAGTAGTCCCTAAGGATTCGTAAAATCTCTTTGACTAACACCAAGAAATGTCCTGACAAAATGAATTTTATCTTCTGTACAAAATTTGACCAAACAGAGCATTTCGAATTTAAATTACACAAAATTTCATCAATTTTCAAAAAACGTATTTTTTAAAACATCAGTTCAAATTGTTGACCACCGTTAAGACGGATTGTTGAGCACCTGTTAGTCTACACCAATAGGACGGCTTTTGTTAATATTTATGGCATTGCTTTTTTGTACAGATTGAGCTGAGCAGTGCCTTGTTACACATAAATAGCATGTTTAAGAGGGATTACTTGCAATAATAGATATTGGCTGTCGAACGCAACGAAATCAAATAAAAATTAAAGTGTCAAATTTGGTGCCATTGTTTTAGGACACTTTCATTTTTATTTGATTACATCGCCGACAGCTACAGATATAGCCTATCAATTTTTTGAAACTTCCATTTTCACTCTACTTGTTACGTGTCTAATAATACATCCCCTTTAATGCATTTAAAGCAGATATTTTCATCGTACTGTGTACGTTTTTATATCAGTAACAAGTCAATCGAATTAATGTTATTGTTTTTCAAACAAGTATAATTATTCCTGAAGTCCTTCATGAAAGTTTTTCAGTTTCGGGTCTCCTAACGGTTTGTGCTTGTGCCCGGCGTTGTCTGTATTGTTCTATTCTTCTACTTCTGTTACATTGGATAGGATATTGCCAAGGCTGCAGCTCTGAGACAGTCAGTTGATCAAAAAACGAGAGGGTTGGTGGCCCCCGAGGATATAGATCGTCTGTTACGCGAGTAGAAATGTGGGATCATGGGTTAGGCTGGAAACAAAGTGGAAGTACGTGTTTTTTGGTTGGGATGAATAACAGTTTGTTATGCTGGAAGACGTTTATTTTATTTATTCGGCATTGGAACTGGCTGACTCACTTTGGGCTCTCTTTCTTCTTTTATTTCAAAAGCACAAGTGTGTTAGAGTGTGAACTACAACAAAGTTATGACTAAACTAGGGGAATTGGCAAAGCAAGAGGGAATGCCAAAGCTTGGGCGTAAGCACTGAATACTGGTAACTTAGACATCTAAATTCAAATGTCTTACAACTAAAAATGCCCGCTTGAAAGCATTTAAGAATGAAGTTTAAGACTACGTCTTAATCTAAAAGGCGACAGAAAGGGTTTGAAGGAAAGGAAGACGTTATGGTAGTTCAAGGACTACGGTATCGGGAAATAGGGAGGTCCAGTCGAATCGCTAAGTCCCTTGTGTGTGAACAAATCCAATTTCCTACTGAATGGGAGAGGACAAACTTCCAAGGGTGGAAAAGTGGAAAGATCGGATTGATTGGTAAAGAGCCAGGCTTCCCAGAGGGCAATCCCAGAGTGATTGTAAGGGCTAGGTTACCTGGTAACAGGAAGTAGACCTGGTGATATAACTTCCTGTAAGGACCTGAAGCTTAACATTCTAGAATTCATACCGTCCTCGTATCCAGTAGAGCCGGAACTTTGTGAAGAGTTGCGCTTCTGACAATTGTGTTTTGCTTGTTTTAAGGAGAAAATCGCATTTTGTTTTTCGTAAACGTTTCAACTTCACCATCGGAAGGTTGACTTGCTACGTAACGAATGCGGGAACTTGCCTTTCGGCCTCGTTAGGCTAAGAATAGAATACTTAGATAAATGTATCTAGAAACCCCTCCCTTTACATATTTGAGAGTATGTGTCACAATGACACAAACAATGTAAAATGCTGTTTATTTACATAATGTAAGGAAGAGTTTAGGCTCAACTTAGTTCTTATAATGCATAAATAATTTGTTTCGTCTGACGTAGTTGCAATATATAAATAATGCGATGTGCATCCAGGCAAGTTTACCCCTAGGGCAATGGTTTTATTTTAGTAAAATTTTGTTAATTTTTAAATGATCTTGTTTTATTTAATTATTTCAGTACTTCAAAACATTAATAACGATAATTGTGTGTACGTCTGAGTTAAGCTAGAAATTTGTCAAATTTGTAACCAGAAAGTAAGTGGACTATTTTATAAAAAATATTTTGAAAATCCATTTTTAGCCGTTAGTTAAAGTCACCATGTACTGTATTAAAATCAGTTACATTACAGATCTAAAATTAGGAAATATAATGAAATATATGGTTATTTTATATTTGCGGCCCGTACAGCCATGCTGGATTAAACATGAGGCCCTCAAATACAAAAAGGTTCACACAATGATCCATTTATTGACTCAAACTCGTTTCAAAGCCAAGACGCCTTTGTAAGCGGTATTCTTCTTAGAGCTAACAAATTTTAACTGGTTAAATAGTAGCACATCATTAGCAGTAGCATAATAAATTCATTTCTGAAGTAATTATGTACAGTAAATGTTGAATAAAACAACCTCTTACCACAAATTCAACAATTTTTATTTTAACCTTATGTACAGTTTGATTACAAAGTAATCATCTTCAGAGGTATTTTACAAATGACTTGAATGAATTTATGAATTCAATAATTTATGAATATTTAATGAATTACAGTGAATTTTAGTCATTTGTAAAATACCTGTGAAGATGATTACTTTGTAATCGAAATGTACATAAGGTTAAAATAAAAGTTGTTGAATTTGTGGTAAGAGGTTGTTTTATTTAATATAAACATTTACGCCACAGTTGCTTCAAGTTGTTATATGTACAGTAGAGTTTATGTACAGTGTGCAAACATAGGTTAAAATTATGTGTACGTATGATTTTAAAGCACTATTTCGAGGTCTTTCATAAGCAACATAAAGTGTTTAGAATCTATAACAGGGCTCTGATAATATGATAGACGATAATATAAAAACATTTATTGAGCTTCGACCTTTCGACCACACCAACAATTTTGTGGTCCTGGACTAAAAATAACATATAAATATGATTATAATAATATGAAAATCAATAAAAAAATAACATACAAGAAATTTATTTTAAATTTTCAAAAATTACCAAAATTTTTTTGTTACGTTTAAGAAATCTTTGACAAGTCAATTTGAGTAAAAAATATCTTAAACTCTAAAAGTTGAAAAATCGTTTTGTTAATTCCTTTTAATATTGTTATAATTATATGTTATTTTTACATAGTCTTGAGAAGAACCACGGAAATTCTCCCACGTTGTGGTTAAAACGTCGAAATTCAATGTATCTTTTTATGTTATCGTCTCTCGTTTCATCAGAGTCCTGTTATGAATTTGACATTAGAATCCCTGTTACTTTGTAAAAAAACAAGTCCGATTCAAAACGCTATCCTTCTTTCACAACCCTCATTCGTATTCATGGAAGCGGGGCATCTTATAGGCCTATGTTTACTCCTTTTGTAACTTATCTAAATTCACCCTCGAATCATTCGATTATGGCCTAAATGTGCTTTTTCCTTATGATACAGTTGTTCTTGTATTTTTACGAATAACTATTTTTTGCAATTTAAACGTCTTCTTTTACACATATTTTCATACATTTGCGTAATTTTGTTTAGCCTACAATTTTTCCGTGTTCGTCATCCTTTCGGTTCATTTACAGATGGTGAGCTAATACCGTCATTGTTAAAAAAGACAACAGTGGTTCGTAAGTATAGGAACAAACGCGAAGAGAAGACAAACTGTGCATCTGTGGTCAGTAGTTTACGTTATTAATGATCAACCTGAGATTAAACTTATCAAACTTCAAATTCTGTTTAGTTATGAACAAATTACAGGCCTTTGTGCCATTTTTTATTTTTAAAAGGCAGATTGTGTCGTGAATTAATTGCAAACCATCTTCTTTGGGTTTATTCAAAGACAGTGCTTGAAGCCTGGAGGGGAAATGTTAAATAAATGCCTTGCGGGTATGAGAGTGTCATGCCTTAATGAAACCACTTCCCCACGAAATCTGTCTTCAAACTGCTGAGCTTCAGAAAGTACTGTAGAGCTTGAGATCCTGTGCTACCATATTGGATTCAGTCAAAGACTCAATTTGAAAAATAGTTAATGGCTTTAAATTCTACAAACAACCCCTGCGGCATTTAACTGGCCTCCAGGTGCTGACTTGCCCTTCCAGTCAACCAGGTCTCAACTATCCCTTCCAAACTGCCACACTGCGCCAGCGTCTCTTCTTATCTCCTTTTTCATCTTTGATTATCCAGCCCCTCACACGCCTTTCCTTACCGCACTCACCCTCTTCGTGCCTCCCTCTCCTAATTTAGTTTTTGTTAATATCCTCTGAACTTGCATCTCCCCCCATATTCCCTACTTCACTGACTGCCATACACCTTTGTTCCTGCCCCCTTTCACAATTCACAGGTACCTTACCTGCTGTCGAAGCTACTTGCCTAATACAACATATCCCTCACATTTTACCAGTCACTGAGTCTGTTCCTTTAATAATTCCTAGACAAATACTCGGACGCTGAAGTTTTAGAAACTTCAGTAAAACTCCAGTAATTCGTAAACGTAACACATTTAGTGGAGCGCTGTATTCTGATTTAATCTCATACATTTAACGTCAAACATACGAAAGGTAACATTTTGAAGAAACTGAGAAATATTTTCAGCCAACTAAACGGGCAATCGTTTGTTACAAAATATCGTTATACTTCTTTAAATCTCGATATGCATTTCTCTAACGCACTTAGCATTCTTTACGAGTATCCATTAAACCTTAAGCGAGTGTTCCCTTTTTAGCAAAATATACATCAGTGTTTACGTAAGTAAAAATTTGTTTCCCACAGAGTTACAGTAAGATATCAATTGCTTACACCAAAATATTAGCTATTTGCACTAAAGCATCAATTACTTAGATTAAAGTAGGAACAATACATCTACATTTATTTATGCTAAGGTTACAACTACTTATATTTTACACTCTATACTATAGTTATTGCACTTTAGTTAGTCACACTATCAGCTTTTTACATTAAAATAACACTTGGGGTTACACTAAAGCATTTGTTAAATATATTTACACGATAGGAAAAGCTATTTATACTAGCATTAATAGTTACTTACACTAAAGTATATATCTTCAGTGGTGTAACTCAAACATTCACCTTTACTACATTTATTTATGGCAAAGTAACAACTATTTTTAATTTAGTTATACTTTATGAGTAGTTATATTGTATAACTATTGCACTATCAGTTAATTACACTAAAATATCAGTTATTTTACACTATAATATCAGTTATTTTACACTAAAATATCAGTTAATTACATTAGATTATCAGTTAATTACACTAAAATATCAATTAATTACACTACCATCAGTTAATTACATTAGAGTATCAGTTTATTACACTAAAGTATCACTCAATTACACAAAATTATCAGTTAATTACAATAAAGTATCAGTTGATTACATTAAAGGATCAATTAATTACACTAAAATATCAGTTATTCTACACTAATGTGTGTAAGTTAATTACATTAGAGTATCAGTTGATAACATCAAGGTATCAATTAATTACACTGAAATATCAGGTATTTTACACTTAAATATCAGTTATTTTACACTTAAATATCAGTTAATTACACTAAACTATCAGTTAATTACATTAGATCATCAGTTAATAACACTAAAATATCAATTAATTACACTAACATCAGTTAATTACATTAGAGTATCAGTTAATTACACAAAATTATCAGTTAATTACATTAAAGTATCAATTAATTACACTAAAATATCGGTTATTCTGCACTAAAGTATATGTTAATTACATTAAAGTATCAGTTAATTATATCAAAGTATCAGTTAACTACATTAAAGTATCAGTCAATTACACAAAATTATCAGTTAATTAGGCCTATATTAAAGTATCAGTTAATTACACTCAAGTATTAGTTAATTACACTAAAATATCAGTTATTTTACACTTAATAATCAGTTAATTACATTAAAGTATCAGTTAATTACACTGAAGTATTAGTGGTTAACACTAAAGTATATTTGTTTATTCATGTTTATTTGAGCACTCGAAATAAGTACTTTACTGAATAAATGATAAACCGGTTGGATATCGAGTCAAAGTAGTTTATTTATTGAATGCAACGTTTCAGCAACTAATACACGTTGCCTTTATCAAGCCAGTTGTGCTATGAAACACAAAGCGTTAGCAAAGCTATAGCTAAAGAAAAGTTTTATTAAGTGTAAAGTGGGTTTGATGTTTTCCCTTCTCACATTACCCACTTCAACTCTAAATGTAAGGACTTCGTTGTTAATAGCACAACAGGCTGGATAAGAGCTACGTATTAGTTGCCGAAACTTTGCACTAATTAAATAAACGTCTTTGACTTCACTTGTTTCAACCGGTTTATCATTTATACAATAAATTTTTTATACTTTAGTATCAGTTATTTATACGGAAGTATCAGTTACTTACACTAAAGTATTTGTTATTTTCAGAAAAGTATTGGTAATTTTAGTTTTAAATTATGAGTTATTTACACTACAGAATCAGTTACTTGTAGCACATCATCAGTAGTTCATACTAGAGTATCAGTGGTTTACATTAGCGTATCAGTTATTTCTTTAAAGTATCAGTTATTTACAGTAGGCACCTGTCTATAACGTCAGACGTAAGCCTGTTATTGAAACGACCCTACTTACACGAGTCTTTTTATTTCACTAACACCTGGTATAGGAGTTATTCTTGTCCTAGTTTTCAATCTATAGCATTTTGTCTGTTTCTGCAATAACTATAAAGGGGATGGTAAAGCCTTAAAACATCATTTTATTAATAATTCTAAAATAAAATTAATATATCGATAACCAGACTAAATTTCATTTCCATCTAGCGTTTTGAAAATATTTCACTAAAAATATATTAATATAAAAAATAGTTCGTACGATATATAAGTCTAAAGAATATTTGAAGTTTAATATTTGTTCGGATGTAAGGAAATATTTTCGCCCCGATATGACTCAAGTCGATGGAAGTGAACTTAACTTGATTTCCGATCCTCCGGCTACAAACAATAACTTTGCGAACTATTCAGTAATATTTTGTTGGGGAAGCAAAAACGCTGAGAGGGTTTTGTTCGTTCTGAACTGGAAATTAAGAGGATTAATAAAGAGATTTTTCAAATCAGGATTCCGTTTTGTTTCCAGTTTCTAGTCAAATATTTATTTATGTGTAAAGAACATTAAATAAGGTATATTTATTTATTTATTTCTTATTTCTATATAAAATGTATGTGTTTGGTAACAATAGTTTCGGAGGACCAATAATTATTATAATTATATAAACTAATAGATTGTACTTACGTGCACCATGGAATACGCACTTATCACACTCGCGTATTAAATAAGCGATTTCTGGCCCAGAAAACTTGTTCGTATTCCACGCACTGATAACAATAGGTTTAATAATCAATAAAACAGTTACATTTACGTGTGCTAGTACCGAAGGTACGGAGATTGAAAGTATAAGAATATATTAGAACGTAGTGGTGTATCGAACTACACTCCGGAAAGGTCTAACTTGCTCTGCCAATTCAAACGGCAGAAACCTTATCACGGGTGAGCTTTGTCTGACTTTGGCGGCGGGTTTAAAAATAAAGGAAATGAGTCTATATTGGTTTTAAATACGTAACAGTGTAATGATCATTGTAAAATCATTGTAATGAAACCGATTTTCTGATTAGGTCAAATTTAATTTCATCTACTGTATCGACCCAATATGCTTTTAGTAGTTTTTTAAAACTTTTAATTAATACAACATTTAAAGATTTTTTTATAGTAACAGTTCTACGTCTATGAAATATCTGGAATGGTTTTGATATTTCTAACTCATCACTAATAGTTGACTTTCCAGGATAAAGTTAAAAGTCTTGTACCGACCTCTATCTCACTGCTGTGTCAGCATTGGCGAGATGATTTCTTACTGCTGATTGCTGACAAGTCCAGTACTTTTTGTGATACTCGCAGTATTGCCAGATTGTATTACTGCAGTGTTGCCAAACATTATATGGCTTTGAAGAGTATGTAGTATTTCGTTTTTATCTGTGCTTGATCGTTGATTAGTGTGTCTAGAAGTTTGAGAGTTTCTAGATTTTTCCTAAATCTATTATTTTTTGTATTTGTTTCGTTTCACGATTTCTGTTCATGATTTTGTAACAAATAGTCTTTATAGCATTAGTACTGGATTTTTTTACTCAAAATAAATACAATTTTGTTATATTGTTGGTGTGTGTGTGTGTGTGTGTGTGTGTGTGTGTGTGTGTGTGTGTGTGTGTGTGTGTGTGTGTGTGTGTGTGTATGTGTGTGTGTGTGTGTGTCTGTGTGTGTGTGTGTGTCTCGAGGAAATCTAGACATAGAAAAACCACTAACAGGCAACTGACCTCCTTTGAAGAACAAGTTCAGAACAAATTGTGGACTCGAGGTATCATCTCGACAATACTTTCGAAGCAGTGAGAGAAATCGTTCGATCCAAGACCTTTATTTTGAATTACAAAAATAATATCCTTATAGTGCTTTTTAAAAATTGACTTCTAAAATATTCCTTTGGCTGATTAAAAAGTATGGGATCTAGAGAAAATGTGCTGGTAGATTGAAACTTTGAGACCATCTGTTGTCTTAGGAAAGAACTAAATTCGTCCATAAATGTTTTAGTAACGTTACGTGTGTGTGTGTGTGTCTGTCTGTCGTGTGCATTATGCGCTGCCTGTAAGTGTGTCTGTGTGTTTGCGTCATACGCATGTATGCGCTCACCATGTGTGTGTGTGTGTGTGTGCGCGCGCGCACGCGCGCACGCGTGAGTGTGTGTGTGTGGGGGGGGGGGGGGTGTTTGTGTGTGTATGGGTGTGTGTGTGTGTGTTTGTGTCTTGTGCATTTATGCGCTCCTGTGTGTGTGTGTTTGTGTCGTGTATATGTATGCGCGCGCCTGTGTGTGTGTGTCTGTTTGTCGTGTGCATGTATGCGCTGCCTGTAAGTGTGTGTCTGTGTGTGTTTTCGTCGTGTGCATGTATGCGCTCGCCCTTATATAAATATGTGTGTGTGTGTGTGTGTGTGTGTGTGTGTGTGTGTGTGTGTGTGTGTGTGTGTGTGTGTGTGTGTGTGTGTGTCTGTCGTGTGCATTATGCGCTGCCTGTAAGTGGGTCTGTGTGTGTTTGCGTCGTATGCATGTATGTGCTCTCCCATGTGTGTGTGTGTGTATTTGTGTCGTGTGCATGTATGCGCTCTCCCATGTGTGTGTGTGTGTATTTGTGTCGTGTGCATGTAAGCGTGCGCCCGTGTGTGTTGGTGTGCTCACGTTCGTGCGTGTGTAAGATAGAGAAGGGGGAGGTAAAAGGAGTATTTATTATACATAGGTATATACCTCGCTACTACATTCCAGGCTGTTTAACAGTCAGAATTGTGTTTCGATTCGTTCCTTCTACATTGCGTGAATCCCGTGGAGCCAAAAGATTGAAACTGTCGTAAATATACACACCCAAGTACCTGTTGTGTGCTTTACATGTACTGTTAAAGTGCTGTTTTGTGTTGTCTCACAGGGGTGCCAACCCTGCCTTTCTATAAAACAGGCCTGCACCTCCTCGGCAGAGGCGTTATATAAAACAATCTCCGAGTACAGTGTAGCTTGGCTACCTGCAAGATACGTTAGGACATTCTAATCTCCAATTAGATTACTTTGTCATCCTTGCCTTCTATACGTTAACATACAGCAATATGTAATTAATATATTTAATTTTGTAGCACTTACTTTTTGCTTAATCGGGACAACCGTTCTAGAAGACCATAACTTCATTTAGACAGACATAAAGGCTACTATAGATGAGTGTCTTCATATTATTGTAAGTTAAATTGTAGAATGTAAATATTCTTATAAGCTCAAATAAAAGATGAAAAAATAAGTATGTTGCCTTGATTTAAATCATAGCTGTATAGTTTTAGATAAATGAAGATAAATGAATTTTAATAATTCATAAAATGTTCTGACGTAAATGAAAGGCTTGATTAAAACACCACAATATTTCCATTGCCTTCAACAAATCTTCTGAAAGTACTGTGATTGTACTCTGTTATACGGGGTTTTGCTTCGGATACACCGAGAAGTAAGCCTATTTATGTTAAAGGTCCCTCCAGCTTGACCTTTTGGCTTTGCGTTGGGGGGTGAAAGCGTATCAGTACATACGAAAAGAATCATGTGCATTGGGTCATTAACTTTCAGAAACCGTGAAGTGTTAAGAACACCTGACTAGCTTGAAGTTAATACTGCAATAGGTTAAAAATTTATTTACATTTAGGAAAGGAATTTGAGAAAGAATTCCTGTCACTCAACACTAGGAGACAAATTCATTGAATTTAAAAGAAACTGGAAAAGTGTTCAACAGAGGAATAGATCTAGACTCTAGGTCTAGCTAGACCTAAGCAACCGTCGCTCGAAATTTGTAAATTCCATGAACGTCTTAGAAAGAATTTGGAACAATGTTTAAGAGAGGCATCTGTAAGCACATGCATGTTATTTGGCATTAGGAGTTAGATATCGAAAAATTCCAAAGAACCTCCTGGAAAAAATGTAAATCAAATGCCTGCTCTGCCTTTTAAGTGAAGGAGCTCCGAAACAAGCAACAGGTAAATTTTAGTGCGAATCACCATCTATCCCATTTCTTTTTCCGAGAACCCCTCGAAAAGGGTATGCGTAACATGATCATACGTCCCTTTTTTCGGGTATACGTCCCTTTTTTCGGGTATACGTCCCGGTTTTCCCTGAAGAGGCTTCCGCAAAATCGTCCCGGTTTTGGAAACCGAGAAATGGTGCAAAGATTTTACACTTTACGACACGCTGACTGTACCGTCTTTTTTTGCTAAGGACTGTGATATATTTGGTCGGGAAGTATTAAAAAAGGTACCTACATAGGAAGACACCCAAAAAATAATATGGATCTATAGATTGAAAAGGGATATATTGATTGGAATAAAAACACAGAGTTATTTGGACGAAATTTTGCTAACTATTAATTACATCGGGTCACAAAAAGCAACAATGAAAAAATCTGAACGTTTTGACGGAAAATCTTTGGATGGAAATATTCAAACATTTTTACATCAACAATCTAAAACTTGAAAATTTTGTATTTGAACAGAATATACTTTATGTCTCCCTGGCACAATCGAAAAAGTATTTTCTGTAATGAACAAATTGTGGACCTCTGAAAAACCAAGCGCCGCTCCTTATATCGATGCTGCTAAGGTAAACACGTTTTAAAAAAAAACGGCAAGAATTTTTTCTTACTTGAATCCATCGTCAGCTCTATTAAAACAAATTTGTTCCTTTGATAAATATAAAAATAACTGATAAATTTAGTTAAGTTTATTTCATAAATGTTTACATTATTAATACGTAAATATTTTTCATTTTGATGAATAGAATAAATCTTAGTTATCAAATATTCATTTTTATTTGAACGTACTTATTGAAGCAAATAAATCGATGTCCCTTTTTGAGTTTAAAAATAAATGGCAAGATTAGGTACCCGCATTAGCAGCAGGGGGTTACTGTGCAACAGTGGCTACTTCGCTTACCACACGACCCCCCAACGGCAAACGTCTCTCTCTCAAATCACAATCGAGATTAAGCAGTTATTTTAAATTCGTGTTGAAAATGTAATCACTTTACTTTAGCCAATGCCCGCACTTGGCTGTTCAGCCATTCGGCGTCGAGCCTCCCAGTAACGACCTATTCTGGACAATTGGTTTTCCAGCTCATGACAGGTTGAAATGTGGTTCCCATTCATGACACCATCGAGACAAAGCGGGCACATATCGGATTCTGCTAGGCAAAAACAGTAAAGGTGAGACTGAATATAGTCGTGTCCCGTCAGGTGTCGAAAATCAACCACGGCAGTTGCCCTATCGCTTGTGGGCACCAGAGGACCGCGACTGCTAAGTGATGCCCACTGTTGTCCTCTGCTGGCTTCCCCATGCCCTTGTTTCATGGACCGTTTCAGGGTTGTATTGATAAAGTGTTTGGCAGAGGTGAGGCTGTGTGTTGAAAGTGTAGAATAACACAAATAAGATCGACATTTAGTTCGTTGTGTCGGGCATAGATACGATGAAAAAACTAGAGACAAATTCGATTACACCACCACTTCTGTTAGGTTTGTGTTGTGGTAATATTTCGAGATACGTGCTCTGAAGTAAAGAAACCGTTGCCCGTGTTTCTATAACGCAACAGTATTTACTTAGTCGCGGGAGCTGTGTCAAGTACTGTGGGGACATTAGCAACGCATATAGTGAAATGGCGGTAACGCTATGCAATATCTAAACCCCAAGGGGCGAAAAGATGGCTTTTCGGAGTTATTAGATCTGCATTGCGTCTGCGTGTACATTCACAGTCAAAAGTATGGAGTGGAGAGCATTGATCCCTGTCAGGGATATTGAAGACTTGTGTAACCTGGAATAAAGCGGATTTAAGGGGTTGCAAATGTGACTGCCATGGCTGATATTAAACAGAAGAATGAAAAGAGTTTTTCAGAATATCTGATGCTCTTGTTTTATTGCACGTTATATAACATATTCCCAAGGCTTGATTGATTCGGGTATATGTTTAAACTGTTGAACCCGTGTAGAAATCCGATTATAATAGCTTTTAATTTCAAATTCAAACGCCATCAACTGTCTCCACATATCCTATTCCCTAAGTAAGGGTTTTTATTATTTTTTTTATTTTTATAATAGCGCAATAATTTTTTAGAATATATATATATATATATATATATATATATATATATTGAACGCATTTAGATAAATTCTTAAGGAATTTAAGTGTTGAATATTGCAGTTATCTGTTACATAATTAATAAAGTGACCTGCAAAGTCAAAAGCTAAATTGAAAATGGTGCATTCAATAAATTTACCAATTATTTCAAAATAAAATAAATCAAATTTTAATATACAAAATTACACAAAAGATAAAAAAAGGAAAAGAAAATACAATTAGAAACGTTTACACTGTTTTAGATCTGGTTTTTATATTTGTTTAACATGTTAAGAATTTACGCAAATATTTCACTATTTTAGAATTTATGGCATTGTCATATGATATCCACAAAGAGATTGCTTCTATTTAAAATAAAATACATTGCAAACTAATTTATCTAACAGTTGAAAATTTGTTACTGCATCCCACGGATTATTTATAACTTCCTGCATTATTAAAATATGAAAGCATGCACTATTTTGCCGTCCCGAGTTAAATATTAATTTCACACCACCTTACATAAAATTAATAACTTATCTGGAACTGGAATTTATGCTGTACAGCGTGGTTCCTTGTCATCATTTATTTTGGATACGTGTTGGCTAAGGTGCTCGCCAGATGTCGACTAATCAGTGATGAAACGTTTTTTAAAACTAATAAAGGAAACTTTTTTATACTTCTTTACATAATTGAATTAAATTAAATTAAAACTGTTAAAAAAATTGCTGTTCTTGATACGCCCCATCTTACAGCGTCCTTTCGGTCCGAAGACCTAACCGAGAAAAAAATGTTCAGAGTTCATTTTGGGACTCTTAAACCTTCTGCGCAATTTCCCAGCGCATTTATAATTGTCAGCTGTTTTCATAAAAAAAGGCTTGTGGAAACCATATCTCAACCAGTATTACTGTACCTAGAATTACAATTTACAATTGTTTTTATTTTTATTTTTAAACTATTATCTTGGTTTGTTTTCTGATGCTGCTGTAATATGTAACATATATATATATATATATATATATATATATATATATATATATATATATATATATATATATATATATAAATATCGCAACATGTATTCTTGTGTATTAATAAAGAACTAAGTAAAAATACAAATACAAGAATTATAATTGAATATTATATTAGTAATATTCCTGATGATGTTGGTACTGTTAGTCAACGAAAAGCTTTGAATTGTAAATTCAATTATAATTCTTTTATTTGTATTTTGACTTAGTTTTATATATATATATATATATATATATATATATATAAATGTGTGTGTGTGTGTGTGTGTGTGTGTGTGTGTGTGTGTGTGTGTGTGTGTGTGTTGCGCGCGCGTGCGTGTCTGTGCCAGTGTTTCAATCTTTGTGTCTGGTTTCCCCCAAGTATACCTTTTTTCACTATAAACAAACACTTTTTTTTAATCAAAAGAATGTTTTATTTAAAAAGGTATATTTAGCTAAGCCTCTCAGGGTTTGTGTGCGAAGTGCGCTGATAAACCTGAACTATCAAAACACTAAAATTTGATTATTAACAGTAATTTTTTGCAAAGTAAAATGGTTCCAGGTCAACTATCTGCATCTTATCTTATATTTCTGCGAATGTAAACGTGAATTCTAAAATAACTTTTTTATTTAAAATTTAATTTCTCTGATATCCTAAGAGTGGAACATACATACAAAAACTGTCTCGCACTATTGTACTGTCTATTTATAATCAAAGCTGTATTTATTTTAGTATTGAAATCTTCAAGTTAATTTTATATTATTGTGAGACTTTCAATATTATTTATATATGGTTTCCCGTATCTTTAGCGTTACTATCGGTTTTTTAAAATCTTTTTAAAATCATACATTATATTTATATTATTTATGTAATAATTATCTCGTGTTTAGTCTATTGTTTTTAGTAGTTACGTTTGTTTGTAATAACAAATAACAATTTCACTAACTACATTGTGTGTAGGGTTTCAAGGAACCATACTCTGAGTAGTTGTGTATTAATATCTCCGAGTGAACTGAGTTGCTTCCCTGGAGTAGATCTACTCCCTACCAGGTTAGACGGAAAGGTTTCTATCCGTTACACATCTTTGGCCCGTTTTTTGACAACAAGCTTACTTGCAAATTAAGCGTCCATTTATTTTACGTTATACTTCTGCGAGCGTAAACTGTAGTTACAAAATTCTTTTTAATTTAACACTTAACCTCTCAGGGTTTATGAGTAAAGTTTGTTCAGAATCTGGTGCTAAATATTCTTTCATTAAAATTACACGACTTCTAAGAATTGAATAATCAGTAACAAAATTATGAATATATTTTAAAATGGCTGTAATAAATTATCCATAGCTTTCAAACATGTAAATACCAACATAAACGAGTTACCGAATCGTTATGGTAATGTATATCTGTGTATTAGTAACCTGATGATGCTGACAGTGTTAGCGAGATGTTCATCAAGGGTATTTAAATATTTGTAGCAAGGGTTGTTGTTGTTGTTCATTTAATATGATTACACTACTGTTCTCTGTATAACTTTCTGTATCTGGTGTTTAATAAACAATACAATTATTATTGTTATTATTGTTCTTTACACAATTGGAGTCGAAACGCCACAGTGTATGGAATTTCCCTTCCGTATGCCTATACGGCAGAAAGTGTTCTCTCTTACATTCAATGGAAGTGAAAATGCACTTAGATCGTCCGATAGATTCCGAAGAAACACGATATTTCACGAAGTGTTATTCTGGACTTCATGTTAACACTGATTTCATGTTGGCACATTTTATTGACCGTTCGTTTCTTTACCGTTTTTCTGAAGTGTATGTATGTTGTATTTATTACCACCTTGGGTCAATTTTCGGAAACACCAAAGCCACAAAAGTTTTAAGACAAATATTCAAGAAATCTTTTTGAAAGGTTTTTAGATTTGTATAACATAAATGTTTGAACAGTTTTTAAGAAATTGTGTAACGGAACATTGGTAACGCCCACTTACCACGTTTGTCATCTGTGCAAAAGCTTCGCCTTACTTTTAATGATTGCTATATGCTTTATATTTACAAACACCACCACATTTCAGAAGGCATTTCCACCACCAAATGATTGCTAGCATGCTTTGTAGGGGTGTTACAATTACCCCCACGTTGTAGGAGGAACTGCCACCACAAAATGATTGCTAGTATGTTTTATAGTGGTGTTACAAACACCATCACATTTCAGAAGGCATTTCCACCACCAAATGATTGCTAGCATGCTTTGTAGGGGTGTTACAATTACCCCCATGTTGTAGGAGGAACTGCCACCACTACATGATTGCTAATATGCTATGTAGTGGTGTTACAAACACCACCACGCTTTAGGAGTACTGCCACCACTACATGATCTCTAATATGCTATGTAGTGGTGTTACAAACACCACCACGCTTTAGGAGTACTGCCACCACTACATGATTGCTAATATGCTATGTAGTGGTGTTACAAACACCATCACATTTCAGAAGGCATTGCTAGCACCAAATGATTGCTAGCATGCTTTGTAAGGGTGTTACAAACCCCACCACGTCCGCCGAATACTGTCACCACTACACGATTGCTAGCATGCTTTGTAGTGGTGTTACAAACACCACCACGTCCGCCGAATACTGTCACCACTACATGATTGCTAGCATGCTTTGTAGTGGTGTTACAAACACCACCACGTCCGCCGAATACTGCCACCACTACATGATTGCTAGCATGCTTTGTAGTGGTGTTACAAACACCACCACGTCCGCCGAATACTGCCACCACTACATGATTGCTAGCATGCTTTGTAGTGGTGTTACAAACACCACCACGTCCACCGAATACTGCCACCACTACATGATTGCTAGCATGCTTTGTAGTGGTGTTACAAACACCACCACGTCCGCCGAATACTGCCACCACTACATGATTGCTAGCATGCTTTGTAGTGGTGTTACAAACACCACCACGTCCGCCGAATACTGCCACCACTACATGATTGCTAGCATGCTTTGTAGTGGTGTTACAAACACCACCACGTCCGCCGAATACTGCCACCACTAAATACCGCTTGTACTATAAAGTGCAGAATATTGCAAGCTCATTTACACCACAGTGTAAGCATAATAATTTAACCATTCAGAACATCAATAAAAAAGCGGTACCAAGCTGGGTAACCAAGAATATCCCTCTCGTGGCCGCCGTATAGTGGCACTTGCTATTGCACGATGTATGCGGGCGTTTGCTTTGTCAGGCAGTGACGTTTAAGTGTGTCACATAAAACCTTATCTCAGTTTCATTATGGATATAACAGCTATTGGCAACTAAGGACCTCGTTATTGCACCTGTTTAGTGTGTTTTGTATTTAACTCCATAGCAACAAGTAAACACCTGTCTTATATGTCTACTTCAGGTTAGCGACTCTGCTTTCACGATATATATCCCCTATTCTATTGTACCACGAGATCCTTGTCCTCATCCATAGTTCTGTGGCGACCACACCAAAACGTGTTAATGTAAACAGACAGAGTTAGTTTTTGCAAGTGTATTCAAAAAGGTATAGCAAAATAAAGGGACCAGTGAAACAAGCGGCCAGCAAAATAAGCGACTATTTCTACCTGCGCCTAGAGTCTTAGTCTTTAGTGAAATGAGTGAATACCTGCTCTGGTTATTCCACACTCTTCGTAAAAGAGTTTGAACTGTTAGATTTATTTATATTTTCTTCTGATTTCCATCACACTTCAACCACGTTTTGGATTGAATAAATGATAATAAATCGATTCTAACATTTAGGCGTGTTTAAAATCACCCTTAAGAAGGCTTCGTCAATTTTTTTTTTTATATGTATGTTTTATAATTTTATGTATCGTTTTATAGTGTTTTATAATATTTTAAAAAAATATTTACATAGGTTTATATTTTTTTATATCGTCAACTAAATCCAGGTTTTGAAGGTAAGAGAAATTACAGCGAAAAGCCTTAATCTCACCACTTTCTTCATTGCTTTTACAATAGCTGTATCCACTTTCTTATAATTCAGCTTTCTTCGTTTTCCTCCTACGTTTAACTGTAATGGGCAGTGGAAGTGTAGCTTATTTCGTGCATTCCGGATTCGGTATCGTTTGGTTGGATGACTATGGCGGCGGTAGGGGTAGTTTTGCCGCTTATTTCGCATATTCCATGATGGTCGTTTTTTTCATACATTCATTGAAGAAAGGGTTGGGTACGTGACGACGAAAACAAAAGATGTTCCGGGTTTCCTGGTGCGTCTAGTTGTTTCTAAAACTGTTTCAGTAACCATTGGCTTCTTAGATGTCTTCTGTATACCATATTTCACTCTGTTTTTTTTCTTCAAGAAGTACGCGTATAATCAGCTACTGAAGCAATATATAATGTGTGCGATGTCACGTGACCGAAATCTTCAAATCGTCGGCGCTACTGTTTTCAGAAAGTTTTAATGAAGTATTCTCTGCTTTTCATCACACTTGAGGCCGTCATCACGATTTTTTGCCGTAATGTCAGGCTAATCAATCATTGCGGCTTTCTTGATTGTCGCAAGGCTTGAAAGTTTCTGAGCCTGGATGAAGTACGTTGCCATGGCGTTTAAAGTCAGCCGTATTCGCATACTTCGTGCGAAAGTAGTGCCCGAACTATAGCGTGATTGCATCTAAAGCCAGCCGTATTCGCATACTTCGTGCGAAAGTAGTGCCCGAAATACAGCGTGATTACATCTAAAGCCAGTTGTATTCGCGTACTTCGTGCGAAAGTAGTGGCCTAACTACAGCGTGATTGCATCTAAAGCCAGCCGTATTCGCATACTTCGTGCGAAAGTAGTGCCCGAACTACAGCGTGATTGCATCTAAAGCCAGCCGTATTCGCATACTTCGTGCGAAAGTAGTGCCTTAACTACAGCGTGATTGCATCTAAAGCCAGCCGTATTCGCATACTTTGTACGAAAGTAGTGCCCGAACTACAGCGTGATTGCATCTAAAGCCAGTCGTATTAGCGAGCTTCGTGAAAGTAGTGCCCGAACTACAGCGTGATTGCATCTAAAGCCAGCCGTATTCGCATACTTTGTACGAAAGTAGTGCCCGAACTACAGCGTGATTGCATCTAAAGCCAGCCGTATTAGCGTGCTTCGTGAAAGTAGTGCCCGAACTGCAGAGTGATTGCATCTAAAGCCAGTCGTATTAGCGTGCTTCGTGAAAGTAGTGCCCGAACTACAGCGTGATTGCATCTAAAGCCAGCCATATTCGCATAATTTGTACGAAAGTAGTGCCCGAACTACAGCGTGATTGCATCTAAAGCCAGCCGTATTAGCGTGCTTCGTGAAAGTAGTGCCCGAACTACAGCGTGATTGCATCTAAAGCCAGTCGTATTAGCGTGCTTCGTGCGAAAGTAGTGGCCGAACTACAGCGTGATTGCATCTAAAGCCAGCCGTATTAGCGTGCTTCGTAAAAGTAGTGCCCGAACTACAGCGTGATTGCATCTAAAGCCAGTCGTATTAGCGTGCTTCGTGCGAAAGTAGTGGCCGAACTACAGCGTGATTGCATCTAAAGCCAGTCGTATTAGCGTGCTTCGTGAAAGTAGTGCCCGAACTACAGCGTGATTGCATCTAAAGCCAGTCGTATTAGCGTGCTTCGTGAAAGTAGTGCCCGAACTACAGCGTGATTGCATCTAAAGCCAGTCGTATTAGCGTGCTTCGTGCGAAAGTAGTGGCCGAACTACAGCGTGATTGCATCTAAAGCCAGTCGTATTAGCGTGCTTTGTGAAAGTAGTGCCCGAACTACAGCGTGATTGGATCTAAAGCCAGCCGTATTCGCATACTTCGTGCGAAAGTAGTGCCCGAACTATACCGTGATTGCATCTAAAGCCAGTCGTATTCGCATACTTCGTGCGAAAGTAGTGCCCGAACTATAGCGTGATTACAGCTAAAGCCAGTCGTATTCGCGTACTTCGTGCGAAAGTAGTGGCCGAACTACAGCGTGATTGCATCTAAAGCCAGTCGTATTAGCGTGCTTCGTGAAAGTAGTGCCCGAACTACAGCGTGATTGCATCTAAAGCCAGTCGTATTAGCGTGCTTCGTGAAAGTAGTGCCCGAACTAGAGCGTGATTGCATCTAAAGCCAGTCGTATTAGCGTGCTTCGTGCGAAAGTAGTGGCCGAACTACAGCGTGATTGCATCTAAAGCCAGTCGTATTAGCGTGCTTCGTGAAAGTAGTGCCCGAACTACAGCGTGATTGCATCTAAAGCCAGTCGTATAAGCCTGCTTCGTGAAAGTAGTGCACGAACTACAGCGTGATTGCATCTAAAGCCAGCCGTATTCGCATACTTTGTACGAAAGTAGTGCCCGAACTACAGCGTGATTGCATCTAAAGCCAGCCGTATTAGCGTGCTTCGTGAAAGTAGTGCCCGAACTACAGCGTGATTGCATCTAAAGCCAGTCGTATTAGCGTGCTTCGTGCGAAAGTAGTGGCCGAACTACAGCGTGATTGCATCTAAAGCCAGCCGTATTAGCGTGCTTCGTGCGAAAGTAGTGGCCGAACTACAGCGTGATTGCATCTAAAGCCAGTCGTATTAGCGTGCTTTGTGAAAGTAGTGGCCGAACTACAGCGTGATTGCATCTGAAGCCAGTCGTATTAGCGTGCTTCGTGAAAGTAGTGCCCGAACTACAGCGTGATTGCATCTAAAGCCAGTCGTATTAGCGTGCTTCGTGCGAAAGTAGTGGCCGAACTACAGCGTGATTGCATCTAAAGCCAGTCGTATTAGCGTTCTTCGTGAAAGTAGTGCCCGAACTACAGCGTGATTGCATCTACAGCCAGCCGTATTCGCATACTTCGTGCGAAAGTAGTGCCCGAACTATAGCGTGATTACATCTAAAGCCAGTCGTATTCGCGTACTTCGTGCGAAAGTAGTGCCCGAACTATAGCGTGATTACAGCTAAAGCCAGTCGTATTCGCATACTTCGTGCGAAAGTAGTGCCCGAACTATACCGTGATTGCATCTAAAGCCAGTCGTATTCGCATACTTCGTGCGAAAGTAGTGCCCGAACTATACCGTGATTACAGCTAAAGCCAGTCGTATTCGCGTACTTCGTGCGAAAGTAGTGGCCGAACTACAGCGTGATTGCATCTAAAGCCAGCCGTATTCGCATACTTCGTGCGAAAGTAGTGCCCTAACTACAGCGTGATTGCATCTAAAGCCAGCCGTATTCGCATACTTCGTGCGAAAGTAGTGCCCTAACTACAGCGTGATTGCATCTAAAGCCAGCCGTATTCGCATACTTCGTGCGAAAGTAGTGCCCTAACTACAGCGTGATTGCATCTAAAGCCAGCCGTATTCGCATACTTTGTGCGAAAGTAGTGCCCGAACTACAGCGTGATTGCATCTAAAGCCAGCCGTATTCGCATACTTCGTGCGAAAGTAGTGCCCTAACTACAGCGTGATTGCATCTAAAGCCAGCCGTATTCGCATACTTTGTGCGAAAGTAGTGCCCGAACTACAGCGTGATTGCATCTAAAGCCAGCCGTATTCGCATACTTCGTGCGAAAGTAGTGCCCGAACTACAGCGTGATTGCATCTAAAGCCAGCCGTATTAGCGTGCTTCGTGCGAAAGTAGTGCCCGAACTACAGCGTGATTGCATCTAAAGCCAGCCGTATTCGCATACTTCGTGCGAAAGTAGTGCCCTAACTACAGCGTGATTGCATCTAATGCCAGCCGTATTAGCGTGCTTCGTGCGAAAGTAGTGCCCGAACTACAGCGTGATTGCATCTAAAGCCAGCCGTATTCGCATACTTCGTGCGAAAGTAGTGCCCTAACTACAGCGTGATTGCATCTAAAGCCAGCCGTATTCGCATACTTTGTGCGAAAGTAGTGCCCGAACTACAGCGTGATTGCATCTAAAGCCAGCCGTATTCGCATACTTCGTGCGAAAGTAGTGCCCGAACTACAGCGTGATTGCATCTAAAGCCAGCCGTATTAGCGTGCTTCGTGCGAAAGTAGTGCCCGAACTACAGCGTGATTGCATCTAAAGCCAGCCGTATTCGCATACTTCGTGCGAAAGAAGTGCCCGAACTACAGCGTGATTGCATCTAAAGCCAGCCGTATTCGCATACTTCGTGCGAAAGTAGTGCCCGAACTACAGCGTGATTGCATCTAAAGCCAGCCGTATTCGCATACTTCGTGCGAAAGTAGTGCCCTAACTACAGCGTGATTGCATCTAAAGCCAGCCGTTTTCGCATACTTCGTGCGAAAGTAGTGCCCGAACTACAGCGTGATTGCATCTAAAGCCAGCCGTATTCGTATACTTCGTGCGAATGTAGTGCCCGAACTACAGCGTGATTGCATCTAAAGCCAGCCGTATTCGCATATTTCGTGCGAATGTAGTGCCCGAACTACAGCGTGTTTGCATCTAAAGCCAGCCGTATTCGCATATTTCGTGCGAAAGTAGTGCCCGAACTACAGCGTGATTGCATCTAAAGCCAGTCGTATTCACATCATGTATACGGTCGTACCTAATCCGAAAGTATTTGTGTTAAGAACACAACATGTATTGTGAATGGTGCATTGAGTGTAATAATTCAAAATCACGTAATACTTCATCACGTGATCATAAACTGATAACATATATACGTAAACATAGGCAACGCAGATGCTATCGCAAAGTGAAGAATGGAAAAGAATAAAGAAAAGAAATAAACTTTGAAAAGAACTTAATGAGTAGATTGAACAAACTCATAGCTTCATATTACTAACGCGAGCTATAGAAAGGGATATAGAAAAGATTCTTGGATGTTTTCATCTTGAGCTAGAACTAGTAGTTGTGTTTTTAACTCATTAATTCAATCCAGAACTTGAGGAAGGCCTAAGGAAAAGGCAGTTTTGTACTGAATGTGCTGTGTTTGGCGCTGCTTTATTTCTTTGTCGTACGACAAAAAAACTCCAATGCTCCGCTACAATTTCCCAGTACCAGGGACAGTAGCCAATAAATGAGTCTGTGGAATGTGCCTGTAGCCCGGCAGATTCACAGTCGTTGCTAGTAACTCACTTTTTCTTAAGGTTTTGTCACTGTAGAAAGTTCCTTTGAATAGGTTAGCGCTACGTTATGGTACCAGGAACGGAACTAAACTGTTACTCTACCCGAATATAAGTTAGTACAAACGCATTTGGAATGCGACTTTGTAAAGTCTATAATCACAATATAATCGCTTCACATAGAATATTGAGTAAGCTCATAAAACTCCTTAGTGTTGTTTATACTGAGTGCGACTTTGTAAAGTGTATAATCACAATATAATCGCTTCACATAGAATATTGAGTAAGCTCATAAAACTCCTTAGTGTTGTATATACTGAGTGCGACTTTGTAAAGTGTATAATCACGATATAATCCCTCCCATAGAATATTGAGTAAGCTCATAAAATTCGTTAGTGTTGTATATACTGAGTGCGACTTTGTAAAGTGTATAATCACGATATAATCCCTCCCATAGAATATTGAGTAAGCTCATAAAATTCGTTAGTGTTGTATATACTGAGTGCGACTTTGAAAAGTGTATAATCACAATATAATCGCTTCACATAGAATATTGAGTAAGCTCATAAAACTCCCTAGTGTTGTATATACTGAGTGCATGCTTGAACGTTTACATGGTCGAACCCTTCCTCATTATGGGGGGCAGATGTAAGGACTAACCAACATTTCTATGATTAAGAAGATTGGCAAGTAAAAGGAGGACAAAGGATGGGAACCTTCGGTACTAAGTCGCTACCTGCCCTATCGGAGTCAAACCAACGTGTCTAGCCGCTACCACTCTGTGACAGGTGTTGTATGTGGAGATATTGTGTTTGTTAAGTTGTTTGGCCGTGGTACCGCGGGAGGGGCATTCTTAATATGTTAGGCCGCCCCCTTT
Source organism: Prosapia bicincta (assembly GCA_036971475.1). NCBI lineage: Eukaryota > Metazoa > Arthropoda > Insecta > Hemiptera > Cercopidae > Prosapia > Prosapia bicincta. The sequence goes on from JBAIZL010000001.1 coordinate 243,634,220, forward strand.
CTTAGGGGAAGGTTGATCTGACCAGGAGAAGGTATGGGGTGATAAGATAGTTCGGGATATACTGCTGTTGGGTTTTAAGTTTTTTATTTTTTTTAATCATGCAAATATTTAATGTCCCGCTAAAAATATTTTCACAAAGTATTTACCTGGATGTAGAGTTGTACAAGTTGAAAACACATTTAGACCACATGGGAAGTAGTTCTCTTGAGTCATTGAACTTCGACACAAAAGAAATTACTAAATACGTCACGGTTATTTTTAGCACATACATCGTAAGTACTTTACTAAACGCGTAATTTATGTCTTCAATGATGCTAAATTTGTCTGTACTTGGGAATGTGCAAATAATAATTTCAAGGCAAATAATAGGCCTACAGATGTGAAAATCGTACAGTATTTGCACAGGCTTGGCTGTGTAAAAGTATTTACATATTACTGTGAACCTATGAAGAGATTTGTACCTAAAACAGTTTTTAAAGATTTATTTAACAGCAATACATTCTGCAAAATATGTTGTATTATTACTGAAATGGATTTTCCACTTGTAAACATAAATACATTAGAATAACGTATAATAAACGATTTGTTTTATTATAAACAGGTAATTATTGTTGACATAATAATAAATAAATAACAACAATAATAATAAATTGTTCAAATTATTATAATTTTGGAAACAGAAGGTATTTTAATTTCTATTAAGGAACATTTATTTACTTTTACATATTGTTTATATAAGAGGTATAGTTTATGTTTTGTTACGAGTACGTTAATATTATTAAACACACAATTTAAAATTAATCTCTCTCTTTAGAATAATTAAATTCTCTAACTATTTAAACTTTCAAAATAACACATTCAGGAATGCATGGGTTACATAGCGCACGTTACGTCTGTATTAATCTAAAATAGAGAAGTTGTTAAACTAATAAACCAATAAATCCATAATTATGCCATTAATGGCTCAAAACAATCCAACCGAATACGTGATTAATGCAAGTACAACTTGAAACATTTAAATGTCAGAATTAAGACTGAATCTATTACCGTCAGTTGGCAACACTGCCGAGAGACTTGGCAAGGTTGGCGGCACTGGTGGGGATTGGAGGGGAAGCTGGCGCGTTGTTCTGCAGAACATTTCATTGATCGAAGACCTTCTCTAGCAGTAACACGCGCTTCTATTAACGTGTTTTAAAGTCAGTTTGCGTCTAAATGTTGATCTAGGTAACAGTGCTGTAGTATTACAGTCGTGGTTAGGAGTGTGTGGTGTAGTGTTTCACGTGAAGTGTAAAGTATAACCGTCAAACTGTGGGGCTCAGGAGCATTTTTCTTAACCCCGCAGGGGGTGTATTACCCGGTAAGTAAAGCGTCACGCTTTCCTATGCTTTTTGTGTAGTTTGTAGCTCACGTTTTTAAAGTAACTCGCGCTAAGTTTTTAAGCATAGGTTACACTCATACCGCTAAATAGTGGTAATAACCTAACACCGGATGTTGACAGATTTCAATACACACTGTGACTTTGCTGTTACAGCTTTACTTATATCGGCCAGCTTGGCGTCACCACTGGCCATTGGTCTGCACAATATGTCCGTCTATCTACACGTTTCTTTAGCCTTTTCGTTGCTCGAGCTGTACATGATGCAACTAATCTACGCTTATCCTCATTGATACATATATTGTTCCTTTGAAATGTTATTTTAAGATTTAATTAAATTGGAATTATTTTACAGACACATTAAAACTGTATTATACATTTTATGTAATGAGTTTGTAATTTAAAATTACGGTACTTATTTCTCATAGGGGTTAATTGCTAAAGAAGGAAAATATTTGCAATTGGTATTTAATTTATTGCAATTTGACTAAAATATATTGGAATTTATTTTTCTCCACAAAAGCACATAAAAAGTAAACGCGGTCTTATAAATGTTTTGAGGTACATGGTTAAAAATTTTCAAACGGTATTAAAAGGTAAACTGTCTTTAAAATATAAATTTATTTGCTGCTTGTTTGCTTTAATACTACTAAAAAGAAACGTATAAAATATTCAATGAAAACTGTAAAGAAATATGCTAAAACTACTATTTTACTCATATTTTTAGGTTATGAATGGTTGCGTTAATCTTTTTTTTAGTTTTACTTAGGCCTGTAAATTCAAGTGATGTTTATTTGATACGATATAACCTTTAATCTTAGCCGAACTAAAATGGTGACCTCGCAGATATCTACTGAATTTTTTTTTGTTGAATAATTTTACTCCATGAATAAATGCAGACGTAACTGTCATCTAATATTCCAGTCAAGTTTACTGATAGTAAAACCTTCTGTCGAAAATATATATTGGATGTTTTAAAAAATTGTTTTACATTTCAAATATTCAGAATTAAGGGTATAAGGTTTTAGGTATTTGTAAAAATATTGCATTTGTAGTATTATTGATGGGTATAAAGTACAGGTTTAAAAACTCGCATCTTAACGTTTTTAAACAGAAATTTTCATTGTTAAAGACTATTGTGCAAGCAACACTGGAGAAGTAAACAAGAATTTATTTACAAACATTAAAACTGTACTGAATTAAGAAACAAAATATTTAAATGTTCTTGATGAGTTGGAGCTCAACAATAAAATTTTTTTTTACCCGGATTACTATTGTTTTAAAAATACCACAGCTAGCCTAGCCATGGGAAATGCAGTCTTTGAGTACTTAACAATATTTACTGTATTTTCCACTAAAACTGACCGACATAAAATCTCTTTATGACTTGAAATTCATAACATACTCTGTTCTTTTCACTTCTGTAATAATGTACAACTTCACATCTGTTAGGTATATTTGTATACCATTGTACGTCAAGTACTATTAAGTTTTTGAGAATGAAATTATTCTAATTTTCTACAAAGAAAGATATGTTATTAATGTTAGGAAATTCAGAAAATGTATTCAGATCTACAGTACAATTTACTTTGAGGTAATTTCTTTATACTGCTGGCCTGTCCATTCAATTGGAAAATTTCTCTTTAGGAGACAATGTTTATTTCACAGATATTTTTTCTTTTCGATAAATATGCTGTACGTTTCCCTAATGCGAATGATTAACATTACTGTAACTATGGCTTCTGGTCGGTTGCTCAGCAAGCCCGATTCTGTTACTTCACCCAGTTAGTTAACAGAGAATATCCAGCTGGTATAACGGTATGCAGCTAAATTAGGACTAGGTTGGTCAGGAAGAGTGGGGGCTCAGGTCTAGGCTCTACATTGTTTGATAATATTATACAATTTCGGAGATTACAAAATTTTTGACCTTTGGTAGACAATTTATAATATTACTGGATCATTAATTTCGTACCGCCATTTTATTTCATTATAAAATTAGTCCTATTAAAATAAGATTAAAATATCAGCCATTTTGTATAAATTGTATCACAGATTTACACAAATTAACTTCGAAGATCGAAAAAGAAGACAAAATAATGACATCAAATTGGTATTATGGTTAAGGCTGTATTGCATTAGGTAATTTTTAGAATAATATGCATACAAAATTTTTTCAATAAACCAAGATTTCGAAATAGGTTTTCACTATAAAAAACTGTTTAAAACGTATAGGAGAACGTAAAGAACTTTGCATTACTGAGAGGTTGGAAGTGGAAATTAATTATTACAATTTAAAAGTCGGCCTTTTCCACAGTTGTCATTGTCAACTAGAACCACTAAGAGGGAGGTGTTTATATGTATAAATGCGTACAAGTAGTGAAGGAGGAGATAAATAGTAAAAAGCAAATATTTCCTGATTTTTTCACATTTTATGATGATAAGAAATGTTGATATGAGTTCACAAAGTTATTCCAACGTATGGTTTATATGTATAAAGTGTTAAAACCTTGCAGGCTATAAACAAACTCTCACTTTGTTCTAGATTAAATATACTGGACACTTTCAATGTAAAATCTTTTGCTACCTTTTCTTAACGGTAGAGAATTAATTGTAGAAAACCACAGGGATTCTGTATCAAGGTAAACCTTTACGTTTAAAACCGATAGATGTGCACAAACACAAAATAATCTCTTTGTTGGCATTAATTAAGTACTAGTTTGTATAACTTGTTTGTTCCCAAGTCAGACCGCGGGAAGTTTTTATCCCGAAAGTTACCAGCACTGTTTGGAAACAAAGCCTGAAGGGTTCGAGGAGGGTCCCAAACCCCTGGTTGGCCTTGAAAACACTCCCTAACTGTGGCGTGTCTGGGGCCGAGTTATTAGAAGCATGCAAGGCAAGGCGTTCCTGAGCCTTGGAATTTATTAGTTTCATTTTACATCGTCCGGCTAATATTTCCTTTAGGTCTTACAGTTGCACATTATTGTTATTTTTTTATTGAAAGTTTAATATTTTTTAATCAGGTTTGAATGGGTTGCGATGTCTTTCTGTATTGAAATCAATAACGTTTAGTTTCTCTGTTGAGACATGAATTTTTTTGAAGTATAAAAGTTTTTTTTGCCGTATTAGAGAACTAGGACCAGTCGCAAAAGTAGGGTTAGCTTCCTCCAGGCTCTATGAAGCCAGAACAAGTCATTTTAAATGTCACACACTATGAATAGTATGTAACAGTTTGACAAAGTACAAACATAACCTCAATTTATAGAGCATGAAATTGTATAAACCGACGTATCTTTGAAAAAAAACCCTACTATTTTATATTACTGTGCATTAAAATTCAGCTATATTACATTATAGGAACAATAGGTCTGGTAAGTCAAGGTTAAGTTTGGAAGATTCTCAATGGTAACATTAAGTAACCCGATAGTTTGTTAGGAACATTATTTTTTTTTTGTAACCAAACCTATCCTAATTTTAAATTGTATTTATATTTACAATCACACACACACACACACACACACACACACACACACACACACACACACACACACACACACACACACACACACACACACACACACACACACACACACACACACACCACGCACGCACGCTTGCACACAGTAGCTTATAATTTCCATAACTTCTTGCTATCACACCTGAGGCTATCCTCACTTCGGCAGTTATTCCGTGTATGTTTAGAATTTAAAGTTTTAATTATAAACCAAACACATATTAAAAAGGAACTTTGTACTAATATTTTATTACAGTAATGTAATAACATGTACTGCCATTATAGGATAACATAATCCCAGCAAAATCTTGAAGAGTTGAAAGAAACCATTAAGCGTGTCTTTCTAAAAAGTAAAGGTAAGTTTAAATGATACACAGAATTATCCAAAACAAATATTTTTGTTCTAAAGTAGGTTCCGGGGTTTTTCCTTGTCCCGGAAAAATTGCGAAAGTCCCGATTTTGTTTCGGAGAGTTCCGTGAAATAATATATCTCTTCTGAATTTCTAACGTATTATGTTCTTTGCCGTCTTTAAGGTTTGAATAAATAAGGCCTAAACAGATGTTAAGCTTTAGAAATTTTGTTGAGGAGCTGAAATACACCATTTCAGGTGATATTTATATTATAATATATGGTGTAATACAATTTTAAAAAATTGATAGCTTCTGATTTTTCAAGGGTATAAGTGTTTCTACTACATCCAAAAGTAGGGTGTACCTATTTTTACTAGTAAAATTATTGTCAACGTATATAAATCAAATGATGGTGAATATAAAATTATCGTGTTTTAGAATTTAGTTTTACATTTTTGTACTAATAAGTTATACTTTCAAGAAATATTTGCCAATCGAATTTCGAGATCTATATTACAGTGCTCTGTGCTCTCATTATTTGAGGTTAGATTTTTGTCCAATCTTTACTTCATTCTACTAATGGTCGGAAATAAAAGCTCTGCATATAGTTCCCAAAAGTCGATTCTCAAATATATCAAGTAAGATTCTTGTTATATTACATTTAAGTGTAAGTGATACATTCATAGAATACATACACACAACCATTGTACATTGTGTTAAATGTACTTGGAAGCTTAGGGCAGATTTTTACCCTCAACACATTTACAGCTGGACCCGGGGAATGCAACATTTGTCAAGGGCTGACATTACTTGTTAAAAAAATCAAAGATTTACCCTCATTAATGAAAAATATAATCTTCAAAATCGGTTCAAAGACAGAATTATGTTTTTTAGCCGTGTTACTGAAGCAAATGCACGTTATTCTTAAAGCAATGCTACCAACAGAACGACACAATAACTTAAGTCGGGTAAAGGAGGTCTCCTGCACGCAGCATCGCTGCGCCGTCTGAGAGCGCGCGATATCCCCCGCGCCGCACTCAATGTGTTGATACTGAATTTTCCCATTAGCTTTCATTCCAAAAACACTCCTGTAATTCATAGATAGCATTTCTATTTCAAAAGGCAGTCTTGCTATGCGGTTTCCCTCCCCTCCCCCTTACAGTACCATTGAAATGTTTCCCTACCCTTCTTCACTCATCAGAAGACCCTGCTAAAAGGTATGATGGCCACCTAACATTCTGGCTTGCACTTTGCAGCTTGGGCGTGGCAAACCAGTCGATTGTCATTTTTAAATCTTGCTTTGCCTCACTTGTTCTGGTTTGCCTTTTGACCAAAACACGTCCTGGAAAATTATTCAATGTGGGGCATTGTTTAATCCTGTTAATCCTCGTATTTGTTCACCTTGAAATACACGCAGATATTTTCTGACAGCAATAATTAAATATTTGGTTTAAGTCTTTGTTTATGCCTAAAGTTATCATTATAGAATTTTAGTTGTTTTAAAATAGTTATATAAAAAAAATGTTTTATTTGTAAGATGGAATTTTATACATCTAAATTGTAAGAACATCTAGAAGGGGCTTCCTTCCTTTACGTGTTATAGTGGTCATCCGTTATAAGTTCACAATTATCACCGATATCGTCTTCTTTCCTTTGGGAGCTAGTGACGTTAGGAGTACTATAATTTTTCAGTGTTAGTGTCTAATTCTTAGTCCTGCTTAATTCCATGTACCCTTCTTTATCCGAAGGCATATCAGAGAAGCAAAACATTCCATCAACGAAGAAGACCGACTATATAGCGCCCGGCTATACTAGTAAGGGCGTCACATAACTGCTGAAACAAAAGTTTGCTAGTCAGTCTTTATTAATTTCCCTATATCCCCAGTAGAGAGTAGGTCTAATTCAGGTACTCGATCCTGCACTTTTAGTGCAAAGCCCCCTCTGCTTCTAAAGAGTTTTGTCTTTACAGTTCTTTCCCATCACTTTTAGGCGATAATCGTTATCATTCTGAATGAACGTTATAAAACTATAACAATAAAAAAAAGAAACTTATTGCTAATGGAGGATCTAAAAACATTGTAAAGATAGATAGTATTAAGATGATACATATAAAGTAACAGACATTAAAAAAAAGTAAATTCCTACTTAAGTCAACAAAGACAATTTTTATTTTAATTTCTTTTGATTTTATAATTACAACTAATATAAATATGTATATATGTCAGAATAACAATATTAAGTGGCAAAATAGAAAGCGAATTTCCTTGCAATTTTTAGTTCTTTCTATGTATGGTGTTTGATTATTATTGTTGTTTGTTACTATTTATACGCTTTTTTCGTTACTTGCATTGTGTTGTAGTTTCTTTTCGTTTTCCTTTCGCATTGTACGTTTGTGAAGGTTGGATACCGTTAATCCAGTTTGTTTAATTTATTTTTTTTTAATCCTAGAGCATTATTTATGATATTGTGTGGTAACCACGGCAACAGTTCAAGATTGTGCAATAGAAGGTTTCAATGACAACTAGATTTGGACAGAAGAAAAATTCGTATACATTTTAGAGAAGTATATTTTTATGTATGGAAAAGTTGACTCAGTGCCAAAGAGCTAGACTTCGAATATGAAGATACTCAGTTTGACTCCGACCCAGCCCAAATTTTTATAATTTAATTATTGAATAAATATGTGACAAATTGTATAATCATCCGCTATAGGTTAAAAGAAATTTATTTGACCTTGATTGGATGAATAAAAACGTATTTTATTATCGATTGACAATTTGTACAAGATATACGATATATCAGGAGAGTGTGACGTAATAGAAAGAATTGGAAAATCTGGATTTTAAGAAAAGATCACCGCACTGGGTTTTGCCCATGTCATAGCTTGTAGTAAGGGATGCATAAGCTCATAGCTCATAAGGTAAGGGATGCATTCCAATATAGAAAGAAGGATAGAGACGTACTGCCAAAGGTCTCGAGAAAAGGGTTACTTTATCTCTCACCATGCAGGGTCGCTCACCCGAGGGAGGTCTTGTTCTCACTCGACTAAAGAGGAGGACGATCTTACCAGGTCTCCTCTCTGAGTGAGTAACCCCTTGAATTTAATGGTGCGTACATTTTTGTTGTAAATACTGCAAATAGATGGCGCGAGTGTTGTGCGTTTGATTAACTACCCCAAGGAACAAAAACGTCTCTTATTACGTGTCGCCTGCGAACAGGAGAACCGTTAGTAGAACGTAAGGGTGAAGTTCAAGGTTATACACATCCTTATAAATAATGAGGTTACCATGGCAACTATACAGACTTACCTATTAGCTTAAACTGTCTGTGTATTTTCTAGTACAGCTAATTTACAGAGTAAAATAAAGGAGCTTTTACTTAACGCTTTAAGAAGTGGCTATAGGCGCACATGAACAAGGTTCTCCTCATCAATAATGTTCAGGCATTTGGCTTTCGGTCGACCTGCACAACACCGCGTTAAACCCTACGAACCGTCGGTTAGTCACGTGATTCAGCGGTACTGGATTGTAAAGACGGGATCAGATTTCCGTAAGCATACGGACTAGTAGAACAGGGCTATAAGCAAGACAAATTACATTTATATACATGAGCAACCCGTAAAGCTAGCAAGTTGGAACTAGGCTTACGGGCTATATGAATTCGTTTAATTACACTTTTGTGTGTATCACGTTCTTTCTGATGTGAGGGTTGTAATGGGATAGAAGTATTGAGAACAGTATAAAATTATTTCGCTTGCCTAAGCTAAGTTAGGGAGGGTTAAAGTGGTCACGTGATGTAACAGAATAAAAAGGGTTGAAGCTCTTGGAAAATATTTATTGAGCAATCCGATAATCATACCGCTTTCGTTTTGAGATTAACAGTGAAAATAAGCTATTTCCACCTGTAAACTGGTGAAAGGATTGTGAGAGGTAGATTAAACAATCGGAAAACTTCTCTTAAGGAGGAGTGTAGGCTGGATCTGTACCTCAAAGCTATTCTCCATGGGAGGGGGCATAGAGAGGAACGAAAAATCTCTCAACATAGGATAATTGTTCAGCAGGGGTAGGTGGTTCTCAATTTATCTCGGAGCCAAAAGGAGAAATGAGAATTTTTCACGTAGAGTTAAGCAAGGGTAGGTGGAATAAATGTAAGACGAAGGAAGGCAGATGTGTCACGGCTCTTCTCCATCGGGACCGAAGAAAGGAGACAAGAAATCAGGCAAAATACAAAAGTAGATGGGTCTCTTCTGGTGCTGCGCTTTATTTTAAACGAGAGGAAAATATTGGAATGTATCTTGTCGAAGGGATTGGGCGATTTGAATTGGATCCAATTGGTATAAACGTAGAGTGTCGAAAGAGCTTTAGCACTAGTTGACGTAACTGGCCAACACGGCTGTAGTATCATGCTCGCTATTTCAATTCATCGAATAATCTCAACTAGTGTTTCCACCAATTTGTTGGTTCATTTCAGTAACATATTATATAAGGTGTTATACAATTACTTTCATTTGAGTATTTAAAAGTTAACGACTTTATTTTAAATTATAGCGCAAAGTTTGGGGCAACTACCTGCTGTTTTGTAGTCCAACCCTCTGATCAGGTTAGGTATTTTCTCTTCACTTTCAGCAAACCTTTCTTATTGGGGGGGGGGGGTATCTATCGCATATTTATCTGTTCTCTCTGTCGTGAACAGGAATACGTCTGGTTTGGGGCTTGCCTAAGCGAGTCATAAAGTCTTACTTGGGGATCATTATGCCCTTTGCTACATGTATTCCACCCTTTTTTTTTAATTATTTCTACCCTATGTTTACCATATTACACACATTTAATTTCGTTTTTAAGAAGCATTTTTAATTTCTAATATTGAAACTTTGTGTAACTAATCTAAGAAATAATATAGAGTAGAATAGGAATTGGTCTGTGGCGGGGTAGGGATGCGATGTTGTCAGTTTGAACGCATTGACAGTCAACCCGCCACTGACAGTGACTGAAATTGCAGAACGAACCAAGCTACACCACTAGTAAATCCCTCCGCCACAGTTACGATGTCACTGAGCGACGAACGGAAATTTAACGTCGAATTGGCAACAAGGCTCGCCCACGCAGCAATATGTGAACCTCCTATTCGCTCAGACGGCTGTAATCCCCACTCCCTTTTGTCGATTTTACCTACGCAGAATCCTATTCTGTTTTAAATCAAACTATAGGTAATTGTTACACCCGTAAATTACTTTTCTTCCTCCAAAATGGTATTTCTTTCTTTCAGGTTAGTACGTGAAAGTAAACGTCTCTATTTGGCCCCTCTAGAGTGAAGCTCAGCTTTATTTAAGCAAATCTAAACTTCACGGGTTTAATCTGTCCTTTAATTCCGTATTAACTCCATATTTTATATTTAAAGTTCGTGAGTAATGAATGTAATGACAACTCTTCTGAGAACTTGTCTACAAACAGGTGTTTACTGTTCTCACAGCCGAGCCGGTGTTGTGCATTGTTGCGGTAACGGCGTACAGTAGTTGGGTTTCCCAGAGGCATGCGTTGTCTGGTCCGGACTCTGCTCTCGCTCTTATCTATCGATTACGAGAACAAATAGTTCGTTTGTCGTTAGTTCGATATTGGATGACAGATATCCATTAGAAAATAAATTGTAGCGTTAATAAAGATATCACAGTGCAGTGAATGATTCAGCAGACGTTTACGAAGTGTTAATTTCGTTTTTGCTTTCAGGACATATTTTACGTTTCGTTCAGTTGGCTTGTTTTGGATTGTGCTTAGTCGTGAATGAGGCAATTGAAAATATGTTGAATAATGACATTGGGAATTCAAAAACTATCTCTCTTGTACTCTCGTAATAGTTTTTTCAAAATTGTTCTCTACTGTCGTATTTTTTATTTTGCAAGCTACAATTTCAACCCAAAATATAGAATATATTCCTCAACATTAGTTCAGTTGTGTGGAACACTGTTATATACGGGAGAGGGTAGACACTTCGTCGGTACCAGGTCACAATTCAGCTATAACATTTTATCATTCTGTTTCAGATCAGGTTTTCTTCAGATACGAGACACGCCATACGTGGTGTCATGTTCTTAGTACTCGTATAATGTTTTATTCTCTAACTACCTCACAGAATGCCCGGTGATTTCACGGGGTTTTATTCTCTAACTACCTCACAGAATGCCCGGTGATTTCACGGGGTTTTATTCTCTAACTACCTCACAGAATTCCCGGTGATTTCACGGGGTTTTATTCTCTAACTACCTCACAGAATGCCCGGTGATTTCACGGGGTTTTATTCTCTAACTACCTCACAGAATTCCCGGTGATTTCACGGGGTTTTATTCTCTAACTACCTCACAGAATGCCCGGTGATTTCACGGGGTTTTATTCTCTAACTACCTCACAGAATGCCCGGTGATTTCACGGGGTTTTATTCTCTAACTACCTCACAAAATGCTCATAATAACTAGGGGTTATTCTCTAACTACCTCACAAAATGCTCGTGATACTAGTAGGTTTTATTCTCTATCTACCTCACAAAATGCTCATAATAACTAGCGGTTATTCTCAAACTACCTCACAAAATGCTCGTGATACTAGTAGGTTTTATTCTCTATCTACCTCACAAAATGCTCATAATAACTAGCGGTTATTCTCAAACTACCTCACAAAATGCTCGTGATACTAGTAGGTTTTATTCTCTACCTCCCTCACAAAATGCTCATAATAACTAGGGAGTTTTCTCTAAATACCTCACCAATTGCTCGTGACATTAGTAGGTTTTATTCTCCAAATACCTCATAAAGTGTTCGTGAAACTAGGGGATTTTACTGTCTAACTACCTCACAAAATGCTCGTCATTTTACGTGGTTTCATTCTCTAAATACCTCACAAAATAACCCGTGATACTAGTAGGCTTTATTCTCCAAATACCTCACAAAATAACCCGTGATACTAGAGGATTTTATTCTCCAAATACCTCAGAAAATGCCCGTGATACTAGAGGATTTTATTCTCCAAATACCTCGGTAAATGCCCGTGATACTAGTAGGTTTTATTCTCCAAATACCTTAGAAAATACCCGTGATACTAGGGGATTTTATTCTCCAAATACCTCAGAAAATGCCCGTGATACTAGTAGGCTTTAATCTCCAAATACCTCGGAAAATGCCCGCGATACTAGTAGGCTTTATTCTCCGAATACCTCAGAAAATGCTTGTGATAGATACTAGGGGGTTTTATCCCATAACTACATACCTCACAAAATACTCTTGATATTAGGAGATTTAATTTTGCAACTACCTCACAAAATGATCGTGAAAATCAGCGAAGCTTTAACCTATATTAATCTATGAAAAATCACAATAAACGTACTAGACAAAACTTATCCGATAGGCAATTCTTGTCAGTGTCTAGCGGTTAAAACATTAAAGAGTAGAGAATATAGGAAGTGGGATGGTATCCCATGTGAAGGATGGCGTAGCTGGAGTTGACCTATTCTCGTTCTGGGATATAAATAGTTGACTACCCGTTACCGTTGAAATAAATTATGAAGATATGGTAGAATTAGGTACCATAATAAAAGAAAAGAAATATCACTCCCTGTTACTGAAAACGGAAAACTTTAGGCATCGTTTTAGCTGTTAAGTTTAACTCGCAGATTCTCCACCACGGCTTAAGAGGGCTGCATGCTCCCCTTTATTTAAGGGCTCGTAGCATTCAAACTGTCATATTTAGGCCTAATTTTATAAAATCGATAGTAACGGGAGACACCGCCATAACAAGGCTAGAACTATTTATACGTGTTTGTTCAGAATTAATATTTACTGAAGAGACGTCATTGTTTGATTTGTTAGAAATCTATTATTGTACATATGCATGATTGGCGATACTTATATACTGGCTCACAGCCTTAAAATTACAAAAATACTATCATTTATATATATATATATATATATATATATATATATATATATATATATATATTATAACTTAACTTGGTCATAATTTAATTTATTTTTAAATGTTATTTATTTACCTTACCTATTAATGTCACACCTTCAGGTTTATAAAAGAATTAACAATCTTATCAATTTCTAAACATCACTTGCATTTATTCTCTTCAATTAACTCTACATATTATTCCAAATTTATATTAATATTGTGCAGTGACAGGCTTGATATTTTAACTAAAATTACAATTATAAAAGATGGACTTCTGAGGCTTTAGATTTCTAATAGAATAACATGAAAAAACAGTATTAAAATTTTATTCTTGCTCTTGGGGTCGCTATTACGGGAACTTTGCTTTTAAATTAGAAATGGTGACTAGAATAATTTTTATAAATTTTGATGAAATTAAAATCTGTTCTGAATTAAAAGACAGATGTCTGTTGGCTACACTTATTTTCAAATATACTTATTGCTCTGAAGAGTCCCTGGAATCCTGGCTTGTTCACTTCAGCGCTTACACTTGATGCAAAAAACAAACTTACTTTATATTTCAAAACAACTTTTACGTTGCATTTTACTAAATGTTACTTATAAAAAAATCTCTACTTAATTTAAAAAAATTCTCCCTTTACAACACTTCCATCCTTGTCCCCACCAACCTGTCTTCCTCCTCCGAGACTCTCCTAAAAACTGCTTTAAACTCCCGATCATTTAGTTTTTATGAAATCCCTAATCTCTCCCACTACCAGTAATACGTTCTTTGTAAGTTTCCCACAGTTCTGCAATTAGCTAAACCTAACGGTACACGGTTAATTCCCCAGGCTATATCGGCCGCTGGATTTCCCGTCTTAGCCACTATGGACCCTTCTCTATTGTCTATGGTTGCCGGACTCAACTTATAGCTTTCCTGGAAGGGATAACGACATGGTACCTGCCTTGTCCGCCTAGAAAACTATTTGTGTATTTCTTTGCTAAATCCTACAGATGATTTATTTTCGCAACTAACTTAATTTAATCTAAAGCCTCGTACTTTATGTTATAATATATATATACATATATAATGCTGGTACTGTTTTATCGGCGAAAAGCTTTGAATAATATATGTATTAAAAGTATTCTCGTTTATGAATTATTTTTAATTTATTATTTTTATTTATTTATGTAGACTTTTTTACGGTTTTGATTTACTGTTTCTCCACCAGAATATTCTAGTATTTAAAGTTTGTTAGTTTCAGCCGACAACAAAGTCATCTAAATGTTTGTTGTGAAGAGATGCTATTTTATGTACAAAGACTATTCAGGATCCGGGTTTTGCTTTAAAAGTTGAATTTTTTTCTATATGATCTTTTTGTGTTGTGTGAAAGTTGTGCCTAATGTTAAGCATTGCGTGACTGTTTTGCAATTTTCTGTGTTTTATCATTCCAGTTCTTCTCTTGAACGTTTCTTGTTCAAAGAGGTTTTTCAGCTGACAGATTTCAGATGGCGTAGAATCCAGTTGAAGTGGTCTTTCTGAAATAGTGAATGGAGAATAGATTATTTTAAACGGCTCATTCTAAGAAATCTTTCACATGATTGAACTACGATTCTTCTGATTCACCGCTTCTCGGAAATCGAGTGAACTGAAGGACCAAAGTTCTGAAAAATTAATAACTTCTTTTACAAATAACGGAAGGCAAACCGGAAAAAGTGGATGTAAAATCGTCCCCTGGAAACAAAGTTTTCCTCATCCACAGCTCGTGAAGGGAGAGTGTATATATTCGCTATTGTCTCGCGTACTAGTTGTGCTTAGTAACATTTAGAGGTAATTATTAAGATCAGCGACTACCGCTCCGATCGGCGAAGATTTATTTTCCTGATAGATTTGACCTTGCTTAACACGAATCTGAAGTTATTTTTAACGGCAAACACATATTAACCAAAGAAAACCAGGTCAGGTTAGATTAGGTTATTATTATTATTTTATAATGTGTTTGGAGCAGAAAAAAACTTCAGATTCGTGTTTAGCAAGGTTAAATTGATAAGGAAAAAAATATTTCGCCGATCGGAGCAGTAGTCGCCGATCTTAATAATTACCAAAAAAGTGTTAGTAAGGGTTTTGGCCAAAGTTGGTTTGTTTTTAGAGCGAACCAATGTGAACATGAACCCACTTTCCAATATCAACTTTATACCCACCAAAGGTTAGGTTAGTTTATTTTGTTAATTTATGTTTGCCATTGAAAATAATATCAGATTCGTGTTCAGCATGATCGAATTGAACAGAAATAAAAAAAAATTCGCCGATCTGAGCGGTAGTCGCTGATACTAGTAATAACCCTTTTAAATGGAGTCGAGTGGATGAGGGCAGAATAATCTACCCGGAACATTCGGTGATAAAATGACTTTATTTGCAGCAGAAATAAGTGAACTAAACATCAAGTGAGGTTACATAATATTCGTGTGAACTGCAGGAAAATGCTGTATAATAAAACACGAAGACCTCGTGGTATTTAGAAGACGCAGGGTAATTAAATGAACGAACTGGTTCTCAGGTAAAATGAGCCGTTTGAAAGCTTGTCACAGTTTCGAGCATATTATTTGATTACATAAGCCTCTCTCGTGACGTATACTGCGTTCACTAAATCCTTTCGAAACAGTTTGAAACTGAACTGGTAATATTCTTAGAGAGTACTGACCTGAAATAACGTTCAAGGGTGTTAGTGAATATGTGCAACGGCTTTGAAAGTTTAAACTCCAGTCGGTTGTCTAAAATATATATTAAATAACAGAGCAAAGTTAACATATTTTCCACTTGTATTTTTAGCAGATACGATTATTCTCTTAGTTTAACGATATTTTTAGTTATTAGTTGTTTTAAACTAAATACTTCTATTATAAATATGAAATTTGATAAATTTCATAATTTGCTACTTTTGAATGTATAAAATAGATCGTAACATGATCTTATAAAAATCTCTGATAGTATAATTGACTTTAAACGTAATTTGGTTATTCTAGTAGCATTGAAATGTTCAAGACGTAATACTCAGTACACTTTTATAACAACCAAATAAATAATTATTATTTTACACATTTTTTAAACATTTTTTTTGTATATTTAATGGTTTTTTTGAGCAACTGTGCCCTATGTTATAATATTTTAAATAATAAACCCAATAACCACAAATTAACTTTATTTATTCACTGGATGCACATTTCAGTTACAAGGTAACCATCTTCAGAAGTACTGAACAAAAAATTAATTTAATTTAAAACGTATATATAAAACATATATAGCAAAAAAATATTGAGGCAATAAATTTAATTCTTATTTTGTCTTAAACATTGTCACCTAAAATCAGCTGATTTTTAATTTAATCAATCAAAGAATATAAAACTGAATTAGGAATACTCCCTTTGTCACAATTCATTAAATTATTGTGTCTACATTTATATATATATAAATACTTTCAAAAACATTTAATAAACTTATGTTATTAACATTTTTCATTAACTTAATATTATTGACATCTAAACTATCCTTTGTGTCTATTATATGTTCTGCTACACTAGATTTTTCTGGTCGGAGGTACTTAATATGTTCTTTAAATCTAGTGACAATTTTTCTTCTAAACTGACCTATATAAATTTGATTACAATCTTACACAGTTTATTTGATATATACCCAATTTTTCTAACATAGGAATTTTATCTTTTGGATTCCCTAACAAACTTCCTAAATTATTTGAACTTTTATACGCGATTGTAATTTTACAACTTGTTAAAAATACTGTTCAATCCTCTTGTAATATTAATGTCATACGGTAAACTAATGTATCTTCTATTTCCTTCTCCCGGTAATAAATTTGAGGCATCTTTCACCAACAGTTTTCTTTTTTGTTTCCGTAATATGTTGTCAATAACTTTAATGTCAAAATGGTTCCGCCTAGCAATATCTTTAATATTTGTTAATTCATTATAAAAACGTTTTTTTGTTAGCGGCACTTTAAGAAGTCTTTTCACCTATTCAGAATTAAAGGTTGTGTTGAAAGCAATAGTTAGTAATATTTAGTAAATATCTGTTATTATTCGTTGGTTTTCTGTAGATGTCGAACTCCAATTTAATTTTTTTTTGTTGCCTATTATAAATTATACATTTAAATTTATTAGACCTTGATTCAGGCCTTAGTAATTGAACATAATAAATATCCGATACCAACTTGTACTCAATTTAATATGATTTTTCCAAATGTATAAAAAGTTGGCTTTGAAATGATTAAACTTAACCTATAAATAAGAAATATAAAAGAATTGTTGTAGGTAATTATATAGACGCGCGACTACCGCTATTTTCGTGAAATTGTGTTTCTTTTCTAATTATTTTTACGTCCTGAACACGAATTTGACTTTAGTTTTTATCGCTGAGCTCTATTTAAGGCCAAATACCCTGAAGAAGAACACTTTCGTCATTTTCTTCTTACCTTTGCGGAAACGCGAGAATTGGGACCACCTGAGATTAAAATAGAAAATTGTTCTAAAATACGTGCTAGGACGATATGCACAAGAATTTTATTAAATTTTACACGAAAAATTATTTTTTTTATCAATTTAAAGTTAGGTAAAAAATTCAGTGCGGGGTAGCTAGTTGTGCATCGTTCTTGAAGCTATATTGATAACTAATATTTTTGTTATTGTCAGGGAAAGTTAATTTTATATAGCCTATCTATAATTGAAATATATCTATATAGTATCCAGTCAGGATATATTTTGGTTGTAATTTTATAAATTTAACCATAAAATTACAACCAAATCTATCCCGATTGGACACAAATATAGGTATATACAGTAATGTATAAAATTACAACCAAATCTATCCTAACTGGAGACTTTATAAGTCTATTTAAATTCATATGAAAAAACCATATAAATTAAGCCAAAACGTTATTTCTTAAATATTTACACACGTAAGTTATGGGTGAAGTCACTGTATCACTTCGCGAACGTTTCACAACTTGCTACTCCGCGCTGAATTTTTTACCCAAAATTAAATTGATAAAAAATAATTTTCCGTGTAAAATTTAATAAACTTCGTGTGCATATCGTCCTAGCACGTGTTTTAGAACAATTTTCTATTATAATCTCAGTGGTCCCACTTCTCGCGTTATTGCAACAGTAAGTAGAAAATGACGAACGTGTTCTTCTCCAGGGTATTTGGCCTTAAATAGACCTCGGCGACAAAAACTAAAGTCAAATTCTATTGTGCTATTGCACTATTGTACGATAATTACCTTGTTTTAAAGTAAATTCCTACTTGAGTCAGATTTTTTTTAAAATTTGAGTCAACTTTTTAATAAATAATTGCAATTAATATAAATAAAGTAACACAACCTATTCGTTGAAACAGCTGTTCTAACACAAAACCTATAATATCGAATCAGCTGTTTTATGAAATCATATGTTTGATCTTATTTTAAGCCAAATGAAAGGAAATAAATATTTTGCATTCCTTGCCCCTTTTGTGGACAGTCTTTCTCCTATATACAAAATAAAGTTAATTCATTTTAATTTTAAATAATGAATTAATATTTGAAAAAACTTTATTAACATCAAGTGTCATCCCCTACAAGATTTAAAAAAATGTATTTGAACTTGAATGGATGAATAAAAAGTATTTTATTAATGATTGGAAATTTGGGAATGAATATAAGGCGTCTGAAAGAACTAATAGAAAGAATAAAATTAAGAAAAAATCAGCTGTTTTATGAAATCATATGTTATAGGCCTATGTGAGGATATTCGGGTAACCTTCGTGCGTAGACGTTAACGCGTGTCTAGTCTCGCACGATTTCACAGCTGATCTAAAAGTTCCTGGCAGTGCTATAGAAGTTTACACTTTCAAAACATTTATAAAATGAACGTCGCTCACAGTATACAAGCCTGCGGCTATCTGGCCAACAGGTGGAACGGATATTCAGCCACAGCTTTCTGCAAAATTTTGCCACCAATCGTAGAGAACGTTTCTCGTTTTGAAATTGGTTTGCGACATTTATTGACATTTTATTATTCAGACAGTTTTAAACACGTATGACGCCAGTCAGTTCTCGGCGTTCTCTGTTATTGGATTTGTGTTGGAATTTGTCAAATGCAAATTCGATTTCTATTTTGCATGCGAGATTCGACGTTACAGTTTAAACATAAATGACATCATATTAAATTCTTTATGTTGCAAGTACTCGGCGTTACTTTATATAGGTTCGATATTACGTCGATGAATACATAATGTGAGTTTGTTTCCCTTGGAAGAACCCTAAGATAACCGTGATACGAGTGCAGGTTATGTTTGATGGTACGTCTGGAATTTTGGGTTTAAATGATTATAGGGAATAGCTGTAGCCGCTTGTGGGATGCGAAGAAAACACTGGCTGCTATTATAGTTTCAGGATCGCTTTTCCATCCCCCATCATGGCTCAGTCCCGTCTATGGTGATAGTGAAATTTAAGGAAGGCCATGTAGGGACAGGATCATCGCTTGCATAGGTAGAGAGGTTTATAGAGGTAGTAGAAAGCACTATACTAGGGATACTAAAGGTCATATACGGCGCTAACCTGATTTAATGACATTAATAAAAGACGGTTGATATATGAGTCAATAACATTGATTTTAAAAATAACGGTGACGTTTCGACAGCTAGTTTGGCATCTTTATCAGGCCAATAATACTGAATGTAGTGCACTGAGCACGCAGTATTATTGTCCTGATGAAGATGGCAAACTACCTGTCGAAACGTTATCGTTATTTTAAAATCAATGGGTTTGACTCGTATACAATAACCAATGTCAAAACTCGAGAATGTTTATACACAAACATGACTGATTTAATGAGGTTAAAATAAATGTGTCACAAGGCTAGAAGAATTAATTTCAAATGCGAGTTACCATAGGACATGCGTACTGAAGACCTGTCCGAAGGTTTATTGGGCGTTATACTACTTGCACGCTAAATTTGAAATTTTATTAAAAGCTCGAAAGTAACATTTTTGTACGTCTGTATAGTAATGTTGAAATTAACGTTGCCAAAATACTGCATGTGTAGCAAGCCAGAAATAACTCAGGTATGGTGTAATCGCGGTGATTGTACAGTGAAGACGGTTCAAGTTAAATTAGGATTTAAATTGGCTCCAGTTAATATTAATGGTGTAATCGCGGTGATTGTAAAGTGTTGACAGATCAGATTAAATTAGGATTTGAATTGGGTCCAGTTAACAATAATGGTGCAGTCGTGGTGATTGTACCGTGAAGACGAATCAAGTTAAATTAAGATTTGAATTGGGTCCAGTTAACATTAATTATGTAATCGGGGTGATTGCACAGTGTGGACAGATCAAATTAAATTAGGATTTGAATTGGATCCAGTTAACATGAGTTGACAGTGGTGTTCACAATTTATCGTTGTCAAAACGTGTACCAAGACCAAATGAAAAATTACAATGGCGTCATAGGTAGATGTGCCGAGGTAACGTGACGACGAACATATACGAATTAGGATTTGAATTGGGTCCAGATGCGTTTGCATTAGGCATCCGAATTTAACGTCAACATATGTATATCGAGACCAGAAGGAAAAAAACCACATTGTAGATGGTTTGGGTGGTAATGTGAGTAAGGATGTATACGAATAGGATTTGAAGTGGATCCAGATCATCAGTTGACAGTAGGACTCAAAATTTAACGTCAAGGCCAGAAGGGAAAAACCACGTAGGCATCTTGGTGGTATCGTGAGGAAGAATCAATACGAATTAAGATTTGAACTTGATCCAATAATTACACAAGAATTATTGTGAACTGGCCTTGCAAAAATGTAATTTAGAACATGCATTATAATAGGACAGGAATAGTTTTATTAATTCCAGTTACCCACAGGAAATAATTTTCAACATTCCGGATCAATTCTATTGTTATCTTTTGGGATACATATAACTGTATTGCATCCATAATAAGTCAGTCGCTACATGTTGTGATTTTTAAACATCTAACCTAACCTAATATGTTGTGGTTTTAGCCGAACCCAAAGTAATAAAAGAACTGATTAGATTAGTCTCCGTTTACTATGTAGAGAAACGCGAATGAATTGGGACGCTTTTATAGCTATAATAATTGTTCATTATTTTCAGTTAATTTAACACGAGTAAATGTACTAGAGTAATGGTTTACGTGTGCTTTCGTTGCATGAGTATTATCTACTAGTTATCAAGTTTGATAATACGGCTGATAAGCACATAGAAGGCGATTAAGACTGGAAACTTGAACATTCTTTCATTCCCTTCTCCTCCCCTCCCGGTCTTTCCATCGCTCTTTCCCCCTCCCGTAGCCTTATAGACATAGTTTCTACCATTATATTGTATTTGCCACAGTAAACGTTTATGTGGCTCGCCACAATAATCTTATTTAATTGGGTTTAAGATTTTAATAAAAATATGCAGAAAGATATTTTAACCTTTTTAGAGTATGTTTTATTACATCCATTGTCACCAATATTAGTTTTTTTTTAAAGACTGCGAAATCTCAGAACAGTTTAATTATATCCGTTTCTTTTTCAAAATATACTTTAATCAAATAAAAAACTCGAAATAACATTATTGTTACTTAATTTCCTAAGACAATCCATTTGCGGGTTTTTTTCATTTCCTTGTATTACCTAACTTTCTCCCTATGTATGTGTGTATATATATATATATATATATATATATATATATATATATATATATATATTTGTGTGTTTTTTTTTGTTTCTGTGTGTTTTAATAAGATAAGTTTTTTCATCCAAACAGGTTCGTACATTTTATTAACCTGTAGTGGATGACAATTGATGTAAATAGAGTGTTTTCAAATATTTATTTAGTTATATTTATTCAGTATGTTTATTCAGCTATGCAGTAAATTAAAAAAAAGCTGATGTATCGGGTTGGATTCGAACTGAATGACTTCATGTTTGAAATCCAGCACTTTGACACTGAGCCATCTTTAACATTGCTAGACATCTATAACTTCAATATATATATGAAATTTTAAAAGAAAGGTTTGTTGCAATAATCTTGAAGCAATACAAGAGATGGATAGAATGAGAAGTTATAGACCTCCACCAGCTTCATAAATTAGAAACGAAATAAAAAGGGAATAAATAGTAAGAAACAAAAATAATGGTCCGAGACTATATATTGTATAAAGTGGAAAATGGAAAATTATAAGGAAATTCGCTTTCTGTGTTACCACTTGATATTGTGATTAAGTTATTTGTATAAACATATTTATATTAATTGCAATTATAAAATCAAAAGTAACTAAAGCCAGTTTTTTTGTTGACCTCTGTTGGAAATGGCTACGAATTTTTTTTGAGATTATCGGTTACTTATTAACTACTTTTGTTCTTTTTTACTGATTGAAACATGCCTGTCAGAGGAGCAACACAAATACGAAAAAACGGGGAGATGGTGATATTGTTTTAGAATTATACCTGACAGCAATCTTTCCCACGCAAAGAGATACACCTGGTTTTAGTGAAAGTTTCATCTCATCTCTGCTTTGACGACGTGATGCCTCTCTGCTTTCTTATAACAAACTGGGTAAACCTGCCATTCGCAGTTACAGTATTTTTATATGCGAAGTCTATGCCGATACGTATTTAGCATTTCGCAATAATTTCACCCTTATAAGCACCTGATGTCCTAAACTAAATGGAAACATATTTCAGAATGTATTATATAGTTTTAAATAGATTTATCAATGTTATCGCCAACAAACGTTTGGCAAAGAATTATGTAGGTTGGGTTAATATAGGGACATAAAACCACCTTGTAAAGGTTGTGGGGGTGGATCACGTGTGTAAGAACGCGTCCGGGAAGTAGACGCACATTTTATCAAGATCATCACATTGTTATAACTGTCACAGCTACTGGTAAGGACTTAAACATAAGTAGGGCTAAGTAGAACATAAAACCACCTTGTAAAGGTTGTGGGGGTGGATCACGTGTGTAAGAACGCGTCCGGGAAGTAGACGCACATTCTATCAAGATCATACACATTGTTATAACTGTCACAGCTACTGGTAAGGACTTAAACATAAGTAGGGCTAAGTAGAACATAAAACCACCTTGTAAAGGTTGTGGGGGTGGATCACGTGTGTAAGAACGCGTCCGGGAAGTAGACGCACATTCTATCAAGATCATACACATTGTTATAACTGTCACAGCTACTGGGAAGGACTTAAACATAAGTAGGGCTAAGTAGAACATAAAACCACCTTGTAAAGGTTGTGGCGGTGGATCACGTGTGTAAGAACGCGTCCGGGAAGTAGACGCACATTCTATCAAGATCATACACATTGTTATAACTGTCACAGCTACTGGGAAGGACTTAAACATAAGTAGGGCTAAGTAGAACATAAAACCACCTTGTAAAGGTTGTGGGGGTGGATCACGTGTGTAAGAACGCGTCCGGGAAGTAGACGCACATTCTATCAAGATCATACACATTGTTATAACTGTCACAGCTACTGGGAAGGACTTAAACATAAGTAGGGCTAAGTAGAACATAAAACCACCTTGTAAAGGTTGTGGCGGTGGATCACGTGTGTAAGAACGCGTCCGGGAAGTAGACGCACATTCTATCAAGATCATACACATTGTTATAACTGTCACAGCTACTGGGAAGGACTTAAACATAAGTAGGGCTAAGTAGAACATAAAACCACCTTGTAAAGGTTGTGGGGGTGGATCACGTGTGTAAGAACGCGTCCGGGAAGTAGACGCACATTCTATCAAGATCATACACATTGTTATAACTGTCACAGCTACTGGGAAGGACTTAAACATAAGTAGGGCTAAGTAGAACATAAAACCACCTTGTAAAGGTTGTGGGGGTGGATCACGTGTGTAAGAACGCGTCCGGGAAGTAGACGCACATTCTATCAAGATCATACACATTGTTATAACTGTCACAGCTACTGGGAAGGACTTAAACATAAGTAGGGCTAAGTAGAACATAAAACCCCTATTAGGGGAATAGTATTGTATTATTCTGATCTTACTTTTATGCTTAACATTTTCCTTTCAATAACAGAAAACTATTTTAGATCAGAAAACAAGTAATATATAGACAAATTAGTTTTTTAAAGTCAATTCTTGCTATGGCCAACACATTTTTTTTGAATTTTAGTAGCTTTTTATTGTGTATTTATAATTAATATAAATATGTATATACATGTGACAGTATCACAATATTAAGTGACAAAATAGAAAGCGAATTTTGTTAACAATTTGCCATCATCCGTCAAATACAATATATAGTGTTTTTGTGGTAAACTATTATTTTTGTTTGTTACTATTTATTCGCTTTTTCCTTTCTAATTTATGAAGCTGATTTACGGTGTATAACTTCTCATTCTATCCACCTCTTGTAATGCTTCACTATTGCAAAGAACCTTTATCTCATAATTTTATATACATCTTTTAAGTAATTGATAGCTATTGAAGGACTCAGTGGCAAAGTCCTGGATTTCAAACTTGTACTTCCTCAGTTCGAATTTAACCGGGACATCAAATTTTTTAAATTTCAATTAATCAATAATTATTTTTAAAAAACTGTATTAACACAATTGTCATCCACTAGATGTAAAAAAAAAATTGCATTAAATTAGATGAATAAAACATATATTATTAACGATTGAAAATTTGTACAAGATATATATGTTATGGATACATTATTTACGGGTTGTTTGTGTAAATAGTCTATGAATTGCATGAGCTGATCGGACACACAGTATCGCTAGGTATAACAATATACAAACTTTTGCCCGTGAATGTCAACAACAGCGTTCAGTTAGGGAGCTAAACTTGGATATTCCCACTTCGTTCCTGTAGGAAGATCTCTATTCCTGGAAAGTTTATTTATGTTGATAGTTTTCCAAAGGTCAGGCAGTATGGCATATAACACGAAGGATTCTTAGTTGGTTGAATTAAAGTGGGGACATAAAATCCCTGCTATATGGTATAGCGTGTGCCATGGGTCACGTGCGCACGAAAGGATATTTGGAGATCTACTCTCTATAGGGATTATAAAACAAGACTCCTCGCCACCTCTCTTTATAAGAAAAACAATGAGGAAGGTAACAAGTAGTAATTTTGTGATATGATAGTCTGAGCTTCATTGGAAGGCCGTTCTACCGCAAAACGGTTCTGTTTGCGTAGAACTTGCTTTAGTTAAGACAAGAATATTATTAGTGTTCGTCACTGACTGCCCTGTTGGAAAGGATTGTACTCAGGAAATTAGAAATACGTAAGGGGTTTTCAACTACAGCCCACTATATCAGAAATTTTTTGATGATGGTACAGAAACCTTTTGGTTGTGTATTGAGATCTTAGAGAGAATAATCTAACAATACTGAAGTTCATACGTTTTTAATTTGGCAAACACCTGACAATTAGTTATAGTTAATTGTAAATTAATTTGTTTTACTATACCAAATTTTCACATTTTTAGCAAGTGTTCGACTGTTGTATACGTGCAGCATTTAAAGAGTTTAGACTATAGCTTCTACTCATGCAGCACTTGGGATACACAGTGAGTTCTAACCGACAATGCCCGGTTGGATCTATACCATTATTTACGTAATGCTATGCATATTGTTTATTGATTTTTATCCTATTGGTTTTCTCTTGATAGGCTGTCGATTTTATCAAATATTTACGATATTTTATTTCCCATTCTTTTGAATTATTTATTGTTTCTAATAGAATGATTGTGTTTCTTTATTTAAAATTCTAATAGCAATGTTTTATTTAAAGCTAACCCTGAAAGGTGGTTTTCATTTGTAGAAGGCAGAGTTTTAATAAAGTGAATAAAAGAAAATTGCTAATGTGACGTCATTAAATATGTTCACATTAATAACTTGTAAAGGATACATAGACGCGATATTAGTTGCATCATTGCGGCCCTGAGATATCGCAAGTGGTTGCATCACAAGGGTGTGCGCTGGTTATACCATCGGCGTGTTGAGCGTAAATGGGCAATTAACCTAGTTTGGGCCACAATCCTACCATATTACGCCAATACTTTAGTTTGTATTCGGTTCGACCTTGACAACAGAAAAAACACTTTAGTAAGCCTTGGGCGAGTCAGGTTCTGTGCCTTGCCAGTGAGTTTACTGCCAGATCCAACACTGACGGTTAAAGTGGTTTTATAGACCTAATACTATTTTGTTTGTAATTTAGATTGCCTTAAAATAGGAGCAAACACTTTTGACGCACTTCTGGGCGCATAACTGTCAAACGGACATATTCAAAGCTAAACCTCTTTAGTTAATGTATAATTAAACGAAAATGTAATTTTGGGTTTAATTCTTTGATATTTCTTACAAACGTTTAACCTGATTTCATAAATAAATATCACCCTGTAAATGTACTTTAAATTCATTGACTACTGTTTATTTTTGGAAGATATTTAAATTAGGAAGAAAAATAATTCACTCTTTTTTATCAACTTGCGTTTGGGTTTAAACATAAAAATGTAAATAGGCATTTAATTTGAAAAATATTTCCTGAAAAATTGGCTCCAAGCCTCCCAGACATGCCAATACCCAACCGCTCGATCGTAATGTTTGGCGATATTTGAGAAATAAAACCTCCCAGAGAGAATGGTTTGAACATAGGATGAAGTTCTTAATGGACTTGGAAAGTCTCATTTACCCAGTATTTGTGGAAGTGAAAATATTAGGTATCTGTGAGAATGTTTTGTTTCCTGCAAGCATTAATCGGATTTCTTAAATAAATACAGTATGTACAGTTTAATGAAACGTAAAAAGTTTATTGAATTTGTGTCTATTTAATTATAAATTAATAACAATTTTATTTACTTATTTTGTCAAGTTGTCTCTTTTTTTTTAATATTACAATAAAATTTAATGTTAAACATTTTGCTTTGGCTGTATAAATTACCCGCTCGCAATGGCAACTCCCTTTAGAAAGCATTTCTAGCGCGCTTTTGATATGAAAACAGCCTATCTGAAATCATGCGTATATAATTCAATTAATTTTCCCAAAGAGGATATAATAGTTTTAAATGGTTCTCACTTCAACTAAGGAGTACTGAACGCATGACTATCGCCTCTGAAACGAATGAATTAGTCTAATGTTGTTTTATTTTTGTTTAGTGAACACGGTCATTAAACAATGTAAAACAGTGGTCTACCCTTCCAGGGTGCGGTATAAATTTATTGTTCGTTAAAGCAAAGCGTTACATGTAAAACAAGCAATATAAATAAAAATTAAAAGTCAATTCCTATTTAGGCCAACATATAGTTTATAATAAATAATCACAATTAATACAAATAAAGTAACATAACCTATGCGTTAAAACAGCTGTTCTGCTACCTAATCTATAGTATGAAATCAGCTGTTTAATAAAATTATATATTATCACTTATATTAAGCCAAACGAAATAACTATATTGCATAATCTACACCTTTTGTGAAGTTATCTCCCATATAGAACTAAAATTATTTGATTAAATTTAAATAATGAATTAATATTTGAAAAAAACTTATCATCGAGTGTCATACACTATAAGGTTAAAAAAATGTATTTGAACTTGAGCTGATGAATAAAAAGTATTTTATTGAAGGAACAATATATATATATATATATATATATATATATATATATATATATATATATATATATATATATATATATATATTTATTTAAATATGGTGATATGTTTTGTTGTAATATAGTTAATAAATTAAAAATATTTCATAAACAAGAATACTTTTAATGAATATATTTATTCAAAGCTTTTCGCCGATAAAATAGTACCAGCATCTTCAGAAAAATAATTATCTAATAAAGTATTTTTACAAAAAAATTATTATTATTACAATTTTTTTTGTAAAAATATTTTATTAGATAATTATTTTCCTTATAATGCTGGTACTATTTTATCGGCGAAAAGCTTTGAATAAATACATTCATTAAAAGTATTCTTGTTTATGAAATATTTTTATTATATATAAACTTAAGGAGTGTGAACCGCGCTTAATTCAAAGAATAGTCATCTAATGAAATATACATAGAGAGATAGTGAAGCCGAATTCGCCATCTTGGCTGGGGAAAAATCCTTTAATACCGTGCGATGCGGCGCACAAAATTTAACATGAACTTTCACTTAAACCAAGGTTTATACCACTTAGAGGGAAATTATATTTTCAAACTTGGAAGGTATAAGCAGCATGATTTCCTCATTGAGTATATTAAATCATAAAAGTAATATATTTTTTGAAAGAATGTTAAAAAATTAGATTTAATAAGGGCTTCACTTTCAGTAACATATAGGCTTAAAAGTTATTTAGCGACAATTTTTCGTATTTGTTTGTTTTGTAAGCGTAAATGTTTGAGATAATTTGTTAGATTTAAATATTCTTTTTATTTCATGTTTGTAGGACCTTTGGTTCGCTGCTAATGAAATTGTAAAATAAAAAGTATATAAACTCTGCGCGTCACATTGTCGCCGCTTATGCTGCAGGCCTACATCCGTACGTAGGTTGCGGCTTTTGTCCCTGTATACATACATTTCTAAGTATTTCTTCAATAAGATAATTTTAACTAATGTAAATAATTACCTTTTTAAGTAAAAATTCAAATGTTTTTAACTAGATTATTTTATATTTTCTGTATTAAAGCTATTTACTTTTATAAATGTTTAAAGATGCTAAAGATTCATTTTTACAACGGCAAAATTGTATTACAATGCCTTTTATTTTCTGACATATACTAAAATACAGAAAACGTATTATGATAATAATATAATAGTATGAAAAATATAACTTTCGAGGTCTCCTTATCCAAAATGTGTTTTTACAAAATGTACGTATGAATGTAGAGGTCTATGTGTCTGAATCCCGACCTACAACAAAAACTACTGGTCCGATTTTGCTGAACATTTATGTCCATTCTGTTTAGAAACGGAAAGGTGTTTTTGAAATATTAAAATATAAAAAAAACTAATCGATAGTTAAACAAAAAACGACTAAAAACTAAAACTAAATTAATATTAAAAACAATTATTATCCTCGTTTGAAAATACTGTATTCGGTACGTTTATGTGCATTAGTGTTTTATTGATGGACGGTGAGAGTGACTTTTTAAATTTAACGAAGCTCTCTTTCTCCCCCAAATATTCCATTTTATGTTTTGTATTAATATGAGGGAGTTTGTGTCAGCTGCCTGGTACCGTTTATTTGTAATAACTTACCATATTTTATAATTTTGTGATAGGAATATTACATGAAAAAAATAATTCATAACGCTCGGGACTTAATTGTACTGGGTCGGAAAGTGGATAGGGGCCGCCATATTGGTTGGGGAAGCCTGCTTCACTGGGCCTTTAGGCATGGCATCTCTGTATTAAGTGCTCTGTGTTGTGAACTAATATAAGAAATTGAATTAATAAAACGCTCGTTTGGCAAATCAGCTGGTTTCATTGTTGCCACCGTTGGTTAGACTAACCTCAAACAAAACTTGTCCAGTAACGCAGGATTTGTGATGGTTGTGTACAGTGGTGTCAGTATATTCATGTATTAATGCAATACCATCAGACTCGTGAGATAATCAAGGAATGTCTGAGAAAGGACATTGCCAAGGACTAATGACGCGATGCGGCGGAGACGCTAGTTAATAAAGTAGTTAGAGGGGAAAACTTTGCGATTACTGTGTAAAGTGCCTCACGATTACAGTGTCTATTCGTAGAAGATATTTTAATTTTGTATGTATTGGACGTAACGTTTTGGTAAAACATATAATGAACATTTTCACAACTGTTATGTATTCATGAATTTTTAATCAAGTTGTCATCGCAACCGGTCATTGTTTATCAATAAATAAATGTAGGTCATTTGATGTTTACATTAAAATATTACGATTTTGTTTCTAATGAATATAAGAGTAGTAAAATTTCGAACTAACCGATCCAAAAGGTATAAAACAGTAAATTTGACTTCAGCGCACGTAACGAGATAATATATAGGAACTTCGAAAAAAAATGTTAGAGCTAACATGAAAAATATATTGTTAAAGTATTTCTGAGGCTTGGTGAATGGTGATATAGCGATGAAAAGAATTGGGAATAAAAACCAGCGAAAAGAATAAGATATCGTACGAAGAAAGAACAGAAGGAAGGCAATCCAAACGAAAGAATCTGGATTAGATTCTTGTCGATGGGATTAATCGACAAAAGCTCACAAAATTAGAGAAAAAATACAGAATCGAATGAATAAAAATGCAGAATGTGAAACATTCTAGATTGACGAGCGTCAGTCTCAAACCCAGGGGCTGATGTTTCTATCACATGGTACCATATTTAAGACTATAACCTACCTATAAAGAATAGACTGGAATAAAGACCCGGAATTGGCTATGACGTGGAGAATACTTCTGGGTTTAAAACACTTTTACACTCGGGACCAATAGAAACTTCCCACTAGCTCGGTTCTCCTAGTATCAATTAGTTCTATTACGTGTTACTTTAAAGAATCCATTCCAGTAGTCTGAGGATAGGTCTAGGCCCTCATTTAGGGCGTTTTGTTTGGTGTAATACAGCAATTTAATGTATAGTTAGCTATAATAACTAATTGTTAAATGCCTGCTAAACCTTAAAAATTGAAAAATATCTTCGCTGTTGTAGAAAATTCGAACTATTTTACCAAAGTCTTGCAGATGTCTATACACGTATAAGGGAAATTACGTATAAAGGAAATACTACCTGTAGGTGATATTAAGGGAAGTTATAACCCTATCAATTCCGTGTTCAAATTACAGAATTCAAGTATTTGTTTTGGGTAGTATTAAAATTGAAGTGTTCTAGGTCAAACATTTCCACGCCCGTCATGGAGAGGAACTGCGTAGGTATGTGACCTCGCACACATCGACAGGTAGCTTTATACAATGCGAAGACAATACCTCATTTCAAATTACAGTGGTAGTATTACCTCCGTGGTAAGCAGTTTCCTTCTGTAACCCGATGCTAAGGCGCGAAATAAAAGTATTTTCTCTGTCCCTAAAAGTGTCAGACGCCCCTAAAAAGGTTCTCATTTCATAAAGATCAAAATAAAAATTCCATAATTTCTTTTCGACACAGAGTGCCTGATAGCGTATGAATAACATTTCTTGCATTGGGAGATTTGCTTCAGAAATAATATATGGTGTAACATGTATGTATCTGGGTCCTAACATTATGAACCTGTTTCCTAACATGTATCTATCTATGTCCTAACACGCCTGTATCTGTGCCCTAACATACGCGCATCAATGCCCTAATTTATCTGTATCCTAACACCTATGTATCTATGTGTCCTAACGTGTTTGTATCTGTGTCCTAACGTGTATGTATCTGTGCCCTAACATGCATGCATCAATGTCCTAATGTATCTGTATCTTAACACCTATGTATCTGTGCCCTAACATACGCGCATCAATGTCCTAATTTATCTGTATCCTAACACCTATGTATCTATGTGTCCTAACGTGTTTGTATCTGTGTCCTAACGTGTATGTATCTGTGCTCTAACATGCATGCATCAATGTCCTAATGTATCTGTATCCTAACACCTATGCATCTGTGTCCTAACGTGTTTGTATCTGTGTCCTAACGTGTTTGTATATGTGTCCTAACGTGTATGTAACTGTATTCTAACATGTATGTAACTGTATCCTAACGTGTTTGTATCTGTGTCCTAACGTGTATGTAACCGTGTCCTAACGTGTATGTAACTGTATCCTAACACGTATGTAGATGTGTCCTCATACGTCTGTATCTGTGTAATAACATGTATGTATCTGTGTGCTAACAAATATGTAGCTCTGTTCTAACACGTATGTAACTGTATCCTAACATATATGTATCTCTGTCCTAATATGTATCTGTATCCTGACACATATGATACGGTGTTCTAACATGTATGTGTCTGTGTCTTAACATGTATTTATCTGTGTCCTAACATGTGTGTATCTGTGTCCTAAATCATATGTATCTGTCCTAACACGTATGTACCTGTGCCCTAACATGTATGTATCTATGTTGTAACATGTATGTGTCTGTGTCTTAACATGTATGTATCTGTGTACTAACACGTATGTATCTGTCCTAACACGTATGTATCTGTGCTGTAACATGTATGTATCTGTGCCCTATCATGTATTTATCTGTGTTCTAACATGTATATGTCTGTGTCTTAACATGTATGTATCTGTGTACTAACATGTATGTATCTGTCCTAACACGTATGTATCCAAAGATACATATGTGTATATCCAAAGATGTATCTGTTAGATGTATCCTAACATGTATGTACTTTACTTTCGTAGTATTGAGGGAAAGAACAAGTGAGGATGTGCAATGACTCTGCCAGACCTCCTCATGCCAAATGCTCTGTGTACTATCCCTTCCCTACCGATGGTATTATAGCCTTGGAGATACTTTAAATTGTTATTCACTATGCACAGCGTCATTACAGAAACAATAGACTGTACATTCCTGTCGGCAACACCTCAGATGCCGTGGGAAAGCGATACACTCGGCTATACAATTCGATATCCTTCGCTTATTGCTTTGACAATTGTACTGTAAATAACTTAATAATAGCGTAGCGACATCTGATGGGAACGCTTGCTAAATTACTCTATGATATCGTATCTCCAGGTGACGTCACAATGACGTCGGATCTTCTCTGCTGACCTTTACTGAATTCTTTTTTTAGCATTGCCATGAAAAGACAACCCAGTTTTAAAGATTTATGTTAAAAAGGCAAATTAATTCTCTAAAAACAGATCCGTAATGTTATTTGAACTTTAATATTAATTTACGTTTTACTAATGTTTGCTTTTGAAATTTTGTAAGTTTAAATGATATATATTTGTTAATTTTCTGTGAACTAATACATTTTTTTTATTTCCAGGTAAGTCTCTTGTGAAACGTTTGTGGACAAGTAAAGTAACTTTACTTATTGCATTTCGGTAAGTTTAATTATACTTACGGTGACAAAGATAGTCATTTCCTTCTTTTATAAAATTACTATGGAACAATACTAGGATCCACGACGGGAACAACCAGGCTTTACTGAGAGTTGCTTATCGTGTCTCGTTGTACCCCAGTCAATAAGATATACTTGATTATTCACTTTTACATTAGTTTATGACTATCCGAACCTTAAATTGTGTAAATTTGTGAAAACTTACTGAGACAGAACGTTTTCGATCGCTCCGTGGCAATATCTGCTGGTATTCTCAGAGAAGACTCCGATGAAGATCGCCTTGGAGCGACGAAAATTTCTGAAGGTCTATTTCCGGCTCATTCTGAACTTGTATTTAGTACAAATTAATTTATGTAAACGGATGTCAATGCCGGTGTACGCCCATTCTTTTCCCACAATTTTTCTAACGTTTAAACCTACTTAAAATAAAAATTTCGTAATAAACGAGTCAAGGGATGTTGACAGTTAAATGGAAAGAGACAAAACTGTGTGGTAACTACTTCAACCTTTGCAACGAATTGCGAGAAACCGGGGCGTCCAGCTAAAATAAACGGTATTCATTTAAAAAACAATCTGAAATTTACAAAAACACAAAGTACAAACATATTCAACGAACAAACCAAATACAAATCATTAATAGTCTTTGATACTATCGAAAACCTGCCTTTGAAACCGTCATCGCTTAACTCAACAACTCCATGCAGAAGACACTGATGAAGATTGCCACTTAGCGATCGAAAACGTTCTGTCTCAGTAAGTTTTTACAAAATTTAAAGTTCGGATAGTCTTAAACTAACGTAAAACTGATTAAGTTTCACTGAACGTAATGGACTACACAATTTAAGATATACTTATGAAAACCACCTTCTTTTCAAATAGGTAAACGCGATTCGACCCAAAAATGGGGTGTCATTATTGCGTGGTCAGGGACGCGAACTTTTGGCTCACACATTTAGATCATCGTCTAGCGTAAATAGCTTTTTATGTGTTTGTCGGCGCTAACATATATCTATTCGTATAGTTTGTGCCGAAAGGTATCGATTTTCTGCCGGTTGATGCACGCCTATTATGTTTGTGTTGAATAAGTTAAATAAGAATTGTTCAAATTTTAAAATGTCAGACAAATATTGTGGAGTTTTAAGCGCTAATGGGATCTCTTTAGTGTTTAGGCTAAATTGCAGGAATGTGTGTATAAGTAAAGGATACGGTGGAACAAGTAGGACAAGCCGGCGATACCGGTCCCGAGTCAGACCCAACGCAGATAAGGTTTATCTTCACTTGTGAGAGCTCAGTGCACAATCTTCCGACATTTGTGTAGGCCTAGACTCGCGCCTGAGGCGTTATTTACGGTTTGTGTGTGTTAGTGTGTTGCAAGTGGCGCAGAGGAGGGAGTGCTATTTCTATCTTTCCTCTTGCAACCAGTGGATATAGGCAGGAATGTGTTTGAATTGTATTTAACATGATGCACATTTGAGAAAATATTTTTGAAAACATAAATAATGTTAAAAGCCAATCATGATTCAAGTGTTTTATGGCAACCATCTGTTTAGCTAGCCTATACTTTGCAATTATCAAGAAAACTAATTTTAGTTGTGTGTCTTTACACACAACTAATATTAGTTTTCTTGATAATTGCAAACTAATTAAGCTGATCGGTGTTACATTAAATTAAGCAAAAGCAAGTATTATAAATAAATTATTTTTTAAAGTCAATTCCGGACACGGTCGAACTGGGCCCACGGTCGAAACATCCTCAGGCGGATTACCGTCAACCCTCGAAGGGTAGGGGTCGAATTGGGCCCCTGGTCAGTCGGGTAACATTTGTCATTAGTTATGAGATCCGGCAAGATTATTTTAATCTACGATAGGAATAAAAAATAAACATAACGTAAGCAAATAAATACAATAAAATTTCACTAAAACATTAAGAATTAAAAAACATAAAATTCATTAAAGGTACTGTATTTTCATATTTTAATTATTATTTAAACTTAAGAATAATCCTAATCAATAAAGTAACGTGACCAATGTCTGTTTCAACGCAACATTTTACATCAAAACCCAGATGAAGGACTTTGCTTCCTAATCACAGTTTTATTGATTTTAACTTTGGGGTTATGGAGTCCCGAGGCTAAAAAAAATCGATTGTCAAATAGTAAAAAAAAATCACATTTTAGATGTTTGAATGTATTTAAAGCTAAGATGGATGCGAGCATTCCATTTTGTAGGTCATGATTGTAGAAGAATGGGACCGATTCGATACAATCTCCGAACTGACCATGGGCCCAATTCGACCGTCGATTTTACGACCCTAACAGGCCGTGGGCCCAATTCGACATCACCCTCAATTCCTACTTTGGTCGACAAAGACAAGTTTTATTTTAGTTACTTTTTAATAAATAATTACAATTAATATAAATTTAGTAACATAAAACAGCTGTTCTACCACATAACTATAACACAAAACTAGTTGTTTTATGTTATCACTTGTTTTAAGGCAAATAGGACCGAATAACTATATTGCACACCTTGTCCTTTTTGCAAAACCTTTTTCTCCCATAAAAAAACCTTTTGCCCCTTTTGTGAAACCTTTTTCTCACACAAAAAACTAAAATTAATCAATAAACTTTAAATAAGGAATTGATATTTAAAAAAAAAAAACTGTTATGATCAAGTGCCATCTACTACAAGTGTATACAAATGTATTTGAGCTTGAGGAAATGAAAAATAGTACTGTATTTTATTAACGATTGAAAATTCGAAACACACACACACACACACACACACACACACACACACACAGGGTGAACTAATAATGTGTAATAGAAAGAATTAAAAAAGAGATTTATCAGTGTTAAATTAATAAATAGATAACCAGTGGAAGTTCAAATTAACAAAGATTAACCAATGAAATATTAAGTAATAACAATGAGATTAAACATGACAGTCTGAAATAAATTTAGCAGAGATTAAACTGTGGAAAATTAAGTATTAACAAATATATAAGCCACTGGAAAATTAAATTGAAGAGGAAAACTAATGAAAAATTAAATAACGACGAGGTTGGCCGGTGTGAAATTAATTGAACAAACATGATGCTGACAGATTAAATTAATAATTAGAAATTAAATTAAAATTCCTCACGGACGTCGGTCATGTTCTCCTCTGAGGTTTGAGTACATTAGATGAGCAAACTTTGATAGTTAGGGTTAGCACTTACAAGATTTGCGTATTAGGTCATAAGTGCAGACTTTATGAGTCAAAGGTCTCAGGTTCCCCACAGATTGCTCATTTCTCTTCTAACGAAATCATTACTTAATAATAACTTAATACAAAGGTAAAAGTAAAAATAGTTAACTCCAAATCTGACTAAAAATTAGTTTTTAATAAACAAACTCACTAGTTCACAACAGACTAGTTT
The DNA here is from genome assembly GCA_036971475.1 of Prosapia bicincta. Classification (NCBI taxonomy): domain Eukaryota; kingdom Metazoa; phylum Arthropoda; class Insecta; order Hemiptera; family Cercopidae; genus Prosapia; species Prosapia bicincta. The sequence continues at coordinate 243,670,877 of JBAIZL010000001.1, forward strand.
CGGTAACGATGTCGCCTCCCTCAGTGCTTGACTACTACTGTAGTTTTTTACTGTACTAATTGTTTATTAAAAACTAATTTTTGGTGATATATTGAGTTGACCATTTTTCCTTTTACCTGTGTGAAAAGTTCTCACTAGCTAAGTTCTAATTAACTAAACAACTTTATATACTAAATATTACTTAATTTAGCTACGGAGATTTAGACACTTTGTAATTAATTTAAAATAAAATGATTACTTACAACACTTGAATGGCTTGCCGCATTAAATTAAGGTTAATTACTGTAAAATTTAATTAAGAGAATAATACCATTAACCATACACGCAATACACAATATAATCAATTACTGAAGTAAGGAAACTATAATAAACAACCAGTGAGTTAAGTAGTTTCGATTACCTTTTTGTAGAAATGATTTTATAAATTCTTTGAAGATATACCTTTGTTGAAGATAACATGAGGTATCGAAATGTGCATGAGGGTTTATTGTAGATAACTATGTTAGTTGGTTTTTTAATATATAGTTTTGTTCTTCAGTTATTGCTTCTTCTTATATTTGGTGTTTGATTAATTTTAATAAAGTGACTGCGTTCATTGTGTTTTATTTTTCTCAAAGAAATTATTCAGTGAATAATTAAAATTAACAACGTTTAGGTTCATGATTATAACTTTTTAATTATTAAAAATGCATTGTTGTCTTTGTAATTTAACAAAGAACCTGCTCTCGTGTTATCAGCAACTTTTCCAATTAATAAATAGATTGATGTGTGTATCATTAATTTATAAAGAGTGTCCGCACCAGTTAGTAGGGATCCATTGAAAGTTTGAAATTAATAAATTAATCATCCAAAGAAGAACTGTCAGCCTACATAATATCTTTATGGGTACTTATTAGTTATTAATGAAGAAGTCTCTCACTTAACCTACAATTTGATAAACAGATTTACTTGTTTATATAGGAATTATTAAACAGATTACAGTAACTGTAAAACGTATTTAGTATCTCTCTCTCTCTCTCTCTCTCTCTCTCTCTCTCTCTCTATGACACACACGCACACACACACACACACACACACACACACACACACACACACACACACAGCCTCCACCCCTCTCTCCACTCGTGGCCACACACACACACACTCTCAAATTCTATGGACCTAACAGTCTATAAAAAACTCTGAACCCTCAGAATCCCTTAAACCACCTGATAGAATTATTATTCATAATTTAGGATACTCATAAATTAATAAAGAGATTAATCAGTATTGTACACTGTAACTAATTTAGCGTTTAACGCTGTTAAACGCAAATGATGATGTATTATTGGTTTCAGTTCGGTGCAAATCTTTGCGTAAATGAAAAAACTTCAAGTTATAAAAATAAGGAGGTCTCTTAGAAGAAAAAAAAACAGCAACTCTTACATAAAGCATAATATAATCTCACATCTATATCAGCTTTTTATGTTTTTATAACGTACTGTAATTGGCTAAAGATTATTCCTGCCGCGGGATTCTGTCTACAGTTACTTCTCACCAGCCCGGCCACGGCCTCCCCTCTAGCAACAGATGGCCACAGATGCTGCCTCAGAAACGTAATACGATCCAGGTGGCATTGCATAGTTTGTTCTCAACTAATTGAGCTTTTAGCGAGGAAACATTCTCTTGCAATATCAGAGAATGTTTTCATTGTTAATATAGCTAGACATGTCCTATTGTTTGTTTTCAATTGTTTTAACGTATCGAGGAGAGCTAACTGATGTCCTTCCTAATAGTCGAAATTTGAAAATCAGTTTGAGTTTTATATTATTATAAAAACATATAATCTACTTTTACATTCTACACACATGTACTTTTTTTCAGGGTTCATCTTATTATAAATATAGTTTGTATTCCTATATCATTAACTTTAATGAATCCTGAAAAAGATTTCACAAGTGAACAATTCAATTTAAAGAAAAGACATAAAATTTGTACTTGTAAAAATGGTAAAAATTAAAACAGTTTACTCTAAATCTCACTATACATTAGTTTATAAAAACAAACAGACTCGTTCCTTCATCAGTACTTAAGGCGACATCGTCGTCGAAACTAGTCTGTTTTAATAAACTATGGTGTTAGTTTTAATAAACTAATATGCAGTGAGATTTAGAGTCAACTGTTTTAATTTTTACCGTTGTTCTCACTAGCTAAGCTCTAATTACCTTAGTATAATTTGTATTTGTAAGTTATAATGGCTTGTAACGAAATACAGGACCATTACTGTTAAGCCAGCTTTTGCGTCACTTTTGGGATGAGCCAATGGTCCGTATATAGGCCATATGTTTAACAACGTAGTCGTGATCATCCCAAATGATCCAAAGGCTGGCTTGGAAACTAATACTACAACGGAACTGGTATTGCGTTTAGTTAGAAGCATAATCATTACAAACTGTGAAAGACGTTGGCTGTGGGTGTCTATTTGTTTTTATTTGTATATTTTAGTTTTAGGGTCTTTAATCTTATAATCTGTAGAGTATTTTAGAGTTTATAATCTTTCTGAGAAGAAACTTCGCGTGAAAGCATTATATTTTTCTCAAGGCGATCATCGGGTGTAACTATCGCTTATAAGGGAAAGAAATCGTGAATATAAATAGGATTAAGGGAGGGATATAAAACCACCTGGTAGAAGATGTAAGAGGTGGAATCTTGGCATTACGTGGGCAGGGTCGGTTACCTGAAGTAGACCTCTTGTTTGGGTCGTAAAGAGGTATATCCAAGGAGGTTACGCTTTGTAAGGAAGACGATAGTGAAGGATAGAGGGATTAGGAAGGACAAGGGCTAGAACGAAAAAGGTAACGGTACCGTAGTACTGGAAATAGGGAAAATTATGGAATCATGTGGGCATGGTCGGTTACCTGGAGTAGACCTCTTGTTTGGGTCGTAAAGAGGTATATCCAAGGAGGTTACACTTTATAAGGAAGACGATAGTGAAGGGTAGAGGGATTAGGAAGGACAAGGGCTAGAACGAAAAAGGTAACGGTACCGTAGTACTGGAAATAGGGAAAATTATGGAATCATGTGGGCATGGTCGGTTACCTGGAGTAGACCTCTTGTTTGGGTCGTAAAGAGGTATATCCAAGGAGGTTACACTTTATAAGGAAGACGATAATGAAGGGTAGAGGGATTAGGAAGGACAAGGGCTAGAACGAAAAAGGTAACGGTACCGTAGTACTGGAAATAGGGAAAATTATGGAATCATGTGGGCATGGTCGGTTACCTGGAGTAGACCTCTTGTTTGGGTCGTAAAGAGGTATATCCAAGGAGGTTACACTTTATAAGGAAGACGATAGTGAAGGGTAGAGGGATTAGGAAGGGCGAGGGCCAGAACGAAAAAGGTAACGGTACCGTAGTACTGGAAATAGGGAAAATTATGGAATCATATGGGCATGGTAGGTTACCTGAAGTAGACCTCTTGTTTGGGTCGTAAAGAGGTATATCCAAGGAGGTTACACTTTATAAGGAAGACGATAGTGAAGGGTAGAGGGATTAGGAAGGGCGAGGGCCAGAACGAAAAAGGTAACGGTACCGTAGTACTGGAAATAGGGAAAATTATGGAATCATTTGGACAGGGTCGCAGTAGCTGAAGTAGACCTACTATAGCGGGATCGTACAGAAGTGTCTACTAGTTCACCTCCTTCTGAGAAGAAGAATAAGAATGTACGTAATCAGATAATACAAACGGAAGAATAAAATGTTCCCCTTAATACAGGGGAGAATCATGGCATCGTGTGGCTAGTGTCCTGGACCTGAAGTGTATTTACTCTCTGAGGTAGACTTACTCTCTATCGACGTCATTTAGAAGTGTCTACTAGTTACACTCTCATCTAAGAAGATTGATACGAAAAAACACATACGAAACTTGTGGCATAGCCTGGGCAGTGTCTAGCCTACCTGAAGTAAAACAACTCTCATCGAGGTCATGGGGAGATCTTCCTGTTACCCCTTATAGGAAGATGGTTATGTGGAAATAGGTTATGCTCTAATTAAAAACATAAAGCCATATGTTAGAGTTTAGTTTTAGGTCCACATTCTGTGTTTAGTTTTAATTCCACATTCCTGTGTGCCAGTCAGTACAAGAAGGTGGTATCATGATTCTGTAAGGATGGCCCCTAGAATTAAATCTGAATTTACACGAATAGAAATGAGCCACTTCAAAGATGTCATTATATTATAAAAGATATTTGTCTACGATTTAGATCATAGGTTCACAAACTGAGGGGGCGCCCTCCTTGGGGGTCGTGAAGGCATGTCAGGGGAGGGGGCGCGAGACCAGTGGAAAAATAGCAAGATAAATTAAATATATTTAATATTATAGGAACAAACTTGATGTTGCTAATGACTTGGATTGTGTCCTTAATAAAATAAAACCTGAAATAGGCATGCTAGTGTAAAATATGCAAGCTCAAACATCCCACTAACACACTTTTCTCTTATCAGATAAAATTTAATTTAAAAATTAAAACTTGAAATGTTTTATCATGTTTCTTGTGCAACTATAAATAAATAAATAAATTGTTTTCTATATATGTAATATTCGGTTCTTTTTGCCCATACCATTTATTTATTGCGTAAATTGGAGGAGGTGTGGAAGGATTTCATTTCAAGAGGAGGGGGCGTGGTACCCAAGGGTTTGGGAACCCCTGATTTACATAAAAGCTTAGATTACAATTTCTGCGGCGTTGCTGTGTTTTTGACTACAAATGATAAAATTAACTTGTTCAACAATAATTTACTTTTCATAACTAACGGCTGCTATACGGTGATGTGTAAAATGGCAATATACTGTAATTTAAACCATAATACTAAAAATTGTGGTTAAAACAACATGACTAAAGCCTTTGGTTATGTTTCTGAGAAATCTAGCCTTTACAGAATGAGTCATCTGTTTCCGACTTCACGCTTCAGATATTTTTTACAGGCTTTTATTTTGGTGTGACGGGCTGGACAACGGTTCTATTTTTAATTAGAAATAATTTTTTAACCAATGCATTAGCAATTTGACATACAGATGTGTTATCGAGGACAATATACTGCTGGAACATATGATTTTATCTTAAAATTAAGGAAGGAAAAGTGCAACCTAAAATTTTGTAACCGCCCGCTTCCCAAACTCTCACTAAGCTTAAAATTCACACAATTTATCCATCTCCGATGACGATTCTTGTGTCAGTCATAAAAATAAAAGGTCTGGAAAGAGCAAAAATAAATTATAATAACAGCAAAACACTCTAGCAAGAATAGAATGTCTTGTGATTGCCAGGAACATTTGAAATTTATTACGAATAAAACCATAAGTAGGAGACTCGTAATAATACTTGTGGGTATATTTTGATATAAAGGCCTTCAAATCATAAGTCTTTCATTTTTTTTTTGTATGAAATTTAATAAAATATTCTCTACAGTTTTAGACTTTTTGTTTGTCATAAAATTCCAATATTCCTGACATTATTATGTTGGACATAGATCACTTTAAAATTAACGTTTTTTAATTGTATTTTTAAATATAACTAACATTTATTTGATTGTATCTATTAGAATTAAATAATAACTATATAACAAGTTTATTTGTATTTAACAAGTTATAACAAACTCTTACACGTATATTGTAAAATTATTTTCATTGGCCATGTGTGAATCAATGTTTTTGTAACTGCTTTACACAGTCCGTTGTGAAAACATAGACAGTAGCTTTGCCATCTCTTGCGCAACATATAGTAATTTAATATAATATAAACCGACCGACAGTAGGCCTGCAACAGAATTGAGGGTTCTTATTCTATAGCTGGTCGGGTTGTGGGTAGACATAGTTTTCCTTCATTGCCATAGTTTTTCTTTATTCTCAGTATTAGGTGATTATTATTTCTTTTCCTTACTTCTCCCAAAGTCCATCTACCCTTCCTCAGCCTTCTCCCAAGAGGTACAACGGGTTTATACCGCGGGTAGAGCATAGATCTGTTTCAGGTAAGCGACTCTGCTCACGAGATATATTGCCTCTACATATCCTTTACCGGAGGGCATTACTAACGTTCCTTAATCCTTTATATGTCCCCAATACTAATATTTGACATACAGAACCTGTTATTCCGAGATTTAATTTTTAATCGTGCTATCAAATGTTATATTTCCTCCTAACCTGACAGAATGTTATCTTTCTTCCCAGCATGATAGAATGTGGGCTTTCATCCTAGACTGAAATATTGTTAACTTTCTTTCTAAACTGCTAGAAAGTGAGTTCTTTTTCCAGTCTGGCAGATTGTTAGCTCTCCTCCTAACCCGAAAAAATGTAAGCTGCCATACCAGCCTGATAAATAGTAAGCTTTCCTCCTAATCTGCCAGTATGTAAGCTTCCCTTATTAACACACCATACTACATAACATAAAGTTAGTTTTCTCACAGCCTGATAGAGTGTGAGCTTTCCTCCTAACCTGCCAGTATGTAAGCTTTCCTTATTAACACACCATACTACATAACATAAAGTTAGTTTTCTCACAGCCTGATAGAGTGTGAGCTTTCCTCCTAACCTGCCAGTATGTAAGCTTTCCTTATTAACACACCATACTACAAAACATAAAGTTAGTTTTCTCACAGCCTGATAGAGTGTGAGCTTTCCTCCTAACCTGCCATTATGTAAGCTTTCCTTATTAACACACCATACTACATAACATAAAGTTAGTTTTCTCACAGCCTGATAGAGTGTGAGCTTTCCTCCTAACCTGCCAGTATGTAAGCTTTCCTTATTAACACACCATACTACATAACATAAAGTTAGTTTTCTCACAGCCTGATAGAGTGTGAGCTTTCCTCCTAACCTGCCAGTATGTAAGCTTTCCTTATTAACACACCATACTACATAACATAAAGTTAGTTTTCTCACAGCCTGATAGAGTGTGAGCTTTCCTCCTAACCTGCCCGAATGTTAATTTTTTTTTCTTACCTGACAGTATGTGGACTTCCTAACCTGCTAGGATGTGAGCTCTCATTCCACCTGAAAGAATGTAGGCTTTCTTAACCTGCCAGAATGATAACTTTCCTTCTAACTTGCGAGAATGTGAGCTTTCACCCCAGCTGAAAGAATATAAGCTCTCTTAACCTGCCAGAATGTTAACTTTCCTTCTAACCTACGAGAATGTGAGCTTTCACCCCAGCCCTGAAATATTGTTAACTTCTAACCTGTTTGTATGTGAACTATCAACCCAGTCTTACAGAATGTCAACAGTTTGTGATTACCATTAACGCGTGCAGTCGCGTAGATGAAGCTAGAGCGTCTGTCGCTAAATATGCTGTTTTATGATCTTAATATTTCGCAAAACACGGCTAAGCGGCAGTGCTTCAAGTAGGCCAACGCATTACTGCTAATTGTTAGTCCTAGTGGAGACTCTTGCATAAAGGTGTGCCTTAGCACGCTCACACCTTGCGTACAGGACACCTGCACGCAGAGTTGCAGCACGCTCCCACCAGTGGGCATGCGCGCGCCGTGCGTCCACACTGAAACTATTGGGTAAGACCAAATGGAAATAGTTTACCTATTGCTAGGAATGAGGTAGTTTGGTTACGAGTCTCTGAGGGTCACTTTTACGAGTAAATTTTGGTCGTCATTAAAAGGAATCTGGATGTATTGCTGATTTCATACATACCCTCCTTTATATTCGTATTTTATAATAAGGAGTGATGGGTAGAAATTCCTTTATGACTCCAAAAAAGGGCGTACAGTCCTGCCTATATAATAGCAGTCGTCCTCTATGTTTTACATCTGTAAGAATAACACTGGCTATTTTAAAGCTATTCATAAATACTAACATTCAATTCAATTCCAAGTTTATGTCTTTCATTTATCCTCCTATTGTAGATATTGACGCCAGTTTTTATTGCTCCTGGCGCTACAGACGGCGGCTTTCTAAACCAAGCACTACCAGAAGAGTTTACATTTGACTGTAAAACCCCTAACATTTATTTTCCCGATTGGTTCCAGTTTAGTTCTTTACTTTTGCGCAAGACCTTATTGTTATCCTCTAGTTAACTTGTTCGCCTTCATAACGTCGTTTTTTTTAAGTTTTCGTGTTTTCATAATTCCAATTGGAATCAGTTAAGAACTGTTGTCAAACTTGGACTAGAACAATGCTGTTACCCTCTAGTTTACATATTCGCTTTCATAACCTTTGTTTTTTCCTACATTAAATCCATTGTTTACATGATCATTACTTTATTCTTTCCTTATTGTAACTGGATCCAGGTGAATATCTTTTACCAAGAACAGTTGGGTTATCCTACAGTATGTTGGTTCTCTTTCTTTGCTATTGTATGAATATTTATTAAAGGCCCTCGAACTGTCCACTCTCCTAAAATAATCCTTACAGCCGTGTGTGGGTAGTGAACAGTTGAGGATGTGTGAAGATGTCTAATCCCTTGACGTGAATGAAATCCTTATGTTGATACAAACGCCGATTAATTAGGCCCCTCCACCTTATAACCCCGCTTTCGTGTTCCTGGGCTAACGTCTAAAAGGTTTAAATTTAGAAAACGCCTGCCCCAAAACTGCGAACAACGCGTCGGTTCATCGCCTAACGCCATCGCTACATTCACCCATCCAGTTTTCTAAATTGACTCTGATTGGTTAAATTAGATAGATGCCGTCTGGCCGAGTCCCACGGTTGGCTAAGCCAGTAATAATGGCGTTCATGTTAACATCTGTTTATGTAATTGCAGTAACAGATGCTAAATTAGACACATGTGGCAGGAAAGCCAGATCTAGAGATAGGTCGGGTATTCGGTAAAAAACGACATCAGTGGGTGTGTTTTGGAAGTGTCTTCAAGTGATACGTGAGAACTCAAGTTCCCATATCATGTAACATTTTACAAATTGAACTGCAGATTTGTTTACATCAATTGTATGGGTTTTTCTTGGTTACGTTTTTTTAAAAAAAATTATTGAGGAAAAAGATTTTACAAAAGAAACTTAGAAAAAGCTAAGGGAAAGTTTGGTGGCCATAATAGGAGCATCATACGTTACTAACCCCTGGATATCAGGTTGAAATCCTGAAGGAAGTCGGAATGAGAACGTAACGAATAATGGAGAAGGATAAAATTATCCTGTTTCCTTCAGGAGTGAGCTAATGTATTGGGAATAATCAAGAACCAAGCAGAGAGTGGAAAGTGAAAGGCAGACGTAGGGATAGAGCGAGGTAGACAAAGAGAGCAAGAGGAGAAACAGAGAGGCTTAAACAGATTGGCAGACAGAGAAAGAGAGAAACGTAGACATAGGGATATAAAGAGAGAGGGAAGAGTGAATTGCAGGCGTAAGGATGGACAGAGAGGTAGAGTAAGAGAGACGCGCACATACGGAGGAAAAAATATACACACAGATGGACAGACTCACAGACAGAGGAAGATAGGGAGACATAGACCGAGACAGACAAACAAAAAGAGTAGGAAGAGAAATAGAGGATCGACAGACTGAGAAAGAGAGAAATGTAGACAGAGGGATATAATGAGAGAGAAAAGAGTAAATTGCAGGCGTAAGGGTGGACAGAGAGGCAGAGAAAGAGAACGATACATACAGATAGAGGAAGAATCATACACACAGAGGGAGAGACTCGCAAACAGAAGGAGATAGGGAGACCGACAGGCAGAGGGAGAAACACAGGAGAAGGATGGAAGAAAAGAGAGATACAGATAGACAGACAGAGGGAGAGAAACACATGCAGTTGGAAGGAAAGACAGAGAGAGGGGGGGGGGTCTTTCATTGAAATGATACCGAAATGAAAACAATTTGTAAATAAAAGGCAAGAGTCATTAAAGCATCAGACTGAAAACAATACATAAGTAAATTTGAACAAGAACATTATATGTTTGAAATGACCATAAAATCTAGTTGAACAACATAGTGTTCTAACATTCAATAGTCTACCTCAATATTTTCTGAACAGGTTCGGATAAGTTTGGAACAATATGTTATCACAATATAATTGTCATGAATTTTTGCATTCAGCTGTTGAGGAAAGAAATACAGCTTCTCTGTGTTCTGTAGAAACTTTTGCAAAGGAAAAGTGTGATGAATTATATTTTGATAATTTTTTGCGTACTTGTTTTGAATGACGGCTCGTCAAATTAGGTTCGTGCTTCTGGAAAATTATAATTAACGTGATGCAAGCTCGTAGTCACTGACCTGAAACTCTCGTTGTCTAGTGCTTTAAATATTAAGTTTATTTTTCAATTCAGTTATTTAATATTTCAACTACTGTCAAGTTGTTAAAATTTTTTAGTTTGTTTTGGAGTTTTAATTTATAATTCGGTGAGTTTTTCCCCGTCAACTCACCAGTTTTTTTGGCCTTCATTGACACTCAAGTTCGTCTCTTAGAGATATTCTTCCCATAACTTGTAACTATGTGAACGAAATTCGTTTTCTGATATTTTTTAAAACTCCATTCGCTCTCTGGGGCCAGGGGTACTCACCATTTTTCAAATATCTTGGTAATTTATCAACAGAAGATAATTCACTTTAGGGGTACTCACCATTTTTCAAATATCTTGGTAATTTATCAACAGAAGATATTTCACTTTAGGGGTACTCACCATTTTTCAAATATCTTGGTAATTTATCAACAGAAGATATTTCACTTTAGGGGTACTCACCATTTTTCAAATATCTTGGTAATTTATCAACAGAAGATATTTCACTTTAGGGGTACTTACCATTTTTCAAATATCTTGGTAATTTATCAACAGAATATATTTCACTTTAGGGGTATTCACCATTTTTCAAATATCTAGGTAATTTATCAACAGAAGATATTTCACTTTAGGGGTATTCACCATTTTTCAAATATCTTGCTAATTTATCAACAGAAGATATTTCACTTTAGGGGTATTCACTAATTTTCAAATATCTAGGTAATTTATCAACAGAAGATATTTCACTTTTTTATACACTTTTATTTGAAAATGTTTAACTATAGAAATTTTGTTTGTGTTTGCTTTTGATGTTTTATTTGACATTATTACATTCGCTACGAAGTCTACATGAATCCACCTACTCACGGCTTCCCTGATTCACAACACCGCCAGAGGGTCATCCTATCTATATCCCGCACCTCCTTAGTTTGCGCTGTGTCTCAGACAACTGTGACAGAGTTGGCGAGATGTTTGTGTACAATTAGCAGCTCTGCTTTGTCAACATTTGTTCACAGCTGCCAAGGCTTGCACTTGCAGTGGCAAGTAAATGTCTTTGTTGAGGCTGATTGTTGCGGTTCGGTGGCGAGCTCGTTAGTCTTCGAGGATTTTTCACTTCATTAAGAAACGCTCGAACATTCCGTTCCTAGTAGTAGTGTTACTAGATGTTACACTAGTAACGTTCCTTGGGGAAATACGTATCAGTGACGAGTAATCGGGATCAGAACGCAGTACTGTAGTTTCAATCAGTGACGAGTACACGTGATCGGAACGCAGTACTGTAATTTCAATCAGTGACGAGTACACGTGATCGTAACGCAGTATTGTAGTTCCAATCAATGACGAGTACACGTGATCGGAACGCAGTACTGTAGTTTCAATCAGTGACGAGTACACGTGATCGGAACGCAGTACTGTAGTTCTAATCAGTGACGAGTACACGTGATCGTAACGCAGTATTGTAGTTCCAATCAATGACGAGTACACGTGATCGGAACGCAGTACTGTAGTTTCAATCAGTGACGAGTACACGTGATCGTAACGCAGTATTGTAGTTCCAATCAATGACGAGTACACGTGATCGGAACGCAGTACTGTAGTTTCAATCAGTGACGAGTACACGTGATCGGAACGCAGTACTGTAGTTTCAATCAGTGATGAGTACACGTGATCGTAACGCAGTATTGTAGTTCCAATCAATGACGAGTACACGTGATCGGAACGCAGTACTGTAGTTTCAATCAGTGACGAATACACGTGATCGGAACGCAGTACTGTAGTTCCAATCAGTAACGAGTACACATGATCGGAATGCAGTATTGTAGTTTCAATCAGTGACGAGTACACGTGATCGGAACGCAGTACTGTAGTTCTAATCAGTGAGGAGTACACGTGATCGGAACGCAGTACTGTAGTTCCAATCAGTGACGAGTACACGTGATCGGAACGCAGTACTGTAGTTTCAATCAGTGACGAGTACACGTGATCGGAAGGCGGTACTATAGTTCCAATCAGTGACGAGTACACGTGATCGGAACGCAGTACTGTAGTTCCAATCAGTGACGAGTACACGTGATCGGAATGCAGTATTGTAGTTTCAATCAGTGACGAGTACACGTGATCGGAACGCAGTACTGTAGTTCTAATCAGTGAGGAGTACACGTGATCGGAACGCAGTACTGTAGTTCCAATCAGTGACGAGTACACGTGATCGGAATGCAGTATTGTAGTTTCAATCAGTGACGAGTACACGTGATAGGAACGCAGTACTGTAGTTCTAATCAGTGAGGAGTACACGTGATCGGAACGCAGTACTGTAGTTTCAATCAGTGACGAGTACATGTGATCGGAACGCAGTACTGTAGTTTCAATCAGTGACGAGTACACGTGATCGGAAGGCGGTACTATAGCTCCAATCAGTGACGAGTACACGTGATCGGAACGCAGTACTGTAGTTCCACTCATTAGAACTCCAAATCACTTTTACTAAATCTTAATCACTTTACTTTAATCGAAGAAAACATAAATTATGTTGCTATTCTATCCGATTCGATTTGTTCGCTTTCGTGTATTTTTCCGATGAGTTCGATTATTGAACTATTAAGCTAAAAATACGACATCGTTTACAAATAGAATGAATTGTAACAGTCGTCTTGACTCCAGTGGGCTGTGATCAATCATTTATCTCGCCGAGTCATCGGAATTAGGAGAGCCGTGGGCGCGGCAGGGTAGGAATCTGATGCATCTCAGTTCAGCGTGACGAGTCAAACGTCAGAAGGGAATATTTTGTTTTGTGACTGAACGTGAAGTGAGCTGAGAGTAAAAGGTAGAATTAAATATTTTACTTGTTTTTATGTTTCACGTATCAGTCAAATTAACAATTTTCGATGGTAAATAACGAAATAACTCCTTGGATCAAGGGACATAAAGAAGGTCATTGCGTGACGTATGCAGGGCAGTAAACTTACAACTAACGGTGATGTAATGAATAATTATTTTCTCCTCCTGTGTTGGAAGAATGATGGTGAAATCAGTTTGAGTAAAGAACAGAAATAGGCTCTCTTTCTTGTAATAAAAATGAGATAAAATTCCGCGTACATGCTTGTTTACCGAGAAAGTTATCCAAGCGTTAAAATCTCTTGAAGAAAAAAGGATAAGGGACGGAGATTAGGTGCGGTGAAGGTAAATCAAGAAGGGGTGTGGAGCTTTTCTTATACCTGCACGAATAAGGGTTTGTTAGACATGCTCTTTTTGGTTGTCTGTTTTTCACCTTAGAAGCAAGATCTGTACATAGGTCTTGGCTAGCTATGAAGAAGACAATGATTTAGTCAGTCTACCAGTCCCCCATCATGTAGGCAGAGGATTGGATCGGTTGGCGCTGTCCACACGGCCTATGCGCCCTACACTAGGAAGCTCTTAGTATTCCGCTTCACTCATTACCTAGAACGCATAATAGTATTATAAAGAAGAACATATACAAATAATAAGGTAAACATTATTATAAGCTCCGACGGAAGTAGAATTTAATTCAGGCTTTGTTACCCTTTTTAGTTGTGGCGACACATCTGGTCACTTTATGTAAACATGTCATATGTCATAATTGAAATAATTAAACGTAAATTAGAATAGAAAGTAGAAGATGTTTTGTAAATATTTAGTACGAAATGAGTCTTTGCAACGTGTTGAGAAGGATTGTAGGTAAACGTGTTGGAAACAAAAGAAGCGAACTAACGGTCAGATGTTGGGATTTTTACCTTTTCCTTTGTAGTTAAATATTGCTCGAGTAAGAGTAAAAGTAAGAAAGTAAAATGTGTAGATAAAAATAGTTTTTATGCATCCATGTCAAGCATTAACTAGAAGCCTTACCACTTTGTATAATAATAGAGATAATTCTCTAGTAAACAAGTGTGCGCTTAATTAAAGGACTTCAGTAAAGTGACTTCCGAAAAAGTCGGCAATAAGTTTTAAAAATTTGTTTTTTCAGAATTTTTTAAATTTATTTTATTTTTTCTGATTTTTTATTTGTTATTTTTTTTTATTCTTAGTTTTGGTTTTATAGTACTGTTTGTACTTAGACACAAACTGGATAGTAGAGTAACAGCCTACTTTAATAATTTGTCCGCTGTTTTTGGCCCATAAAAACAACGAATTTTATATATCTTTTTTATACTACGAGTATAACTGTTATCATTCTATATTTACTTAGGGCCTTAATCCTTTGTTCAAAGTGGATACAGCTGGTTGAATCCTTACTTCAGCAAATTCTTTTTCCTTAGCGTTTAAGGTGTACAGTTCGGGTTTAGAGTAAACGTTATGGAAATTTGCCTACAGCATTTTTTTTTCGAGTACACGAAACCAATATGAAACAGTTGGTTTAGCTTTTTTAGTTTTACCTTTTCTTTGTCAAAAACCTTTATTGAAAATTTTGTTTTTCAACATTTGTGGTCCTTATTCTTTTATTATTTAAGTGCGGTTTTTTTATATGCATTGTTTTTTTTTAATAATATAGTCTATAATTCACATTTACTAATAAAGCGTTTGGAAGGAAGAAGAGAAGAACTAATGGTTGCTTAAAAAACAAAACCTGTAATTAATGATTACAAGGTCCTGTTTATAAAATCTTTCCAAATTTTACTCAAATGAAGGCTTATCATTTTCTGGAAATATTGCACAATACCTACTTTGAGATTGCATCTGGTTTGTTACGGTTTCGGTTAATTAACAAGGTAACAGCAGAGCCAACCGCTGGCATCAGCTTCCCGTTCCGTCATTGACGGCCGGAAGTGATGAAGCAATTGTGTCACATCCTCTTGCTAACTGGGACCGAAGGCCGAATTCATCGAAATCTCTTAGCGCGCATTAGCTACTGTGTGAGGGTATTGCACCCTTGTTTGTACCATGTCCTTATATTGCAAGTGAATGTCCTTATTGTTACTTGAAATATTTTGTTGTGATACGACTCGATAGAGGTAAAATAATAATCGTTGTAATAATAAGCAAATTTAGGGGCAAATTATTATATTTCCTAAACTTAGTGCATTTACTGTTTTAGAAATTTGTGTGTTCGTTTTATTGACAATGGCCTATGAATATTTGGCCCAAAGCCAATCGCTTTTCGCGTATTAGTTACCAGCTTTGAATAGAGATGTGTACAGTAGGCTATATCTCTTGTTTACACTACTGTATTACCAATCCCGAATTAAAGTCACTTGTTTTAATCTACAAAGAGTTGAACGGTAGGGCGTAACAGAAACCTATGCAACTTTTGCCGTAACAAAAAGCCGTCGAAATGGTACCACGCGAACCTACGAAGGTTTTATAAAATATGAATACAATATGCATAAATCATGGATAGATCTGTATGTTGGTTAGAGGTATTGGGGCATTCATATTGCTTCAGAAGATTTGCTGTATCTTTGAGCGAACAACACAAGGAAGGTCAAAACTGGCGTAAAAAGGAAACGTGCAAAATCACGTCCCTGAGACAGAACACTATCGAGGTCACAGAGGCACGTTTACTCTCAGTGTCGACTTATATGTTATTTTGACGTAATATGGGCGGATCTCTCTCGGATCAAAGACTTCGGACGAATATAGTAAATAAAATATTTGTTGATTCCATCTTCACGTGAGCTACTAGTTTTCACTGAACACTTGTAAATATTTACAAACTTGCCTATAGTAGCACTTATATTTGTTGAGGACGGCCGTTTCGGGACCTACGTAAACCTTGAGATCAGTTACGGTTTGAGATGACAAGTGTTTAGTAAATTAAATGTAGAAAAGTATTTTGTTAGCCAAGGTTGAAGATGGTGCTGCAGGGCTTGTTACAAAATCAAGAACTATTACGCGGTTGCCAAGTTTCTATGTGTAGTTATTTGTCTACACAACGTGAAAGTGTATTCTTCTCATAGTGGTAATGCAGGGTCAACAAATTTCCAAATATTTATCTAATTTAAATTCGATTATAAATTTTCGTATGGTAAATGTTCAAATGTTTTAAAAATTAAGGTTCTGAATTAGTTATATTTTTTGTATATTTAAATTTCATTTTCTGGCATATTAAGATTTTATATTCGAAATATGACTTGTGACCGTCGTATCTCGATAATTTCTCCCTTATTTCATTGCACAAAAACTCTAAAAATTATTCAGCAACGAATATTGATATTATTTTGCGTCGAACACATTCTACATTTAACTGTTTCTTTAAAGCTGTATCTACTTGCTGCCGTACAAAAACCGTCAGATGATTTGTTCTAACGATTTCGTATAACCCCTCATTACATCCGGCTCCATTCCATAAACCGTGTTTTTTCTATTGTCCCTTATTCTATTGTTCAGTTTTTCTACTGTTCACGTACATCTCCAATTGTTCCCATCGTTTTAACGAGCTGTAAATCACGTCCGTTTCGTTCTTTAGATGTATTTCTTACCACAGACATTTTCTTTCGCTTCTCACTTTCTCTTCTGAATTATTAAAACTGCCTTAACATGTAAGTAGATTAGGCAAATTAGTCGGTTTTCGGAAAACATGATTGCCCTAAAGGGGAATTTCATGTCGCCATACTCATTCCTCCGAGCCTTCCGACCTTGATACTTTTGATTACGTAATCATCACTTACACTTTAACGTACTCAAACAAGTCTTACTTGGTATATTTGCGAGTCGACCTTCGAATGCTTATTATTTAAAGTGTTCTCATTTTCAAGCTTTTTTAAAGACGGGAATGTGTAGTAGGAGGGAAGACTCATGCTATTCCGATAGCGAGCAGTTCTAAACATTTTATTCTTTCTAGTTTTCCCGACAGGAATTTTTATGATCTAATTTTTACCTAATTCCGCTTATACTACCCGAAATCTTATTATTACTACATCGTTAGCAGTGTAGGAGTGGGTAGTCACAGAATGTTCCCGTTAGCTAGAGGGATATTCTACCCGCTTGAGCTATCTTTCCTCAAGAGCCTACCAGATCGAGATAGTTTCAAGTCCTTATATTCGCTCTACCTATAGTCAACAATATCCTATCTCTATATTTTTCATCTCACTTTGAAGGAGGGATAGCCACACACGGTATTACCACCCCCTCCGACAGTGAGCTATCTTGCCTCAAGAGCCTACCAAACCGTTATAGTTTCAAGTCCTTACATTCGTCCTATCTATAGTCTACAATATCCTATCTCTATATTTTTCATCTCACTCTGAAGGAGGGATAACCACACACGGTATTACGCCCCCCCCCCCCCGGACAGTGAGTTGATTTTGCCTCAAGAGCCTCACAGACCGGGATAGTTTCAAGTCCTTATATTCGCCCTACCTATAGTCTACAATATCCTATCTCTATATTTTTCATCTCACTCAGAAGGAGGGATAGCTACACACGATATTACCAACCCCTCTCCGACAGTGAGTTATCCTTCCTCAAAAGCCTACCAAACCGCAATAGTTTCAAGTCCTTATATTCGTCCTACCTATAGTCAACAATATCCTATCTATATATTTTTCATCTCACTCTGAAGAAGGGATAGCCACACACTGTGTTATCCCCCCCCCCCGACAGTGAGTTATCCTTCCTCAAAAGCCTACCAAACCGCAATAGTTTCAAGTCCTTATATTCGTCCTACCTATAGTCAACAATATCCTATCTATATATTTTTCATCTCACTCTGAAGAAGGGATAGCCACACACGGCATTACCACCCGCCTCCGACCGTGAATTATCCTTCCTCAAAAGCCTACCAAACCGTAATAGTTCAAGTCCTTATATTCGTCCTACCTATAGTCAACAATATCCTATCACTAGGCCCATATTTTTCATCTCACTTTGAAGGAGGAATAACCACACACGGCATTACCACCCCCCTCCGACCGTGAGTTATCCTTCCTCAAAAGCCTACCAAACCGTAATAGTTTCAAGTCCTTATATTCGCCCTACCTATAGTCTACAATATCCTATCTCTATATTTTTCATCTCACTCTGAAGAAGGGATAGCCACACACGGCATTACCACCCGCCTCCGACCGTGAATTATCCTTCCTCAAAAGCCTACCAAACCGTAATAGTTCAAGTCCTTATATTCGTCCTACCTATAGTCAACAATA
The DNA here is from genome assembly GCA_036971475.1 of Prosapia bicincta. NCBI lineage: Eukaryota > Metazoa > Arthropoda > Insecta > Hemiptera > Cercopidae > Prosapia > Prosapia bicincta. Next base: position 243,689,185 of record JBAIZL010000001.1, read on the forward strand.
TCCTATCACTAGGCCCATATTTTTCATCTCACTTTGAAGGAGGAATAACCACACACGGCATTACCACCCCCCTCCGACCGTGAGTTATCCTTCCTCAAAAGCCTACCAAACCGTAATAGTTTCAAGTCCTTATATTCGCCCTACCTATAGTCAACAATATCCTATCTCTATATTTTTCATCTCACTCTGAAGGAGGGACAGCCACACACTGTATTACCACCCACCCCGACAGTGAGCTATCTTGCCTCAAGAGCTTCACAGACCGGGATAGTTTCAAGTCCTTATATTAGCCCTACCTATAGTCAACAATATCCTATCTCTATATTTTTCATCTCACTCTGAAGGAGGGATAGCCACACACTGTGTTATCCCCCCCCCCCCCGACAGTGAGTTATCCTTCCTCAAAAGCCAAACCAGTATAGTTTCATAACCCTAATTCAACCCGGGATACAATTATAGTTAGTTATTTTATTAACAACAGGCGTTAATTTACCTTGAAGCGAGACAAGGAGTTATGTTTGGCACCACGTCATGGAGTATTCATATTTTTTGTACACACTGATTTCACCCTAGAAACACAATCCCGTTACGATAAGAAGAGTAAATCTTGTAATTACACCCCCCGCCTACCCTATTCCTAATCTCTTTCATAAATTTTGTTCCTTATAAAATCAAGAACATGCCGTCATGTGAGCATTATTTTGAAAACTAAGAAATAGAAGAAATGTGAATTGTCACATCTATGTAAATTAACATATTTTCTAACATGATACATCTCAATACTTGGAAATTGTATATAGTACATCCTGAATCCTCCATGCTTACGTCATAGTGTTGAGCCTATAATAACACGCAATACTCGAAGAGTCTTGGCGGCCGCTCAACGCAAACAATCGGCAATATCAAGGTCGCCGTCTAAACGTGCTAGTGGTTTTATTTTGCAGCAGTAAGCGAAGGTAAACCGCTCGGAGAAGAGCGTTTCGCGCATGCGCAGTCTGCATGCCAATATCGCGGTGAGCACGAGTAATGTCGGTAATTCTACGCAACTATTTGGGGGAGGGAATGAGTTGAAGGCGCGGGCGGGGTACAGATTCCTTTGTTTGGGGGAACGGCTTCAAATATTCGATCGTCTCCTGTCTCTCCAGGCGAACGTGTGAACTATCTATCCAAGTTGTTGATTCATTTAAACTTTGAAGTGAACTGTTTTCGTAGAGTGTAAGAAAAGGAACAATTCGTAAATACAAAAAAATCATTAAAAAAATATCTCATTTATAAAATAACACAAAACCTCAGCAAAATCCATGGCGCCTCAGGAACTAACTCGAGGCGAACGTGTGAACTATCTATCCAAGTTGTTGATTCATTTAAACTTTGAAGTGAACTGTTTTCGTAGAGTGTAAGAAAAGGAACAATTCGTAAATACAAAAAAATCATTAAAAAAATATCTCATTTATAAAATAACACAAAACCTCAGCAAAATCCATGGCGCCTCAGGAACTCACTCCAGGCGAACGTGTGAACTATCTATCCACGTTGTTGATTCATTTAAACTTTGAAGTGAACTGTTTTCGTAGAGTGAAAGAAAAGGAACAATTCGTAAATAAAAAAAATATCATTAAAAATATATCTCATTTATAAAATAACACAAAACCTCAGCAAAATCCATGGCGCCTCAGGAACTCAAATTATCACAATATGATAGTTTATCTGATTAGGACTAATATTCTAAGTCCTCCAAGATATCATCGAGAGGATCGCTTGAAGTTACAACCGACATCAGTATTATCCTTTTTAAATAACCCGATTATAGGCTATTGGTCATTTCTATCTTCAACCTGTGATATTTATTTAGTCGTATACACTTTTAAGTAAACACGTTTCGGTCTAAATGAGGGTTGTTACATTGTCACAGTCTGTGAGGATAGGATGGAGCGGTCATTATGTTTGTCCGCATCGCCTGTCCTTAAATAAGCAAGAAGTCATTTTCGGTTTTAGTTAATTAGGAAATGTGTCTCCTGAAACGACAATGTTCAATTAGATCGAAAATAATTTGTTTAAAATATATTGTTTGCAATAAAATTATTGGCGAGAAAACCCAATAATAACTATTATTACGAGTTACTTAATATTAAAGCCTTATGTACCTTTCGATGACTATGTCATCATCATCATCAATAATTTACAATTGTATTCTAGATTGTAATTTTGTTACAGGACCCTTTGATGATAATGACATGGTTATCGAAATGTGCATAAGTGTTTAATCTTAAGTAACTATTAGTTAGTAATTAGTTATTTTTTTATTACTTGTAATATTGGGATTATTGTCAATATTTTTATTTGTATTGTATATATTATATAAAACTGGGATCTTTATATTGTATAAAATGTATTAATGTTAAAGTGTATAAACAAGATTATAATCGTTCCTTACAAAACAGTAACTCTTGAAATGTTTTAATGTCCTTTTTGCACGATTTCTTGTAAATAGCAGAACGTAGATTTGGAATGTCTTATAACGCGGTAAAATTTCAATATACAGTATGGAATAATGAATATAACAGTAGGCTATCGACTTTGAAGGGATGCTTATATAACACCTCCAATGAAATTCGCGTCCAGTAGGTCATAAAGTACCCATTCATGTGTATATTTTTTATACATATTTTAAACTAATTGAATTCCATCACATTTTGTTCAAGCTTTGGAGTGGCCTAATGACAAAAGTAAATTACTGTTGTTTAGGCGTGTTTAAAATCAGCTCAAACGGCATCTTAATCAGCATCGTAATTTTTTGGTTTTTCAAGTTATATTTCTGGAATTCCAATAATTGTAAATTGCTATTGATTGTCAATTTAAGTTTTAGTCCAGTTATTCAAGCTTTTGGAGGTAAGTTATTGCTTTATAACTTGTCCCATTACCACAGATGAATATTTAAACTGGGCGGGATTTTTCATATTTTTATTTAAGGAGACCACGACATAAAATTGTATGCATTAATGTACTTTTCACATTAAAATAAACGGAAGCTTATTACCTTAAAAATACACGATACAGGTTTTAATTTTGTTGTTCATAGGGCATCATCCCTGCATATTTAAGGGCGGGGGGAGAATATACATAAATAGATAAGTCAAAGATAAGGGATGGTACCGAGACTAATTGGACAGTCATGGCTTGGAAGGATAATTGGACAATCACGTACTTCTTTGAAGTACACATGCTAAAAATTCGAAGGTCCTGTTTCGTTTAATCTGACTGTACTCGGAATTAAATTTTTATTTAATGCGCACGCGCAAAATCTCTTTCCCTGCTTGCAATGAATGAGATGACGTCATCATCTCCCCTCTTGGTTAACATTGTTAACAAATATTTGCCGCTCGATACTTTCCATTTCAGTGCCAGTTGTATTCTACTGTAAATGTAATGGGAGATGTCAGAGGTCGGCAGTAGCGGTCAGTGAACTTTGGCCCCTGATTTAGAAAGTGTCCGGCGACCCATTATCGGAACGCTATTTGGTCATGTCGGATGAGATATCGGAGCGTCTCACGGAAAGACAAGTGTCGTCTAGTAGCATCATGACGTCACGATCGGGGAAACACCTTTGTGCGGTTTATAACGTCCTTATAGTGAGGGTGCATTTGGTATGACGTGGCTCTGTTGTGGAGTAAATCTGGACTTGAATGAAGATAAAGAAGGCGAATATGTACACAGGGCTACTCTGTGCCATGCCTGATGATAACTTGTGAATAAATTGCAAATTATACCAAATTAACGGTAAGGACAAATAGTTCGTACCCTCGCACGTAGCGCTTTCGCCACTACTAGTGAGAATAATTAAAAACAAATATGCCTACTCATATAATATGCCTATTCATATATACACTTTCTCTCTCTTTCTCTCTCTCTCTCTCTCTCTCTGTGTGTGTGTGTGTGTGTGTGTGTGTGTGTGTGTGTGTGTGTGTGTGTGTGTGTGTGTGTGTGTGTGTGTGTGTGTGTGTGTGTGTGTGTGTGTGTGTGTGTGTGTGTGTGTGTGTGTGTACACACACACACACACACACACACACACACACACACACACACACACACACACACACACACACACACACACACACACACACACATACATACTCCCTCTCCCTCTCTCTCTCTCTCTCTCTCTCTCTCTCTCTCTCTATATATATATATATATATATATATATATATATATATATATATATATATATATAGAGAGAGAGAGAGAGAGAGAGAGAGAGAGAGAGAATGTGTGTGTGTGTGTGTGTGTGTGTATAATAAATTAAAAATATTTCAAAAATAGGAATACTTTTAATGCATATAGGATTAATAGTTCATATATAATATTTATGTTCATATAGAATGAATAATATATGCATTAAAAGTATTCTTGTTTTTGAAATATTTTTAATTTATTAACTATATTACAAGAAAACATATCACAATATTTAATATATATATATATATATATATATATATATATATATATATATATATATATATATATACTTTCTTAATCACAAGTTCACTTAAAGGGCTAGTTTCGGCGACGGTTTTACCATCATCAGGAGTTTAGATTATTCAGATAGTCGCCGATACTAATCTGTTTAGTAAGCTGGTGATTAGTGAGAATTTGGGTAATTTTTTTAGACGTCCAATTTTAAAAGTCTAAATGTACAGATAATGAACAATCCTGGATATAATAAAGTATTCAATCTGTTTCTACGATCAATAACATAAATCTGTTGCCAGTATTTTTGTATGTACAGTACATTAATTTCAACAAGTGAAGACAGAGTTTTCGTACCTGAATTTAAACGCATAAACAATTTTTCTACAATTTTAAATTGAATGGCTGTGAAGCGAAATATTTTCTTTGATATTACCTTGAAAATTATAGAAAGTTATTTACAGAATATCGTCACGTAATTAAAAATGTTTATTTCCGACGCGTTCAGAAATTAAGTTGATGGCGGAAATTTCCACTGCCTTGGGTTTCTATTTTCTCTGTGTTTAACGAACCAAACAACTCGTTTTAGAGATGTCTGAGGAAATTCTTTAGATTTTCGCCCTTTGACGTTCATTTTTCACCGTAACCACAAATTCTCTGCACTCTACATCCTCTCTGATCCTCTCGCTAGACTTGGCACATCTCGCCTTTCAGCGTTATTACTACGGAACTCCATCACTCTTTTTTATCACCCCTTGAATTTGTCTCGGTTTTGCTTGAAGTCTGAGTAAAACCTAGTTTTAAAAAATCCCGTTATTTCAAATTCACCCTTCAAGTCAACGCCCGGGTAGTGGGTAGACTTTTCACCCGGGTAGGGCAGGTATTTTTATGTCATCTACGCTGCCCATGGAATGCAATAACATCCCTAGTACCTGTGCGTCATCATGTCATCTTCTTTAGTTATTCCTACAAGCATCTTCCTAATCCTTCATATTATAGGTAGTGTTACGTTTTACTCGCATATCAATGACCATGAAAAGGCCAGTTCTCCTTTAGGTACGTCCCTATAATATTTTACCTTTTCTCGTACAAGGGGATATCTACCCTTCCTTTTCCTTCTCATTAGAAAAAGGAAACGGGTAGACACTTAGTCCTTAGGAAACGGGACTTTTTAGTCCTAAGTAATTCATCTTCCTTTCCTTTTCCATCTTTTTATAACGTGTAGATACCTCGGAAATTCCGAAGGACGGTAGCATTACTTGAGGTACTCTACCCTGAACACTTGGTACCACAATATCTCCCTTATATCCTTCCCAGAGGATTTTTTACGCCCCCTTCATTGATCCTACTTGTGTTCATAATCCTTTCCACTCCTTCTTTGGCGACAACGGTCACAAGCCTGCCTGAATGAACACCTTATTAAATATATCACAGCGAAATTTATCTCGTGCTTAAGGCCTCTTCAAGTCGAAGCTTGTGTGACTGGAGGTCGGTTATGCAACTACCCTCTTCAGGTCCCTCTTATATAGCGACACTATGGCGGTTGAGTGGTATAACAGATGGAACACTTAATAAACTAAAGGTCGCGGTTTCTTATTAGGGTCAAAGATTTTCAGGGTGTGCTCAATTTGTAAAAATGTGTAGTATGGGTTAACCTAGGGTAAATGGACCTCCTATCCAGGCCCTAGTGTGGCTCCTCTGTTATTTCCCAACCCTAACCTATATATTCATTACATAAAATGGGGTCGTTATTGTAAATTGTCACTCTAATTAATTATAACGATGATTTATATTGCCAATGCATTGACACCATTATTTTTTTATATCTTATTTTTACCCAAATTAAAGTAAATATAATATCTCAACTTATCTTATTAACTTCAAGGCCATTATTTTCCATTATAATTTTACGAAAACGTTAGAATTTTTTGGTCTATTGGGCATAAAATCAGAAATATTTGAAAACAAGTAATACAGTATAAACAAAATCTTTTAAATTTAATTCCTAATTAAGTCAAAAAGACAAAAATTATTTTAGTTACTTTTTATTAAATAATTACAATTAATATAATTAAAGGAACATAATGCATGCATTAAAACAGCTGTTCTTCCACATAACCTATAAAATAAAATCAGCTGTTTTATGAAATCATATGTTTTCACTTATTGAAGCCAATTTTAGACGAAATAACTATATTGCATACCTTGTCCCTTTTTTGAAAAGATTGTCTCACAAGAAACTAAAGTTAATTAATTGAATTTAATTATTGAATTAATACTTGAAAATAACCTTGATAAAATCAAGTTTCATCCACTACAAGCTAAAAGAATTAATTATATATATATATATATATATATATATATATATAATTAATTTTTTAATTAATTATATAATATAATTAATATATATATATATATATATATATATATATATATATATATATATATATATATATATATTTGACTATTATTTCTGTCTTCCCCAACATTACAATATTTTCCTCTGTTCACGCGTTTCAGAATGACTCCATAACTTAAATCCTGTTTTTGTTATGAAAGGCAGAAAAAAGTACTCAAATATATAGAAATATTCCTAACAGAAATAAAGATGAGTATATTATGAATCTAAAAAAAATTATTTGAACTTGAGTGAATGAATCAAAAGTATTTTATTAACTATTAAAAATATACAAAAAATAACAAAAATTATATAAGGAGAGTGAATTAATAGAAGGAATTGAAAAAAGGTTCTTGTCATTCACAGTATTAATTTGTAATTATAGTGTCAATTTCAGTTTGTCCCGAGCAATGCATGCAACCTTGACTAATTAGCTTATGGCGGCGGGGAAAGTGTTACAGCTGATACCAACAGTTGAGCTACAGCATTTACACGACAAAATTATTTAAACTTTTATATTCCCGTTGATTTACAAAAGCAGAACTTGTGATTAATAATTATATAAGCCATATCAAAAACATAAAAATAATATCATACTGTCACTATAATTGCTGCTGAAACAGGTTTTATAATTCTTTCAAGAGTTGTATTGACTTACTTGGTTAGAGATTTGAAAGTAGGACTGTTGGAGGACGCTCTTGCGTACGACCTTGAAATACTTCGTAGATTTGTATGCCACTGTGTGTGTAATCTGTTCTTTTTCTTCTACTTGTCGGTTGTAATAATCTCAGTTCAGTGACCTTTGTCATATGAACTTTTCTTTTTGTCGGTTCTAATAACATTAAGTTCAGTGACCTTTAAGAACGCATGTCCATGGTAGTCGTGGTACTGTACAATCAACAGTTCAATTTTTGTGTGTTATATTTAAAAGAAACTATGATATTTTAATTTTCACATTTCCTACCGTTTCTACCAGTGCCACGTTATCTTTTGTTGATTCGTTTCGGTGGACGTCCATCTGTCAGGCGTTTTTATGAACTTGTGTGAATAGGGCCATTTGTTAATGGTAATAATAGGAATGGCAAATATCTGTGACGCCTAGAATATTAATACATAACCCAGTAAAAACCTGAATGTTTGTATTGGTTCAGTATTGTATTTGTATATTGAAGTGGTCGGTCAGTTTTACTATTTTAGCTTATAACGAACGTGAGCGTTGTTAATATAGATTAGGTTAATTGTTAAAGTCGTTAATGTTACTGATGTGGTTATACACAGGATTCCGTATGTCTGCAGTAGTCTTACTCTCTGATGCGAGAAACAGTGAGGTGTCTCCCGATGGATCTAGGTTTAGGAAGACGAGTAAGAATGTACAAGTGGAGGAAAAGGGGAGGAATAATATAAAATGATGATTTCCTGACAGGCTTTCGCCCGAGTGCGAGTTAATCCTAGCCGGTTATAAGGATGTCTTCCCCTGAATTTGAGATATCCAACCGGTTCCGAAGGTCTGATTTGAAACTCGGGGGTTTGGTGCTACAGTACCGTGGTACCAGTGAATTAGAGCCAGAAAGCCTTACAGCCTGGACTTGTCACCGGCTTGTCTGTGGATAAGTGCACCAGAACCTATGGTTTTCACAACTTTTCGGGACCAGTAAAACATTCTGATCGGTCCAGTTTCCGTGAGGAGACTAACCTGACTAGTTAGTTAGGGTCAGGCACGTGCCGAGGGCAGGATCTCCAGAGTGACTTGAGTACATAACCTTACAATTACATAACTAGGGTCTGGTTCCCCAAGACCTGCTCAACCCTTGTGGCAACCAACCTCTAGCGAGCTGCCTCCGTCTCGCATGTGCATGCGGTTAGTATCCGTACGAAGCGTGAAGGAAACTGAATTGATTGGCTCATAAGCTCTATCCATAGAGAATCAGGAGGTAACGAAATGATACAGTACGGTAAGTGTCGCGCTAAGAGCGGGATGAAAAAACCTGGCAAGAAAAACTGCGACAGATCAAACAGGAACCCTGGGAGCGGAGATAGCTTATGCTAAGGGATAAAGAAGGGCATTGCCTTGCAAACTCCTTCTTAGTGAGCCTATGGTGTGAATGGCATTCCCTTCTTCTTCCGCTGCCTACTCGGAACTGAAATGGCGTGCAAATCATTCAACAAACCGCTTATCCGAAGTAGACTGCTCTCTGGCGGGCTGTGCATTCACTACCCTCCCTAAGAATATGTGCGTGGGTTGGACTAGCGTGTTGCATAGCTTATGCGTTCTACTTTAGGCTCATTTAAACGATTCTCAGTACATAATATTGTCGTTTATATGACGAAGTTTTATGTCACATCACGAATGTGACATAATTCGACAGAGATTAAAAGCAAAGGAGTGATGTATTAAGCGGAAATTAACCAGATTACAAAGACCGATCCCGCAAAGGTGGCATGAGCCGTGCTATGGATTACAGAGGAGGCTTGGTGAAATGAAACACGTTTCGAGGGGGACAGGAGGAAAGAGAAATATAAGAACAGACAAGGTTATAATTTGATGCGTTTTACATAAAACATACGCGAACTTCACATATATTTCATTTTCAAAATGGGGTTTTTAGATGTAAAACAATATTGATACATATCAATTACTTTCAGTACTATTTTGATGACAAGGACGACGGCGATTTCAAAATGTAAGGTAAATAAGGCTAACAAAAACTGATATTCTTATTCGAGAATGATTTTGCTTATCAAATATAATTGTTTGTGTTATTATTAACAATTTGGGTATTCACATATATTTAAGTTTAAATTTTATATAAAAAATCTTTCTTAAAAATTATATAACTTCGGCTCATTATTTTGTTCAATCTTAATTTTCAATGCGTAGAGTAATTATTATCATTGTAGGATTAATAATAATAACAAAGGATAAACTTTAAATTTACTTAGCAGGACTGCACAGCATAAAATTCTTATACCTTCTACTGAGACATGAGTACGAATGTAAGTACACAGGACGCAAATTGAGTACGTACTAAATAGCAAACAGTACTATATAGTATATGCTTCATATAAGTTTCGTGGAGCTTATAATGTTTTAAATATGTTTAATTATATTGTTAGGATGTTGAGTTCAAAGTAGAAAAAAAATTACAAGTTACACAAAACAAAAATAATTTAAAACGAAAGTTTAAGCTTCATTGAATTCATAATTTAATCTACTCAGGATAAAAAAAAATCTTGTAAAGACATCTTTGCATTTTGTAAATTGGTACAAAACGTGTTCATAAACTAATTTAAGGGATGCAGGATATTTAAAGACCATTTTTTGTAAAACCATTAGACAGTTTAGAAATTGTGTCAATAAATTGAAAGAAATAATTGAAATAATAATTATATGATGAAACTCCGTCACATTTTATACCAGAAAAAAAATTAAATTTGGTACGTATGTGAATGGACATCGTAACTGAACTAGGTAGAGCCTCTAACGTAGTTTAACTTTCGTTATGTCGAAATCTAAAAGATTAAATACAAGGGAAAATGTGAAATCATATTATATAATAGTGGTTTTATATATTTTTAAAATATAGTGGAGTTTTTTTAATTTTTAAAATAATTTTATTGGTTCTAAGTTTGCAAATTTTATGCATTATTTATGTTGCTTTCACATTTCTACAACTTTACCCAAAAGCAATTTTTTCCATTGGTATGTAACATCCAGATGTTCCCTATAAAAAACTGGCGATAAAAATGTACGCCTATACGAAACCTTTTAAGGAGTAGAAAACGTAAAAGAAAGTGCGTGCAGTGGGCCGTCGTTACCCACGCTCCTCTGAGATACGCAGGTTCGCACATTTCTTTGCAGACGTATAATTTTGAAACCCAGTGACACTTTAGTAATTCATGTGTGTACTCTTGTATTTGTCTCTACTAATTGTTGTTTATTTTTGTTCTAGGTGAGTGAATGCACAGTTTCTAAACAGGCTCATGTCAGTAAGTTAACATGTTGTAAAAACTTGCTTATTTGCATTATCATTGTTCGCGTCGTTCTCTTTTAAAATATATTTCCAAACCACGCCCCGTTTCATTCAAATAAAAATTGCCTTCAGTTTAAAAATCAGCTGTGCCTACTGTTACGCATAACGTTAACAAGTATTCTTCGATGCACCTTTCCTCCATGTTTAGATGAATAATCGAGTTTTTAATATTGTGTAATAATTTTCATTATAACACTTAACACACAACATCAAGAGCACAGTGGTACAACATCAAGAGCACATTGGTACAATATATTACAATGAAAATATTGAAAAGAACCCCAATACCACAAAAATAAAAAAAATAACAAATAAAATAAGTTACTTAAGATTAAACCCTTATGTACATTTCGATGACCATGTCGTCATCATTAGAGGGCCTTATTACAAAATACAATCTATCAAGGTTTAATCTTAAGTTAACTTGTTTTATTTGTTATTTTTTATTATTTTTGTGGTATTGGGGTTCTTTCCAATATTTTCATTGTAATATATACTTGGTCGATATTGAGAACAAAATTATGCCTTGCCTATACAAAAAAGCTTCATAAACACGGGAAAAATTTTAAAACTTGGTGGTAACTACTCGTATATTTATATCTTTAATATGAAAGTTTAAAATAATTTCACAATAGACACAAAACTTTGTAAAAATTACGTTTTTTTACGTAAAACAGATTTTTTTTCATATACGTTTTTCATAATCATGTAACCACAAAATATCCAGTTAAGATAGATTTGGTTTTAAAAAAAATATTTACTATTGCACGGGGTAAACAGCGATAAAGGCGAAACACGAGCTGCTTGTTCTGTGCGGCGATGCAGGAGTATCTAACTGGAGGTTACGTCACTTGTCAATAATGTGGTCTTTTACTAGACCTTCTCGGTAGACTTTATTATTATTATTATTTTATTGACCAAATCTACCCTAATTTGATATTTTGTAGCTAAATTAAAATTCAGTATTGCATTTTGCTCTGTTTTATAAAAAAACGTATTTCCTAAATGTTTTGTGTGTATTAAGGAGTTTTATTATTTCAAAATTTAAAATTTTTGAGGACGTCACTTCACGTTAATTATTTTTCTTGTGTTTTTGAAGACTTAATTCATCACCACTTACAAATTAACTAAGGATGTAGATTTTGTTATCAGTATCGATGTGCAGGACGTAAATAATTACTGAATATTTTGAATTGAAATCGAATTAAAATATGTATTATTATACCGAGTAAACATTGCTCCCGAATTTGGTAATACTACCAGCGCTACTAACGGGCCGAGTAAATATTGCTCCTGAATAGGGTAATACTACCAGCGCTACTAACGGGCCGAGTAAATATTGCTCCAGAATAGGGTAATACTACCAGCGCTACTAACGGGCCGAGTAAATATTGCTCCAGAATAGGGTAATACTACCAGCGCTACTAACGGGCCGAGTAAATATTGCTCCTGAATAGGGTAATACTACCAGCGCTACTAACGGGCCGAGTAAATATTGCTCCAGAATAGGGTAATACTACCAGCGCTACTAACGGGCCGAGTAAATATTACTTCAGAATAGGGTAATACTACCTGCGCTACTAACGGGCCGAGTAAATATTGCTCCAGAATAGGGTAATACTACCAGCGCTACTAACGGGCCGAATAAATATTGCTCCAGAATAGGGTAATACTACCAGCGCTACTAACGGGCCGAGTAAATATTGCTCCAGAATAGGGTAATACTACCAGCGCTACTAACGGGCCGAGTAAATATTGCTCCAGAATAGGGTAATACTACCAGCGCTACTAACGGGCCGAGTAAATATTGCTCCAGAATAGGGTAATACTACCAGCGCTACTAACGGGCCAAATAAATATTACTCCAGAATAGGGTAATACTACCAGCGCTACTAACGGGCCGAGTAAATATTGCTCCAGAATAGGGTAATACTACCAGCGCTACTAACGGGCCGAGTAAATATTACTCCAGAATAGGGTAATACTACCAGCGCTACTAACGGGCCGAATAAATATTACTCCAGAATAGGGTAATACTACCAGCGCTACTAACGGGCCGAGTAAATATTGCTCCAGAATAGGGTAATACTACCAGCGCTACTAACGGGCCGAGTAAATATTGCTCCAGAATAGGGTAATACTACCAGCGCTACTAACGGGCCGAGTAAATATTGCTCCAGAATAGGGTAATACTACCAGCGCTACTAACGGGCCGAGTAAATATTGCTCTAGAATAGGGTAATACTACCAGCGCTACTAACGGGCCGAGTAAATATTGCTCCAGAATAGGGTAATACTACCAGCGCTACTAACGGGCCGAGTAAATATTGCTCCAGAATAGGGTAATACTACCAGCGCTACTAACGGGCCGAATAAATATTACTCCAGAATAGGGTAATACTACCAGCGCTACTAACGGGCCGAGTAAATATTGCGCGCAGAAAATATGTGAACTACCGTGCTGCTAGTATTTATATACCCTTCATCGGGTCCAATGTTTAATCGGTCGGATAAAAGTTGAAATAATCTAGGTTCTGATTGGATAGTTAGTAGCTATATTTAATGGGGTATAACATAGTGGTCTGTAAGAAAAATACCTTTATTTTATTTGAAGTTCCGCGTGTAGTGCATAATGTGATGACTAATTTGTATATCTTTTGAAATTTTTAATTATCACCGCCTGAACTCCAAGTATTTCTACTTAGTTGGGAGATTTTTTTGTTGCAATATCAGTGACGTTTGAGATCGATTTACTTGATATATTGATTGTTGTAAAGGTTACGAATTTAAAGGTTACAAAAATAATTTTAAAATCGTGAATTCAGTTTCAGCACTTCATTGCTTGAAAAAAGGAGTAATTTAAGTAAAAAAATGTGTAAGTCAAAACTTAAAATTTCAATATTTCTCGCTTTGCAACATTGCCGCTCATTTAAGTCAATTGTATCATTATTTGTAAACATCGATTGTGCTGTAAACAAGAACGATTCTAATCCTTGCTCGTTAACAGTGCCAATTGAAACTGTTCCGTATATAAAATACCATTATCAGATTGAATATAAATTTACTTTTATATGAAGGAGGTGGTTGAAGGGAGGTCTATTGCTCGCCAACCCCTTGGAGAGGGAGCAACCCTACATTGAGAAGTGCTCTAGTTTCTATATGCCATTCATGTATCGAACTGACGTCATTTGCAAAGAGCACTATATCGATTAGTTCTTACTTTCCTGGCTTAGACAGTTATTCAGACATTGTTACGTGAAGTGCTGCATAAATAAAAGCTTTACCCAGTAACATTTCACATAAGGCTCGTTTGCCTTTTTCAAGTCATGTCTGCTCGATGCTATATTTATCCCATATTGCAGTTCTAGGGGATAGTTATGTCTAGGGGATAGTTATGTCTAGGGGATAGTTATGTCTAGGGGGTAGTTATGTCTAGGGGATAGTTATGTCTAGGGGGTAGTTATGTGTCCTTAGTCTTACCTAGTTCCATCTCCCCCCCCCCCCTTTTTTCTTCGGGTGATGTCGAATGGTTCTTTACCTCTACAATCATGATCTACAAAATGGAATGCTCGCATCCACCTTAGCTTTAAATACATTCAAACTTGTAAAATAAATATTTGGTTACTGTCAGATGGTGGTCAAACATCTATTTTAGACGATTGAAACATCTCCTTTTTATATCAATATAAATATTCGTGTAATAATATTTTATGTTATATGTGCGCAAAATGATAAACCCCCCTGGCCACACCATTGCCAGGGGGTCATTGGAACGGTTCAGCATGTCACCGTTATAGGGTTAACAAAAACGGAAGGTAATGGAATGCTCGCTTGGCCTGGCGAGCCCTAACTTATTGTGTAGGATTATTCGTAAGTTCAAATAATAATTAAAAGATTAAAATAGGGTATTTTTAAGGAGTTATATATTTCTTTATGTTTTAGTAAAGTTTTATTGTATTTATTTGATTCCATTATGTTTTAGTTTTTAATTCTATCGTACATTAAAATAAAAACGAATGTCTGGTCACTCAACAAAACTAATGTTGCCCGACTGACCAGGGGCCAAATTCTACCTCGACCCTTTAAGGATTGAAGGGAATCCGCCTAGGGACGTTTTGACCATGGGCCCAGTTCCTCCGTGGCCTTTTCTTCAATTGAAGACAAGAAAAAGGAAAAGGCTATTACAACTTTAACTAAAGTCATTTTAAAATTACTGATATCTTGGATATTAACTTTTGATTACTATTGTGAGATACCTCCTCAGACGAGAGACCTATAGAGACTCTGGCAGAAAATGTAGAAATATCAGAGCTTTAAAGAATTTCATTCTAAATTTCTCTTTATGTATTCTATTATCATCTCTTATAGATTACTTGGGTAATCATTTATCTATGGCATCAGAATATAGTAGTTCTTGAATATAACAAACTAAATTGTTTTTTGTATTAAATATTTCTTAACGTCATATTTTTCACTCGGATTTCCTATTTCGAGTTTTAAATTATTCCTATTTACTTATTCTCCGTCTCTACTTTTATTACACTGTAGGAGGGTCGGTCTACTTCATGGACACTGGATACTTTTTTAATATAAATGATTTGTTGGACTATAAGAAACTGACGTGTACAGCAAGTGGACACCTCGTATACCCCGATAGAGAGTGTGTTTCAAATTTTCTTTGCATCATTCCCCCCACATCTGCCATAGACGGAAATATTCACGTTTTCTGTACTTTAGTTTTCAGATTTAAAGCCCGTAAGATTATTATCGCCTACGAATGACAGTGCAGGAATGTTTGTGTTTGTAAATCTCAACACATAAAACAATATGAAATTACAAACATACAAAAACTCAAAATACAAACATATTAAACGAACAAGCCAATACAAATCACACATACTCTTTAATACTATCGAAAACCTGCCTTTAAAACCATCACCGGTTAACCTAACAACTCCGAGCGGAAAATTTAGACACTGATCGAAAACGTCTCAGTTTTTACAAATTTACAAAATTAAAGTTCAGATAGTCATAAACTAATGTAAAAGTGATTCATAAGAATTATTTACATTTATACTTTTGCAGTAAAACCTTTTCTGCATTTGCTTTTTCAAAAGGCAAAATATTCCATTTAATTCTCTCGAATCAGATATGGAATGGATCAAAAGTTCCTCATTAAAAAAGTTAAATTATTCAACGCAGACATCGTCATTTACATTATTCTCGAGCTGTAAGTAAACGTCAAAGTTAAATCAGTATTTACATATTGAGAGAGATTCAATGTGCACCAGGCACTTGACTTTAATCAGTGCTTCTGAAACACAGTCTCCAATAAGAGAAGGCACTAACTGAACTGCAATTAAATCGCGTCTTTGTTTAACCTGCATTGGCTGTTATATTTGATTTAATGAAAACAAGGAATCCAAAGTCCTTGGGTTTGTATAATATTTGTGCACACAGTACGTCTGCCCGGAAGTGCTTAGTATGTAAAATGAGGTTTGATGCTTGATGGATCTGTCTGTGAACAAATGTAATTATAATAAAACTGGAAGGGAAGAGAATTTTGTTCCCGGAAGCAAAAATACTTTGGTAAAGGAACATAAAGCAGAAAGGCGTAGACGTTGAGGGAAAAAGAGGATAGTTTCAAGGGGGTGATTCGAAAAAATAGTAAGGGAAATATGGGAAGTAACGTGAAATTGTCACGTTAGTTATAAAACAAGAACGAGGAAATATTTGGGAAAACAAGAATTTAAGGTTAATATAAGGGGATGACCCAGTACGACCATTTTTGGTTACTAAGGATATAAAATAATATGAATACGGATAGAATTAAGGTGGGAACAAACTCCCTCCCACTATAAGTTATATTTTAGAAGTTATGGTATCGTATGGAGGATTCCACGTTGGAAGGGTATTCACTCATCGGGTTCGTAAAAGTTGTCGACCATTGCTCCTCTTACGGATTATGAAGGAGAGTTAGATGTAATTAGGTATGAATAAGGATATAATGATGCCTTGGTAACGGAAATAGAAGAAAATTATTACACCTTGAAGCCAGGAGTGATCACCAGAAGTAGAGCTGAGCTCAACTGAAATGAAGAGAGTTGTTCAGGACTTTGGTTATAAACAGAGAGAGGGCGATGATGAGGGAAAACCAGGGGTTGTTACAGTAGTTTAAAAAAAATTAAGATTAACAAATAACAGGGATAATATAGGTAATTTTGCCATCCAGGAGTATAGTTTAAAGAGAACTGTTCTAAAAGAATTAATTGCCAAACTTTGTGAACTATATTGTCACAATTTCTGTGCTATGATACAAAAACAATCCCTTGTTTTGAAAAATTTTTCTTTTTCCCTTTTAATATTTATCGTGGCGTCATATATCACAACACTCTCGGCAAACACCCCAACCCTTCAAAACCAATGAGTTCGGATCGATAATTGCTTACGGCTCGCGGAACACGTATAATTTCTCCGCCCAACCCGTTGAGGCTCTCCCTGGGTGCAGAAGGGTTTAACGGTTTTGTCCTGCGTATTTCTGACAGTCAAACGTCTAATATAACTTCTTGTATATTTGTCCGTATAAGCTATCAGATAACAAGTAAACGTTGTTGAGGAATGTAACGCTGTTTTAGATACCTTCTGTGAAATTTGGGTCTAGTCAACTTCTTATTACTTGACAATGCTTAACTCAATATTGTCACCGGCGCACGAGAAGAGCCCTGACCCAAGGCAGGTCAAAACTATAAAGTCACTCCCCAAAACATTCCTAACACAAACGTCGGAGGGACGTACTAAAACTCGGAGGGGCCTTATCGGTGTAGAGCACTTAGCTGCAGCCTTTGTCTCTCAACACAAAAGTCAGATTTATAGAAAATTACAATACAGAAACGGGATATTATATAATTTATTTTGTGCACCCTTTCTTATTAAAATTAGTACTTTTACCTATTTGTAAATACTTATATTACTTACTAAAAAACTATTGTAGCGTCAGGTTATGTTTGAAGTCAGGAATACATCGACAGCGCATGCGCAGAACTGAAAACCGAGCGAAACTCATTTTTACGCCTGGGCCGCGTGTCTCGGTGACAGTACTTTGGGAACACAATTGCACTGCTGTCTTTCTTTATATTGCTCCATATTATATTTCTATAGTATAACGGTTCAGGAATAGAATTCCATAAACAGTTACGCAACAAGATGACAATATCGACGTATTGTCACCGGTAAATAGATTCTGTTGAATTGCAAAGAGAAAAATGTCAGAATATATTCTATTCTTGGCACCCTCCAGAACCTGTGACCTCGAGATTTCATTGTAACATCCTCCCTCCATAACCCAAGGAAATACGGTAAACCCGTTGTAATTATTACCAAGAATTTAATCAATGTTTTTCCACGTTCCTAGTTTTTTTTTTATCGTTTACGGTACCCTAATGCGTTTTGAATTCCCGGTCTTTTTTACTAAATAAAGATCTCTCAACAGAAACCCTCAAAAATGTAAATTCTCCGAAACTTCAAACGTTTGATTGGAAACAGCCTGAAGAAGCCGGGCCGTATTGTTTGCTACTTTACTGAAATAGGTTTTGTTCTACACGATTCTTTATAATTCCTTTGACTTACGCCATTTAGTCTTGTGACAAAACAAGATTTAGTTTTGTGAAATCAAATTTAGGAAAATTAATGCAATTACAAGTTTTAGTAATAGTAAGATTTCGGGTTTATTGAATTCAAGGAAATTTGTATTAATTTCAGAATGTTGGTTGTTCAAATATACATTTGTAATAAATTAATTGATGATGACATAAGTCATTGAAACACGTAAGGCAATAAAGTATAGTGTTTTTTATTTATTTATTTATTTATTTTTTTTTAATAAAGCCCCTAAACCACAAATAACTTTTATTTAAACCTTATGTACATTTCAGTTGGACAGCAATCATCTTCAGAGATATTTAAAAATACAAGAGTTGTATTTTTAAATACCTCTGAAGGTGATTGCTGTGCAATTGAAATGTACATAAGGTTTAAATAAAAGTTATTTGTGGTTTAGAGGCTTTATTTATTTAAAAATAAATATTACGCCACAGTTGCTACATACAGTTATATATTAGTTTTGTTATTTCTGTAATTAATTAATTATTTGTTTATAACCTTAACTCACAAGCCAGCTCAATTATTACTTAGCAGGTTTATTTTACTTCTTTGAAAAATAATGTTACTAATCCTTCGATAGTTGTAGTTTTCTTTCCAATGCCATTCTTATGTAGTTCAAATATAGCATAATCCTGACGTTATTAGCCGAAGAAACCCATCATAACCAAACTATGGATTGAAATTCTCTGGCCTGATAACAGCTAGTTTGTTGTTTTTAGACGTCTCTCTTTATTTATGCTGTCAGTTATATCTTTTCATTTTAGGCGTAATTATTTAAAAGTCGTCTTTTCATTATTAGCGCTGCCTAAAATATTGATCTGTGAGTGAATTTGAGTGCGTCTTTCATTGTCGCTACGTAAATAAAAACTACAAGTGTAAATGGGGAAATCATCTCATCACGGTGGACCTAATATTTAAATTTGGACAAATTTCTTTTGCTTCTGGACTATCTTGAGTGCTCAGCAGTCGACAAACATATTAGGATTTCATTTTCCTTGAGGTATTCGATTATTGAAATCTTGAAATTGCTTATTGTGCTCGTAGCTAACCCCACCAGGGAAAACGCGCAAAAGAGAACTCAAGAAATGCATCTTTAGAGACATATTGCAGCCCTCGGCTTTGTGTGCCTTACAAGTCGCATTGAGTGATCTGCTCTATGATCCCTCGGAAGAGGAATTGTACAAACTTTAATAAATGAATTCCACGCTTTTTTTCTATGTGTTTAATCTGTCTTTAAAATTATCGTCACGCAATATTTTTCACGCTGCCTTTTCATGGCCCACAAAAATACATTCTTTTATGTTACCATCACTCACTATAGGAAACTTTTCTTTTAAATAAATGAAACCAACAGTATTTTTGGTCCATTGCCATTTCGAAGTTTTTCATAACTAATGATTTAATGTGTAATAGAGTTAGGTAGACGTATTCTGTGTTGACGACTGTTACCACTTTTGTTTCCTGGAATAAATCATTCGCGTTTTGGAACAATTTTGTCTCCTGGAATAAATCATTCGAGTTTTGGATCATTTTTGCCTCCTGCAATAAATCATTCAAGTCTTGGAATAATTTTGCCTTCTGGAATAAATCATTCGAGTTTTGGGAAATTTTTGCCTCCTGGAATAAATCATTCGCGTTTTGGAACAATTTTGTCTCCTGGAATTGGAACATTTTTGCCTCCTGGAATAAATCATTCGAGTTTTGGAACTATCTTGCCTCCTGGAATAAATCATTCGCGTTTTGGAACATGTTTGCCTCCTGGAATAAATCATTCCAGTTTTGGAACATTTTTGCCTCCTGGAATAAATCATTCGGGTTTTATAACAATTTTGTTTCCTGCATTAAATTATTCGAGTTTTGGAACATTTTTGCCTCCTGGAATAAATCATTCCAGTTTTGGAACATTTTTGCTTCCTGGAATAAATCATTCCAGTTTTGACTAGCTATTTCTTCTATAGTGGTTGATTTTGTTCCTACTGTCCCTCTTGCGTAGAAAAGGGAAAAATTAGTTGTCACAAAGCTGCATACCGAGTAAAAACGCAATTACTTTAACAATACCATTATTTTTGTGGTATTAATAATCACCACAGATCTTCCAAACACATTTCTTATAGTTAATATTTTTCGAGAAGTAATTTTATATTTTCATATGATTCCTTCATTTCCGTAGCACGGGTAATTGTTATCGATGGAAAGCCATTTCATTATGAAGCCTTCATTGATTGTTTAAGCGTTCTTTGTGCCATGTTTACATTGAAATCACTACAGTTGATTGTTGCTGTTGTTGGTTCAATGTATCTCAATATTAAAAACACAGTTTTTTACAATCTAAATTAAGAACAAACTTTGTATTTGTTACACTGAATCGATACATTTACTTACAATTATTTAAAAATATCGTAACACAACAAGTATGGGTGATGGAGGAGTTCCGATTACATTTCCAAATTCTGTATAAAGACTGCTATAAACATCTCTTGTGACAAAATTGTGTTTAACCAGCGTAAAATATTGCCGCAACTGATTGCTTTGATTTCATTGTAAATATATCATGAGGTTTCACAAGCCGTCCAACAAATTGGTAAATGTGTATATTCTCGTTATAGTCTTTAAAAGGTTTCCGCAGTTAGAAACATTATAATTATAATTCCCTAATTGGGATAATTTACTGTGGTTTATTATTAATAAATAATACATAGTCAACCTCCAACTACAAATATTTTTATTTTAATCTTATGTACATTTCGGTTACAAAGGAACCATCCTCAGAAACAATACATACAGTATGTAATGTCATGTCTCTGAGGATGGTTGCTTTTTAACCGAAATGTAATTAAGACTAGAATTAACATTTTTGTGGTTAGAGGTTGGTTGTTTTGTATTATTTATTTATAATTAGAATCTTAAATATTTTTTAGTCCATAAGTTAGGTGAATCTTAATCACTTTAACAATAGTTTATGACTATCCCAACTTTAAATTTTGTAATTTTCTTAAAACTTACTGAGACAGAACGTTTTCGATCGCTATGTGCCGATCTTCATGAAGATCAGTGGGACATTGATGTAGATCAGCACATAGCGATCGAAAACGTTCTGTCTCAGTAAGTTTTAACAAATTTACAAAATTTAAAGTTTGGATAGTCATAAACTGTTGTTAAAGTGATTAATTATAATTAGAATTGTCTAAAGGGCTGTTAGTAGCTCTGAGTTGAGATAGTGGTTGGCAGTATGTTGGTTATGCAGATTTTTTAATAGGGCTTCATCATTGATACACGATCTCACAAGAGTGCTGTGGCGACGGACTTAAGATAGATTTATTATTATTATTTTTGTAGTTTTAATACGATCGGCCAGTGTGACTGTTAAGGATTGTAAGTATATTTATTGACGTAAGCAAACTTTACTACTGGTTGCCTACAGGGGAGGTATGACATCACGTGGTAGGGTCGCGTACCCAATCAGGGCGATAAAGACAAGTTTGCCTTGCCCCCTTTCAAGAGAATAAGAAAGGGTAACGGATTTGGTTAGTGCCGACTAAAGGACATATGACCCCCAGGTACTTGAAATAGGGAGGAAATAATGACATCATAAAGGTAAACATTAAACCAGTTTACTCTAAAACAGTAGCTTCGATGACGATGTCGAATTTATCAGTCCTTCGCTAATATTAGTAGTAGCCGAGCACTAGTCTATCTTCATAGTCGCCTCTGAAGTAGACGGATTTTATCGGGGCCATAAGAAGAGGAATATCAGTCCCCAATGATGAAGAAAGGTAAATATAGGTTGAACCGTGGAATTAGATCTATTCTCTATCTTGGCAATGGATATATCTGCCATCACACCTCCTTCTTGGATGAAGGGTAAGGAAAGGTCGGCGGAGTAGGTGGAAAGACTTGGTATTAGGAAAAGCTTAGTGATCCCCGCTACTGGGAAGTTATGTCTTCGCGAGGGCTTACATTAAGTAGGCCTACTCTGTCAGGGTCATGGTTCTCCACATGTTACATTCCCTTTTAAGAAGAAGGATGAAAAACTGGAAATATAGGAAAGCTAAATATATCTAGAGTCGATCACCTGTAGACTCTCTCATTCGGGGGGAAGTGAGTCATATATTCACTAACCACTAAACGTCTACGGCTGGGGGATATCATTAATACCTCCCGACCATGGAGGCCTCTGTTCGTTCGAATCGTAGGGAGGAAGTGGTGGTAACTAGTCTTCGCATCGGTCACTATTTGTTAACACATGGATGGTTGATGCGACAAGATGATCCACAACTAGTCAGTTTTGTGGAGGTACCATCACAGTCAAGCACATTCTGCTTGAGCGGGACGAGTTGACCGATTTGTGTTTACGTTACGATCTTCGAGCAAGTTTAAAGGTGGTTTTAAGGGACGATGTCACGGCTATCGACTGTGCCACCCCTTTCTTACGCCACCTGAATCTATATAATGGTATTTAAAATCTGTATGGTTCAAATTTTATTTTGTTTACTTTTCTAAAATAATTAAAATTAGATTTAACCATTTATTTAATTTTGTTTAATTATATTATTCCTTTTATTCTAAATTCACTTTTCAAAGGACATTTTAGTGTCGATGAACCACGATAGGTTTTACGCCTGGAAAAAACTAAACGTTTTACATTTATTATTTACTTCTGATTACAATTTTTTTTTTAACTGTGAAATATTCTGGGTATTGTAAGCTTTATATGTCAAGTGTAGGTTAACCCTAGTAAATAAAATGGCGTTTTAGAGTTAATTTTGAAGATGTTACAGTATTTATTAGAGGAAACGTGTAAAACTGCCCTCCACCGCAATAAGGAGGGCTACAATGACGAAGCTTGTTTGTTACAGAAATATAATGGAAAACGCTTTTCTCACGTACAAGCCAACAGAACTCATTTTTAAACTCTTGCAACCGTAACGATCTGTGTCATTAAAGCGTTTCTCTACCACAGGGCAATGAAAGACGCAGAGATCTCGGATGATTTAGGAGGTACAGTCTAGCATACAAGTTGTACAGTAGTGTTATTCTTTCTCTATCCAGTAGGAATTCGCTACATCATGGTCTGCGTGGCTAGTCCTCTTCAACATTAAATAGACCTGCTCTTAACCAAGGGGTAGAGAAATGGAATTAGAATGGGCAGGACCTCTTCCAGTTCCGGTTGATTAAACACAGTGAATATTAGCTAGTAACTAAATGTACAGTTATTCAATATTCGATTCATTTCGACGACATTTTCATCATCAGAGGGTGTAACTAAAACGCTACGAAAGAAACTCTAGAGGATATACTGACATGAGAGTAGGTTTCTAAAGACAAGTCCATATCGTCTTACTAAACTTTAAAGAAAAACTTTATTCTCGTCAGAGGAGTTGCTTGGACGTAAAACGAATTACTGAAGACAAACTACGGCCTAATTAAACAGTTAAATAGGCCTACCTTTATACAGTAATGCCCTGCCTTGCCTTGCTTAAGTGCTCAATAAAGCCCCATTCTTCCGGAGTAGAATTGAATTGGGAATCCTTTTAGTAGAACAAGTGTGAGCTAATGCGGGTAAAGTAGTGAATTTAAAAGAACAGTTTGCTGAATGTACTTACAGTGTTAACGCGCAGTGCACGACCATTTTGAAATGTTTGCGCATCAAGTTGAGTTAATAGTGTTTTTTAATGATAGGACGTGTTATTTTAATAGTTTTTCTAAAGTATTATTATCTATAATTTTTCTAGGATAATAAAAACAAACTTTGGACAATCTAAAAATACGAAATAATACAACAAATTATATCTCGATTTCTTTCTCGAATTCACGTACATTCAAACACGATTTCATTTTAGCTAGTATCATACCGCATTATTTGGTATAACCATCTCATAATAATCTTGTACATAGGTGTAACTCTTCGCCAAACAATCAGTCTCTTCTAGGCACATTGTGATGGCTCTTCTCCTGCATCACAAGTGTAAGTATAACGAGCCCGCGCGCGCGCGCGCGTGCGTGCGAACGCACAAAATAAACATCTCATTTTACATGCTGCATCACAAGCTGTTTGGCAGCAACACCTTATTATAAGCTTACATTATATATTATTGTAAAATCCCGTTTTTTTGATAACGTAGATGATCCTGTAAAAAATAATATTCACCTACTCTCATATGTAAAAGTCCTAACTTTTCTGTGATCATCGTAGATTTCTAACTTTTAGTATTATTTTAGGTCTTCCCTCTGAGGCACTGTAAATGTTGATTTATAGATAAATATAAACTAACTTAACCATCTTTATGAACTATCAAATAATATGATAAATACTGTTAACGTTTGAGGAATGTACGCACATTTTTATTTACATGTAATTAAAATATACGATGTAGAATTTTATTCGTTATTTTATTCCCAAATCCAACATGTACCAACCGTCATTGGTAAAACCTAACGTTTCCTAAACTGTAACGGTAAATAGGCGAATACTCAACTCTTGTTTATAAAACCCATACATTTATCAAAATCATGGCGGTTTATCCTAAGATTTACAACTAAAACCCAACATTTACCAACCTACGAACATCTACAGTAACATATATACTATATACTTTACCCCTCCATCACAGTCTTCCACTTCATGCAATACCTTTCTTCCCCATCCCTTCACATCACTAGATTTTTTCTTAACCGACCCTTCACATTACCAGACCTTTCTTTCCCGTCCCTTCACATTACTATAAATTAAAGCTTACGTCAGCTTATTGTCCGCATTGAATACGGAGCACGTCACAAGTGTATGGTTTACGATTGACAAGTTTTTATATGTTTAATTGACAAGTTTTTATGTTTATAAGTTGAATTTTTTAATTAAATTAAAAATAATAAAGTCCAGAGTGGTTCATGACCGTGGAAGCATTTTCAAGTCGGATTCTTCTTTGATGAAAATACAGAGAAATATTTTATTTTAAATTTCATGAAGTTTTGACGAAAATGAAAAAATTTTAAAACTGGTAACCTCGGAACAATTTTTACTTGAAATATTAAACAGGTTATTAAATGTTGAATAAAGCTATCTTTATATTCGTTCCTTTCAAACGTAAAATGTTTTTTCTCTTGCGCTGTAGTAAAGTTTATGGGTTTCGCTCAGCCTCATTGTTGCAGTGTAGAGATGTTGAGATATTTCTTGCATAATGTGTTTCCTGCTTCCAAGGGATTCATTTTATTCTGTAACACAAAAACCCAAGTTTTCCCTTGGACTACTTCCTAACAGACAACCCGGTGGCGCATCGTATGTAGGTTACACGCAAAGCAACCGTTCCGTACCAGTTAAGCGCGTACTGCCACACTCTAAATTACCTAAAAATTAAACCAGTTGATCCTGTAGAAAGGTTAGAAGTTGGCAAGCCTGTACCCGAGTACCTGCCGAGAGTTGTTGACCTAGACGACGACCCTTGCTTTCTCAGCCAGTTCTGCACAGTACCCGTGTTCCGTGTTTGCTCTTCTGTGGATTAATCGCGATAGATTCTCTGTCAAGGCGTGGCCTGATCAGTGACGTGCGACAAAACGATACAGCCTTGGTGAGCGTATTTTGTACTGCTCCTGAACTGGTGAGCGGATAAATCTCCTATTACTGTTATTTTGTTAAGAACTAGTTCTTGTACATGTGGCATATTGTGCTTTGCCGAGCCAATAATATACATTATATGTGTTTATCACATCATTATCATATTGAAACTGATAATGCAAACCGTGTGATGCTATGGTTGTAATGCTCTTTTTTGTACTCATCTAAGGATGATTGTATTTAAAGCGGAAACGCGTCAGGGATAGAATATAAAGATGTATTTGCAGACCTCTGTCAAAACGTACGTGTAGTATTTATTAATTGCTATGGTTTCTCCTATACCAAGGCTGTCAGCATCAAGACCTCTGTCAAAACGTAAGTGTAGTATTTATTAATTGCTATGCTTTCTCCTATACCAAAACTGTCAACACCAAGACCTCTTTACCTTTGGATGAAACAAATTATAGAGAATGCGCGTATGAATCTAAATGCTCATAAATCTTTATGTTGGAGTGTTTTTTTCTCTTTTTTATTTACCTTTTTCAATGTTCTGGTTTCTTATTGTTATGTTAATTACTTCCACGAGCATTTTACAAATGTTTGTTTATAAACAATTCTAATCAAATACCACAAATAGACACGTTTGCTTTAAACATAACGTAATTTAGTATTAAAGAAAACATATTTTGCTAAAACAAGGTCGTTAAAGACTAAACAAAACAAACTGTCAAGAACGTTTGAAATATTTTTATTCTTGTAAAATTGTTCGTTGTAATTTTACACAGTTTTGGAAAATCCATTATGATTGTGCAATGGCGCGCATTCGCACACGCGCCCTCGCAAATGCTGTTTGGGTTTGAAGAGGGGACCGAGAGAATAATTTTTTTTTTAATGGAGTTGTTTAGGCGTTGAAAATCGGATTCCAAGAGCGTTATGAAAATAACTGCAGGATGTATTGGAAGAGGATCGGCAAAACCAAACGTTTCACTGTAAAACAAGATTTAGGTGGCAAGTCATCTACACTCTCTTTCGAACGGCGGAGCCAATCCAACACGGACTTTTGGAGTGACGTCACTAGTTTGTGTTGCCAGATTGTTGGAAGGTGTGATTTGGCTCTCAGACGACATTGAACGCTGTCAGTATACCCGGACAGGGCACTGTCTGACAACACCGCTTCGGTCTACTGTTCTCGCAGCTACCAGCCCCAATTCGGAAGTAATTAAAACCCAATAGGGGTTGTTGGAAGAAGGGTATCGCGTGTAGAAACGAGGGACGTACTGTTTTTGTAGTAAATGGTCTCTTATCACCAGTCCATAAAAAAAGTCTTTTTTTCAAAAGATCACAGTTGCACAGTTTAATTTATCTTGGTAATATTTTACTTTTAAAGTATTTTCGGTTTTCAGCTTGATGAATTTTAGGTTGTGGTCGCTTAAAGGATGTAATATATATTATATCTGGCAAAATCTCTCAAGTGTTCCTGCAACCCGTGTTTGTGTTGCGGCACCCGAATTAATAAAGGCTTACGTGCGTGACACGTGATCCCCCAGGGGGCGTAATAACCGGCCGGTTGCTGTATTCTAAAAATTAATTGTATCTAAATTAGAAGTCACTCATTCAGATTAAATTGATTCAAGTTTTAGTCATTTTCCAAGCATTGATTATGTTACAGTTCTGACAGCAACATTACCATCGCGCGGGGGGGGGGGGGGTTACTCACCCTCTTGTATGCACTTTATTAAACCCTGAACGCGTTGCATTCTACGTCGTGAATCTAATTGCAATCGGCTACAGTTTTATTGATTCGTTTAAACATTTTTGTTTAGGAACAATTTTAAATGTACTAGTATCGATAAATAGTAGCATATTGTCCTGGTATCGATGTATCTTGACTTATTCTACTATCTATTGATCGTAGGCGATATTTCTCGTATCAATAGGTACTCTATTGTTCTGGTCAGGATGGACGGTAGTTCACCTTTCTCGTATTAATAGATACTGGCTCATTTTTCAGATATCGATTGACCGTAGGTATCTATCGATTGTAGTTTTTGTAATCTTATTTTTTAAGTATCGATACGTCGTAGCTTATGGTTCTGGTATTGATACGTCTAATCTTATAGTTCCGCTATCGTTTAATCGTAGCTTAATCATCTGATAACAATAAATCATAGTTTATGGGCCTGATATCGATAGACCTTAAGTTATACATCTGACGTAGGTTAGATCGTAGTTTATTGGTTCGGTATTGATAGGCTGTTATTATTTTTTAGGTATATGTAAGTAGCAGCTTATTATTCTGTTAGGTTGTACAGAATTTTCATTTTTCAGGTATCGCTAGGTCTTAATTATTCTGGTGATAAGTTGTAGCTTATTGTTCTGGTATCGATAAGTTGTAGCTTATTGTTCTGGTATCGATAAGTTGTAGCTTATTGCTCTGGTATCGATAAGTTGTAGCTTATTGTTCTGGTATCGATAAGTTGTAGCTTATTGTTCTGGTATCGATAAGTTGTAGCTCTTTGTTCTGGTATCGATAAGTTGTAGCTTATTGTTCTGGTATCGATAAGTTGTAGCTTGTTGTTCTGGTATCGATAGGTTGTAGCTTGTTGTTCTGGTATCGATAAGTTGTAGCTCATTGTTCTGGTATCGATAAGTTGTAGTTTATTGTTCTGACTTTCATTGATTATAGATTATTTATCTGGTACAAATAGTTCACAGCTTACGTTTCTGATATCGACACTTGTTAGTGTATTCACATTGTATATGCCAAGTTGTACCTTTTTGTTTTAATATCGATAGGTTTTGCTTCTTGTTCTGGTATCGATTGATCATACCGTATCCATCTGGTAGCGATAGATCATAGCTTAAGTTGAAGTTTCAACAGATTGTAACTTATTGTTCTGTTATCGACTGCTCTATCGTAGCTTATCGTTTTGATATTGATTGATCGTAGCTTATAATTCTGGTATCGATAAGTTGTAACACATTCATCTGGTATAAAGCAGGATAGAGCTTGTTTTGGTCATCATATTCTCAATGAAAATATTGGAATATCCCAATATTGACATTGTAATATATTGTACCACTGTGCTCTTGATGTTGTGTACCATCATATTCTCGTTAAAAGAACTTTTGTAATATAATTAATGTTTATAAATTTCGCTAATTGCAGCGTAAGTGTGTGCAACATTGTCTAGAGGCACAAAGCTCCAGTGCTACATTCGCTCGGACTAAGTGTGCACTATTGTTAGGTAATTGCAGCTAGGCATCGAGCGTAAGTGTGTGCAACATTGTCTAGAGGCACAAAGCTCCAGTGCTGCATTCGCTCGGACTAAGTGTGCACTATTGTTAGGTAATTGCAGCTAGGCATCGAGCGTAAGTGTGTGCAACATTGTCTAGAGGCACAAAGCTCCAGTGCTGCATTCGCTCGGACTAAGTGTGCGCTATTGTTAGGTAATTGCAGCTAGGCATCGAGCGTAAGTGTGTGCAACATTGTCTAGAGGCACAAAGCTCCAGTGCTGCATTCGCTCGGACTAAGTGTGCACTATTGTTAGGTAATTGCAGCTAGGCATCGAGCGTAAGTGTGTGCAACATTGTCTAGAGGCACAAAGCTCCAGTGCTGCATTCGCTCGGACTAAGTGTGCAATATTGTTAGGTAATTGCAGCTAGGCATCGAGCCTAAGTGTGTGCAACATTGTCTAGAGGCACAAAGCTCCAGTGCTGCATTCGCTCGGACTAAGTGTGCGCTATTGTTAGGTAATTGCAGCTAGGCATCGAGCGTAAGTGTGTGCAACATTGTCTAGAGGCACAAAGCTCCAGTGCTACATTCGCTCGGACTAAGTGTGCACTATTGTTAGGTAATTGCAGCTAGGCATCGAGCGTAAGTGTGTGCAACATTGTCTAGAGGCACAAAGCTCCAGTGCTGCATTCGCTCGGACTAAGTGTGTGCAACATTGTCTAGAGGCACAAAGCTCCAGTGCTGCATTCGCTCGGACTAACTGTGCGCTATTGTTAGGTAATTGGCGACTTCAAATTGTCCAATGTTTGGATAGCGGCAGAAACTAGTGAAATATAATCGTTAATTTGTTTTTCGCGGGGAATTAGAAAAAATAAAAATACAAAGTCAAGTTTATGTCGGTTTCAGTCAGTTACACTGGAGTATTTCCATCAAGTTAGTCATCATCAATGAAGGTTTATTTAACATTTAAGGTTATTTAAAAATGCTGGATTTTAAAGCAAGTTTGTACACTGAAGAGATAACAAACAGCAAAACAACGTGTAGACACCACTCAGAACGCACAGGTGTAAACGCACGGGCTGGGCGTAATTAATGAATGTGGCAGCCCAACATTTCCCTCCTTTAGCACGCCACCTGGTGACCACGCCCTTTGGGTAAATATTTACGCGCGCGCACGCGAAATGCATATACATTAGCAATTATAGATACACTTGTGAGGTTAAGGTTTTTTAATGAGATTAGAGATATTTACAGAGAGTAAGATTTGTCAGTATAAGAGTTGTCGATTTTTCTTTCATGTGTTGAACGTTAATTGACAGACCGTTTCAAAATTGACAGACCGTTAATTGTTCAAGTATACTATTGAACTGTACTAAGTATAGTGCGTACTACGTAACCGTGCACTTGGTCTTGAGAGATAGCAGTAAGCGAGACAGGAGGTAAAGGGTCAGTATAAATACTTTCCTACAAACATGATAAGGACTGTCAAAACACAGACTTGTATGAGGCTGATCGCTACGAGGCGTATAGTCGTGATTAGCGGACATTTGTTTACATTATTATGACAGACTACTCCTTCGGGCGTTCATGCATTTTGGTCATTGTCTCTTATTTTTATCAGTCAGTTCATTCGCTTTTATTGGTGTTAGTTATATATATTTATCTACCCACTATTTATATAATACCAATATGTATTTATATAATAAATTTCATATTTTATGTAGATATTTAATAGTGAAAGTGTATATATTTAGTTCGTATTTTTGTGTGTAAATGAATTAAATTTGTTTATGAGTCTGAAAGTAAAACGCTGATCGTATTACTCGCAAACTACACTTTTTTTGTATAATCACTTCAAAGTTCTAATCTATAAGCATGAAGAACATTTTATTATATAAGATAGTATTTAAATTATTGATGCATGTTATATATTAATAAATACAGACTTTTTTCAATTTCCGGATTAACTCCGGTTAGTAATTAAGTGGTATTTATGAGAGATATTTCACGCCTCATTGTACGGAAAAACAGTTTTTCAATAATACAGGCAGTTCTAATTGAGATGATTAAATTCAGAATAAAAAATATGATTTTTTTGGAAAAACATCTAAGTTATTGAATGATTTTACTAACTACCTACTCTTGGACGGCATTAGCTGCTGGCAATGGTGGGCTGTCAGATAGTTCGATCTGGCAACTGCGCATCCCTAACCTACCACAAACCCATTCCTATTCTAGTTTAAATCAAAGTATAATTCTTGTGGATTATTCGTACCTGAGGGCAAGCACGGCGACTTTCCTTTTAGTAGAATAATGTTGCGTTTAATTAATCATCATGATCCAACCTAACCTTCCCTCTTCGAACGAGTAGCGGATGAGATTTTCTATAACTACGTTAGCGAGGGCAGGTTTACTCGAAGGATGCGATTCTCTACACGTGGCCATGTTGAGTTTGTTGCAAGTGTGTTGTAATCCTCCATTTCTTTCACATTGCTACTAGAGGATCTTAATTGACTTTTCCATTCAAACAAAATAATAAATGGCGACTTCTGTGTATTAGGAACGTTGATATAGTTTAGGTTAAAGACAAGATAGTGGTTTGCTAGGCCATGGTGATCTTGCGTCTAGAGTAAGCGATATCCATCCGTAGTAATTCGGCAAGTCTGATTCGGTTTTACTAAAGGTCCTCTTTATGTTTTCGTATCCCCCACGGATGAATCGGATCTCCCAAAATGTTACATCCTCTGCAATTAGCAATAAACGAACCATAAAAAGATATATTAATTAAAACAACCTCTCACCACAAATTCAACAAATTTTATTTTAACGTTATGTACATTTCGACTACAAAGTAATCATCTTAGAGGTATTTTTACAAATAACTGAGTTATACAAATAGCTGAGTTATTTGTAAAAATACCTCTGAAGATGATTACTTTGTAGTCGAAATGTACATAAGGTTAAAATAAAATTTGTTGAATTTGTGGTGAGAGGTTGTTTTAATTAATATAAACATTTACGCCACAGTTGCTTTAAGTTTTTGGCATAAAAAGATAAATTCGGTCCTTGGAAACTCCGCGAGAGTAACTAGACATTTAGGTCTGGTTTTTTAAAAAAAAATTAGAGTCTAGAGTGTCAGGTAAACAATTAATGCTTGAAGTGAAAGTTGGCCTCCATCTTGTGTGCGGCAACGAAGTAACGTACAAGAACATAGGAGATTCAATAATTAACCGGTTAGTTAGAAAGGTAATTATCATTTTGTAATAATCCCACTTCTTTTAATTTGTAGTCATAATATAAAGCACAGTGCTTTGCTTTGTATAAAAACCGTTTTACGGAACAATTTTCTGTGTTGTGAGATTCTGTCTCCCAATTTTTAAAAATTTATTTTAGGTTTCAGCACTCAAAATTTATTATTTGTCAGTCATTTTGAAGACTTTTTACATCAGAGGGTGTAACTTTCTGATGGGTGAAGTCTGTATAGCAGATAGTTACCTTGAAATCTACAGTTCTACTTTGAATTTTGGCAGTTTCGTTACGGAACAGTTCAACTAAATCTCAAAATATAAATAACTATGGACGTCATGTGTGTCTAACTGCAGAAAGCTTAAAACCTTTTTTGTAAACCTAGCTTAATTAATGTGTTCCATATTTGCTAACATTGTTTAGGCCTATTGCAATTAAATGTAATGCACTATTTATCTACTTTTATTTTGATTCTGTTCCAGCCCTTTTATTCTTCTATAAGTAACCCTATATCCTGTTTTTCACATATCCTTTTATTGACAGATCTCTCCAAAACCACTTATCCAAGAAAATTAAAAAATAATCCATTCATATAGCCTAACTCCAAATGCAATCTCGTATTAGAATAGATAAAACCATAAAAACAAATTATCAGCTTCGATGTCACCACGGTTTAAGTAAATTTAAAGAATTAATATGAGAAATGACTTGACACCACTTTATTTATCCGGTGTTAAATTACAATGAACTCTGCGTACGCTGATGTATACCGTTACATAATGTAATATCTGTGCCGTCGTCGTCGGTTTTCGCTTGAGCTTCATAAATGTTTGCAGGGTTGGCACTACCGAATCCGGCATTACACAGTATTTCCTATGTAACGGGCTGATGCTCTTGTATGAATGAAAGACGGCGTAAATCCAAACAAAATGATTTTATTAAAACCGCCGGCTTTGTGCCTAACTAGATTAAAGGCCATCTTACTGCGCTGTGCGTTTGGGCTTTACATTTTTCATTCCCCTTTATATTAACGTTCCACTGCCTTTATGATGATGAAAAATGTAAATGGCTGTACGAATTTCCATAATAATCTAAATGGCGAAATTTATTCAACGAAATATGTATATTTCAATAAATGTTTGTTTTATTAAATTCAATAAATATATCATACTTGGTTCTTAAAAGTTGTCGACAAAATCTACAACCGTCGCCATTTCCATCCTGTCAAGGTTAAAGAAGAAATATAAATCTTTAATAAAATATAAATGGTTTGTTGATGACCGGATGTAAAGCAGTATCATTTACATTAGAGTACCGTTACAAACTTCATGTGTTGTCTACTCTAGCCGCTCGACTTGGTGACATTAAAAAACGATTAAAAATATTAAAGTAAAAAGCCAAAATGACTTATCGCATTCAAGGGAGGGTAGGAAACTAGTATAAATACACATATCTTAAGGTAGTAACATAAAACGCTCTGTTAAAGAGTTAGGGTTCTGTAATATCGAATGGCTAGATTAAGGCAGCTCATTCCTGTCTTCCTTGATACAGAATGGCATGTATGATTCATCTCCCCCAGGTCTCCCTTGATACTCAATGTCTCGAATGAGGCAGCTGCCCCAGGTCTCCCTTGATATCCCCGAATGGCTCGGATTAGGCAGCTCCCACAGGTCTCCCTTGATATCCCCGAATGGCTCGGATTAGGCAGCTCCCACAGGTCTCCCTTGATATCCCCGAATGGCTCGAATAAGGCAGCTTCACCAGGTCTCACTTGTTATCCGAATTGCTCGCGCCCCCAGGTCTCTCTTGATATCCGAATGGCTCGAATAAAACAGCTCCCCCAGGTCTCCTTTGATACCGAATTGCTCAAATGAGGCAGCTCCCCCAGATCTCCCTTGATATCCGAATGGCTCGAATGATTCAAGTCTCCAAGATCTCCCTTAATACTGAATGGCTCGAATGAGTGGTCTCTACCTGGTCTCCCTTGATACCAAATGGCTTGAATGAGGCAGCTCTCCCCGGTCTCCCTTGATACTAAATGACTCGAATGATTGGTCTCTACTTGGTCTCCCTTGATACCAAATGACTCGAATTATTGGTCTCTACCAGGTTTCCCTTGATAAAAAATGGCTCGAATGAGGCAGCTCTCCTCTTTCTCCCGTGACAGCAAAGGGTTTGAATGAGGCAGCTCCTCCGGTCTCCTTTGATACCAAGTGGCTCAAATGAGGCAGCTCTTCCCGATCTCCCTTGATACCAAATGAGGCAGATATTTATTATTTGTAGTATGCAGTTTTCAAGCTATTAAAGTAAACATTAATATTAAAAAAAATATATATATTCGTCGAAAAAAGTATGAAAATTTTTTTAAAATATTTTTTGCTAATGTGACAGGGATTTTAGATTTTTTTTTTAAAAGATTGACAATTAATTTACTAAACGATAAAGGAAAGGATAAACGCTAACGTCCGATCCTACCAGTAGCGTTCTTGGAGGTCCAACCGTCGGAAGTGCATGACGCGACACCATGCAGAAGACAGGGAAGGATACGTAACGCCTGGTTATGCTGCAGAAACACTTGCCCAACGCACTCGTGCGCGCATACACTTGGAAATAAAAGAGAAAGCAATAAAAATATTGCACAACATTCCTGAAGCTTGGATCAGTTCTGTTGTAACCAGAGGCGGGCATACGTTGGGAATAGCTTTGGTTCCGAGCAGTAGCTGGCTTCTTGGAATGCGGTCGCTGTAGGAAAAGTTGCTTCACTTTTCTGATTACTGAAAATTAAAACAACTTTTGATAATATTGTGAAACGTTCTATTCGTTTCTAGAATAACTCGTCATTTGCTTCAAGAATTATAACAAATTTTCTTTTGCTAACTTATTTACTTCCAAAAGAAAAGAAATGAAACGTGTTGTATGTAACAAAAAGGAATGTAGTTGTTTAACTGTTTTTGTTCCTATTTTATTGCAATGAATACTTCTTATCTCGCGGGTATGACTGTTTTGCTCGGGAGAACAACATATCTCATCCGCCAGGCTTCATCTCGCGTGTTAATTTCAGTCGCTCTGCATATTTTAGCTTAATTAACGTGATAACATATGATTTCTTACTACAGCTGATTTTCCGTTATAGGTTATGTTGTAGAGCAACTGTTTAAACAAGTAGGTTGTTACTTTATTGTAGATTAATAGTTTGAAATGTTATTCAATATGTTTTATCAGTCAATAAATACAATAATTTATATTTTAATAAATCTTAGTAAATTTATTGAATATAATAATAATGAGGTATATTTTTATTCGAAGGTTTTAATTTAAAACTTTATTAGGCCGTCTTGACACTTTTTAAGAATAAGTTTCAATTAATTTCGTTGAATAAAATTTGTGCTCAGTATTTTTTCAATATTTATTAAAGGTTTTCTATTTACTACATCCTTGTATTACTAGCTACATTAATTACATTTTATTAAAACCTCTTAATAAAAAAATGTATTATATTTTTGGCCAGAAGTATTCTTAACTAAGGGACTTATCTCACTGACCGCCGAAGTGTACATTTTTTTAAAGTTTTACGTTTTGAGAACAAAATTAAGACAGACTTATGAACTCAAGACAAGTTATAAAAGAGGTTATAAATATGCGCAGCACCCAGAATTTTTTTTAAAAATTAATTTTTTGTTGGGCACAAATAATTATGCCAAAATTGTTTATTCAATTTTAGGTGTAACATAACTTTTACAAAACAGTTACATTATAACTGTTATTTACCTGTTTCTTGTACAACCACCTGCCAAACGTTAACATAGTGTTATAACCACACATCCTCCAACCTGTTCCATTTAGTTTTTGGGTTCTTCATTAGCCTATTCTAATAATCTTTTTCATAAGAGACTCAAAACGAAGTAAAATTTAAAAAAAAACACGTAACTATTGTTAGTGTTGAGTGGGAAGGATAAATTGTGAAACGTAACGGAATCGAATTAAGTTTTATTGCAAATTTAAAATTGAAATAACAACTTGAAGCAACTGTGGCGTAAATGTTTATACTAAATAAAAACAACCTCTTACCACAAATTCAACAACTTTTATTTTAACCTTATGTACATTTCAATTACAAAGTAATCATCTTCACAGGTATTTTACAAATGACGTAAAATTGAAATAACCATAAAAATTGACATAAAACCATAAGCATCGCCCAAAATGCTTATATTAATTAAGAAGCCATTAATATTTTGCATTACCAAAGACTATAATCTCATAAAGTTCTCTCGGGCCATTATGATTCTCCTAAATCGTTCAGTATTTGATGACCACATTTCGTTGGCATGTAATACTGTATAAAGATTATCTCTCCCCGGCAGATGTAGCGCCGACAAGTGAATAGAGCATAACACTGTTGTGACGTAGTTATCAAGCAAGGCCGGATATGGGTTTAGAGATAACCCTTAGCAATGAGTCATCGGTTGGGTTACGCGATGGCACTTTTTACTGTGTGAGATTGACTCAGCGCGCGCATAATGGTCGCCAAATGGTTTCCTTTACAAATTATGCTTGGCCGATGTCTGTTGTCTTTATGTAACGAAAGTAACAGTACATATTTCACTAATGTTATCAATATTGTATGAATCTAATTACCCTGCACAATGGAAAAGCATTTATAGTACATCCGGAACGGATGAATAAGCAAATAGTTGAATACAGTTATTTCTGGAATTTATACAAAGCTAACTACATGGAAAGGTTACTTCTACAAAGGGGAACTTCTAGAACCTCACAGAAAGCGTCGTACCTCTTTGTAAGCAACTCTTATTCCTGCAATCATCCCTTAGTTTGCAAAGACAGAGATGAAGTAGGAGTTATACACGGTGTGATCAAGATACAGGCAGTTCTACTCGTATCGCGTGACTGAACATTTAAGGGCAACACATAGTCAAAGCGAGTTTGGAAATAATTGTTTTCTTAGCAGTGGACGCACCAGCGTTTTTATATTTATTTGTTAAAATCCTTTTTAATTGTCAGTAGTGGAAAAAATAAATTTTATGTATCTAAGATCAAGGAATGCTCATAATATTATAGCGATATTTAGAATGCACAAAGGTTTAGAATAATTTAGACCTCAGGTAGAACAATAAAGTAAAAAAATAATCGCCCTTTTGTTAAGCTTATTGCATCTATTAGCCCAGAGAGTAAAAATGCCCTAAACAAACCCCATTTAAATTTTAAACAGTTTCTGGAGGAGGGTACTACCCAAAAAATTAATGGGGTCAGATTGTAGCTAGAACCGTATGTGGTAAACACCCTCTTAGTGGCCATCATCGGATGAACAGTGGTAGGCTCTAACCGGAATGATATGTAGTTCACCCTCTTAGTGGCCATCATCAGATGATCAGTGGTAGGCTCTACCGGAATGGTAGGTAGTTCACCCTCTTAGTGGCCATCATCAGATGAACAGTGGTAGGCTCTAACCGGAATGATATGTAGTTCACCCTCTTAGTGGCCATCATCAGATGATCAGTGGTAGGCTCTACCGGAATGATATGTAGTTCACCCTCTTAGTGGCCATCATCAGATGATCAGTGGTAGGCTCTAACCGGAATGATATGTAGTTCACCCTCTTAGTGGCCATCATCAGATGATCAGTGGTAGGCTCTACCGGAATGGTAGGTAGTTCACCCTCTTAGTGGCCATCATCAGATGAACAGTGGTAGGCTCTACCGGAATGGTAGGTAGTTCACCCTCTTAGTGGCCATCATCAGATGATCAGTGGTAGGCTCTACCGGAATGGTAGGTAGTTCACCCTCTTAGTGGCCATTATCAGATGATCAGTGGTAGGCTCTAACCGGAATGATATGTAGTTCACCCTCTTAGTGGCCATCATCAGATGAACAGTGTGGTAGGCTCTAACCAGAATGGTAGGTAGTTCACCCTCTTAGAGCACATCATTTGAATAGTGGAAACATGTTGCCTGTACTGTATGCAATCAATACGCTTTCAAAACCCATCAGCTGTGGACAGCACCATGTGGAGCCCTATAGATAACTGTTGGACAGGGTGTGAGAGACCATCACGCAAGTGCTGGAACCTGCTTCTATTTAGAACATCCATACTACTTGGGAGGAGCTTCTGCATTACGGCCTTATCTCCCCATAATCTATAAACTTGTACAATTTCCATAAAATTTGTTTGAACATAGAATATTTAAAGTTTTTTAGTCATGGATTTTTTCGAAGAACAACACGTTCATTATGTACAAAGTAGACGTTTATTACATGAAAGAAGAACATTAGTAGCGGAGAAACAGCAAATCATTAGAAAGAAATACAGTATGTACAATACAAAACTAAAGAATTTGAATATTTTAAAACACATAATGGAAATAAACAAAGCAAATATACACAACTAACAATTATAAAACTTCAATTTCATACGTGTTTCGATGACTTACGTTAACATCATCAGTGATGTTATATATGTTTGTAGTAGCATCACTGATGATGATGACATAAGTCATCGAAACGCGTATGAAGTTAAGGTTTAATAGTTTTGAGTTGTGTATATTTACTTTGTTTAAACCTTAAGTCACAAGCCGGCTCGAATATGACTTAACAATATTGGAAAGATAAAATGTACTTATAATTAATAAAGTTCCAAAAGATGAAGGTTCAATGGGAAGCCAGAAATAAATTCAAACAAAGCTGTGAAAATAATAATTCGCCGTAAAACATTTATGAATAACAATCGTTCTTTGCTTTCTAAAACGTCTTGTACGTTGTTAAACGGTTTCTAGACGAATGAGACAATAGGAACACGTGACTAGTGCTACAATGTTGCCTTTTAGGCGCTTGAGTAAAAATAGCACTTTCTTGGAAACAGTAACAACGTGAGTGGTCTTGAGACTTTGGCGTCTGTTATTTCTGTAGAGTAGAAAAACGTCAGTTCCTAGACAGGTAAAATGGCGGCAACGTGCTTTCAGCAGGAATGTTCTTACATTTTAGTGATATTTTGTTTGGTTCCAGATTTCACTGTCACAAATTCATAAATTGCCAAATTCACTCCGTCTTTGTCAAATTGGCAAGGGCACTCCGCCCATCTTTGTGTGGGATTTCTTGGCACCGTTGTCCTAGTGTATCGTAAACCCTAATCTCTCTCATTTTGGCCTTGTAAGTCTCTTACAAACATTCAGCACCTCTTACTAGAGCGATATATATTAGTATATTGCTCTCGAACTTCCAGTTTTACAACTATTTACTTCCAATACATCAATCGGTGTCATGTTGTTGACAACGTAAACCATCATTTCGTCAGGCTATTTCTTAATTTATCTTCTTCCTGACCTTCGGCTTTTAATACCAACCGTGTGTCGTTTCCATATGTTTATTTACATAAAACTGAAACCTCTCCGCTTCAATTGGTTTCTTTGTGATTGTGTTCATGTGAGTCATGGTTATCCCCTTCGTATATTCTTCTTTTCCCTAACCTGCATCTTTATCACTGCAGTTCCCTATGACGTCATCAAAGATTAAGTTATAAGTCGCGAGACATAGTAAGAGACTTTGCCAAACTATGCACAGTGGCTTACTTGACATTTAGAGTGGTGGTGAGTTCGCTGTCTTAGTATTGGTACCAATATGGTCAGAACCATATTGCTGTACGTATCTGACCGCAACACTTTTCGTAGATGCGAGAGAAGTAGACAGTTGGCTGGTCTTCCGCCCCCACTTGTCGGGAGACTCGGCGTCCTACACATCATTCTCTCTTGTCTCCCAGACCAGGGGATATTCATGTCTCCTATCTTAATTCTAACTCTTCGTAAAAAAACCTATTAATTATGAGGCGATGAAGCCCTTAGTGCTCTTAAACACACGATAATAAGACAGCTACACCATAATTAAAATTATAAAGGCATTTTGCCAGTCAAGATTGCAGAACGGTGGCTCAGTCAGCGACCAGCCTGGTTTTACGGCAAATAATACAGGGACGCTATGTTTGTCAATGCACTCGTCACGGAGCCTTATCTTTCTTTAATCTTCTATTTACTCATAGGAATTCATCAACAACAGAGGCAAGGACCTTCCGTCTTGTCAGCTTTGTAGTTTTAATTCTGCCATTCAAGGGTAGTCATTTTTAAAACCACCTCATGATTCGCTGTCTCCTAATGTTCTATAAGCATAGTCAAAGACGCATCTCTGTAACGTTCTCCTTTATTTGGCGTTTTTAACTACAAACATATTCGTAAAGTTACCTCCCCTCGGCGAAGCCTGTTCTCTTCGCTGTAAGCGTACAAAGTTTCTTGCTATTAGGCCAGACGCACTATTTAAGATTTATTATATTTTGAGACTAGAATAGCTCAGTCGGTAGATTTATCTGTGCGTTGCGCTACCCTTAGCAGAACTTTAATGTTGATTTCATTCCTTTATGACTTTGTGCAGTTCAAAATAACTTCCCCCGCTCGTACATAAATTCACCTATTCTGCAAGATATATTGAATCAATTGAATGCCACTTCAATTTCTGTAAAGCTAAGTCTCCTGCAATCGTTCGCATTAAATGCAGTTTTAATGTGATTACTTGATCCCATTCACGGAGAGATCAAAGTATTTCCACCGAAGGATGAGCATTAATGTATTAGAGCATGAAAGACCATTAAAGTATTACATTAGGTTTAGAACAAAGAGCCGTATTGTATATAAAGAAAAATGCATGTTGGAAATAGAACCTATTTTTTAAATGAATTTTTGCACGGAATACACAGTAACAATGGGTAATTACTGATATTTTATTTTATTAAATTTATTAAATGTTTATTAAATTAAAGACTCACGTGTTACACTTGAATGTCGTGATGAAATGATTGAATGTTTTGTTTCAGAACGTGAATAATACAGATTTGTTATTAACAAAATAAACATGTATTTTACCTGTCAGGAGGGTGAGAAGATTGCGGTTTCAAATGTACTGGTGGATGTAGGGTTCTGCAAGGAGTAATGTTTGGTAAAACGACGCCTCCCGTCCGAAATAAATTCTTAATCTTAAGCTGGAATCGAACTGGGACTTTATTAGCAGCACTTCATTTACAAATCTAATTACCGGAATACCCTTGGTTAAAATAGGCGGTATCTTGAACAAGAACAATATTTAAATTACGGTAAAATATTACAATTAAAAACAGATGGTCGCAGTTTAAGGGGGAAAACAACCTCATTTGTATTTTGGGCACATAAGGTAATTGTGTACTAAGGACGTCGGAAGTCAGGTTTGCGTATTGCCTGACCTTTGTCGTGTCCTCAGCGTTATTGCGTGTACAAAAGTGCCCCAAACCTATCCCTACATTCTACTTGGCAGTACAGATTGTTTTTCAACTTTTTGATAACATTCTCGGATTGGGCTCTGAGATAAATCACGCTGTATTGGCAAATACTCTACTTTAAACTATTTCTTTAGCTTTGCCGTAGTGCTTGCTCAGGATCCACGATTTACGAAACCTAACCTAATATTCACCTGAATAACACCAACATTTGGATAACAAAGATAAGCTCGTTTTGGGGCAATAAATGGGCTCTATTTTCTATCAATTCTTTGTCTTTTTTATTTCCACATTTCTTCTATTAAAAATAGCAACATTATTTAATTAAAGCTAGTTTAATTTATCTGAATTTAAATATTGTCGGTTTTTTGGTCTAAGAAAAGTTTTTTTGGGCAAAATACGTATTATTTTATTTGAAACTCTAGTTTATTAAGTAGTTTATTAAACAACTCAGTTCGATTTATACTGAGTCTATAATGAGTCTGATATCCCTTTAAACTACTATTGATATTGGTCGAATGTATCTGTGGACAGATTGCGCCGCAACGCGGTGTGGCGTTACATCGCGCATCTATTACAGCCGGAGTTGACAAACAGTTTATCGCCCGTGACCTCGCCCTGAGTGACCTTCTGCCCAAATCTTTTATCTGTGATGGATTGAATGTATTATCGCGTCGTAGCAATAGCTAGTTTACTTCAATATTTTATTTTGTTCAAAGAAAGAGCTGTTATAATAGTAATAACAAAAGTTATTAAAGAAGTGTAAGTTTCATAGTTGAACCTTACTCAACGAACACACAGATACATCTTGTACGAGCCGGGCCACATTTCACAAAAATATAAAATGACTAAAATTTTAAATGACTATTATAAGTAAGCAATATACGAGATCTCAGAAACAAATACAGTATAACTCTAAACCGATATTATAGTTTTATGCATCTGCGAGTAGAATGGTATAGAATAAATTTAGAAGTAGAATCTTCAACATCGGTTAAAGTGAATAATAACAAAGCAGACCATATCAGTACCGAGAATGAAATAAAACTATCGACGAAGACGTCAAAAAACTGAACGCTCAGACGGTAAGATAACATTAGTGACGAAGACATAATAACAAAACAAACTAAACGCAACAGACTATGATATAAAACAACGACCAACTTCCACGACTAAATAAATAAATATATATTTATTGGTAAATTACTATTCAATTAGTGACAATAATGTGTACTCGTGTTAGATTGTTAGAGGCTGCGCAGCATCAAAAGCTCGTTTTTTCCCTCCGCCCTCGGTTTTAAGGATCCTAGTGACATTAAATTGCCTATATGGCGCCGGGGTTTTTATGTTTGAGTCTGCTGTGTATGTGTACAAGTCCGGGCACGTTTAGCATTTACGATTCTTGTATAAATAACATTTTTAATTATCAGTGCTCTCAGCAACTGAAAATATCTATATTTTATGACACAATTAGTATCCAACTAACTATAATATATTTCTTATTCTAAAATTTATAGTTAGTTTTAATAAACA
Source organism: Prosapia bicincta (assembly GCA_036971475.1). Lineage (NCBI taxonomy): Eukaryota > Metazoa > Arthropoda > Insecta > Hemiptera > Cercopidae > Prosapia > Prosapia bicincta. The sequence continues at coordinate 243,732,607 of JBAIZL010000001.1, forward strand.
TTAACATTAAACAAGTTAAAATATTTTTCCAATGGATTCAGTTGTTTATTTTTTTGCTTTTGTAATTCCCTCTATTAGTTGACAATCCTTATATACATACTATATATCTGGTTCAAATTTCCAATGACTAATAAAATACTTTTTATTCATCCACTCAAGTTCATTTTTTTAAACTTGTTGAGGGAGACATATTAATACAGTTCATTCATATATTCATTAATTAAATTTTAAAATGAATTCATTTTAGTTTTATATGGTACAAAATTATTTCACAAAAGCGTCAAGCTATGCAATCTAATTATTTCGTTCCATTATATCATTCCAAAATATGTGACAACATATGATTTCATAAAATAGCTGGTACAATGGTAGAACAGCTGTTCTAACGGATAGGTTATGTCATTTTGTTTACATTACTGTAATTATTTAATGAAAAGTAACTTGAATGAATTTTTTTAGTTGACCTAAATAGGAATTGACTTTAAAAGATGTTTGTGTGTACTACTTGTTGACATTGAAATGCCTAGCCTACCTTCAAAGGTTGGGTAATCATTCTAATGGTGAAAATAGTGTCTGACGAAAGTAGGGTCACCATATACCTGTCGTTTTACTAATTATATATCCAACTGCAAGTACAAAAACAAAATCTAAGGAAAAAGGCTCATATATATATATATATATATATATATATATATATATATATATATATATATATAGGCTATATATAACAGACACACACAACAATGCACAATACACACACACACACACACACACACACACACACACACACACACACACACACACACACACACACACACACACACACACACACACACACAAACACACACACACACACAAACACACACACACGCGCGCGCTACATTCACAATAATTCCCACTTGATAATTATACCCTGTATGCATTTTAAATTCGCGCAGAGACGAAAGTTTTGGCTTGCTGTAAGCCACAATGATGTCACCGCTTAAAGTAAAATTATTGCCTCTCGCGAGAGCAGACGTTGTTGTCGACAACCGCTGTCGCACAAACAAACAATCTCTATCATCTGAGAAACTAAATTTAATTACCAATAATTCAGAGCAGTTTGTCTTTGAAACATTGTGATCCGAAGGTCCGTCTCTGAACCAGTTTCATCGGTGAAGTTCGTCAACTTTTTAGTTTTGACAGCTGGTTTCGTAACTCGAAAGGGCATCGTTAGAACCCATCACGTCTCTGCTTCACACATTCCACACGTTACAGCAAAGTGATCCGTCACTCATAGTACTTCAGTCTCCTGTAAGGCAATAATAAAGGCGTTGGAAGACGTGCTTAAATATTTCAAAATTATTTTCCGCTGAGAAACTATATCTTCTATGATGTCATCATTTACACTAATCGATTATAAAATATTACATGTACATATGATATTCTTGGTGATAACAATGTTTTATACCTCATTAACAATCATCGCTTGGTTGGGAAGTGGCAATAGTATCTTTATAATTCGTGCTCAGGACCATATTATATAGACGGAATTACAGAGAGTAGATTGTTAGTAATAAAATTTAAACTTAGTACAGTACTTTCGGTTTTCTTTCCTAAACAGTGATAAGACAGGTTGTTTTCTAATTTTTGTTCACAATTTAGTTGGCAGTACGTGGCTTATCGTGATTTTCTGCGCTACTACCCGAACTGAAAACATTTCGTATATAATGGGTTTTCTAGATAAGGTTACTTTTAATTTACAATGTAACAAAATTTACAATAAGGAGATTAATAATGACGGAAAAAGATAGCACAGTATATAAAGGAAATGAAGAATAGTAAATACGTAACTCATCCATACGAAAAATGTATGGACTTGTGTAAGTATATATATAATGTGCGATCTAAGTATCTTGAGAACCATTTTGTCGCACAGTGTCTACGTGTGTCACAAAGCCATAAATATCGATAATGTATATGACAGACATGGATAATACATATGTCACGTCCTAGACTATTTATAGCCAAGATTAGCTGACATTTGTTTACAATCTTGTGATACACATTAGGTTTTCGGGCATCCAAGCATTTTGTCATTGTGTCTTATATACAGTAGTCTACTCGCCCCTTTTATTTCGCTGGCCCACATCATGATGCTTCCCTTTCAATGTAAAAATTAGTACGTACATATCTATTCCCTTCATCTTAACTTCAATTAAGCCTTATATGTCTTTACGTCGTAATTCACCGTTTGGAAATTTAAACACCTGAATCTGATTGGAATAAAAATTGGATATTTGTAATGGCAGACCCCGGATAATCCGCAAACCGGTTAATCCGCCCACGTATAATCGGGAGTTTACTGTATACACACACACACACAGTAATTTAAAATATATGAACTTTTAAGTAATAAAACAAATATTCTTTAAGCTTAGCTTGTGAGGTTATGTTGAAAACAAATAAAAACATACACAAAACTCACAAATTATTCATTTATTTACTCATATGCGTTTCAATGACCAAGTCATCATCATCATCATCAGTGAGTGTTACTACTACAAACTCTAACTTACAACAGTTGTAAGTTGTAAGTTAGAGTTTGTAGTAGTAACACTCACTGATGATGATGACTTGGTCATTGAAACGCGTATGAGTAAATAAATGAATAATTTGTGAGTTTTGTGTGTTTTTATTTTTATTTTGTTTTTTGAAGTAATTGTTGGCATAAATTCAGGTTTTTCAGACTTGAAAGTTTTGGCAGGTGGGTAAAACTCTGTATAAAACGTTTAATATAGTGTCGTCTTCCTAACTTGAAACACTAAAGTCGGCAAAGTGAGATTATAAGATGGAGCCATTCTGGTTTTCAGACTTGATACACGACCTTGGAATGGCGGACGTTTCCAGTAACTGGTTCTATAAAAACAAAACTTTCTTTTCTTCTTGGCTACTACGTTGGATTTTCCGTATTAGAAAGTTGTAGGAAAGCGCACTCTATGAGTAAAGCCGATTAACAGGTGATTAGTATGGTTGTATGTATGATGGCCTTCAGTGGTAAACAAGTGCGCATGCCCAGTGGCTATTGTTGCGCTTGTTTGTATTGTTGAGTTTATCGAGAATATAGAAGTCTTTCTAGAACCTGATTAGAATAGTTTTCGAAAATGTTTCACATCTTAACATTCAAATAGTTTATCGTAAAAACATTTACGAATAAAATACGTTTTCAGGATGTTTCAAGGGCAAATACAATTAAATTAAATATAAATAAAACAAGGTTTTAGCTACATTAATATAATTTTATTATAAATTTTTAGCATTACTTTGTAAAGAAAGGGTTCTAAACCCCTGTATAGTAGAGTTAACTTGAAAAATCGCTTGGCCTATTTGGATAGTCACTTATGCTCAAGCTCCTTCTACCTACCTTCTGAAATATTAGCCGTTCTATGGTATAGCTAAAACTAATTCAGTTTTTAGTTTTTATATAAATTTCGTAATCTTTATAGTTTTTACTTGTGTATAAACTGTACCCCAGACAATCCCCGCTATGACTGCCATCTAACAGCCGAAAGTAAGCTGTCAGGCCAGTGATGTGTTCTCCAGTAAAGCGATTGTCCACAAAGTCATGAAATAACCATTTTTTAATGTTAGTAATCCAGTGTATAAACGTGAATGTTTTTAGTATAAATGCATGTAGTAATACAAGGGCAATGAATAACTGGGCCCGGGGGCTGTATAAGCAGTACCCATGTCAGAGAAGGACATTGGTACTTGTATGCCTTTTAAAATTATGGTACAGAAAAAAAGTGCTTTAAAAATGTAGTTTGAAGCAAAAAAATAGTAATTTTCTAGCGACAGTTCTGTTATATTCTGCATTTCAAAGCGACGAAAACTTTTAAGAATGCCCCTGCTTTGGGATATTTTTTAATGTTGGCGCTGGAAGGGAGATAACGATCTGAAAAACTAGAAAAGATAAAAAATCTGAAATAGTTAAACAAAAGGCGTCAATCACGGAAGGGAACGTCTCAGAAAAGGAGTGGTGTATCATTTGGCGATACATACACACGGGCCGTGGTGGATTGCGAAGATAAGTAGCCTAATGAAAAAGCGAATTTGCTTCGGTGAATTGATCAAGGTAAGAGGAGCACTAACATTATGGGGACCTCTTTCTCTCGGTCCATGGTTAACTCCAACAAGAGCTTTGTGCATCGAAATGATAAATGGTGCTCTGTTTTTATCCCAGAACCCCATACGTTCAATAAACTAGAGGCTATAATGAAAATATCGAGGAAGAAGAGTAGAAATAACGCCTAAAGTGTGAACTATACGAACATATGATATTATATCACAATGCCTTGGAAGAGGCGATATATTTTATATCTCTCGACATGGTTAGATAGTGATAGGTTGAGCACCAAACCTTGGCACAGTTCCTGAAGTTCACCTCAAGTGACTTCACGAAATAACCGCAACGATCCGGGTATTTGAGGAAAGTTCAAATAAGAATCATACGGACGCAAAGTTGTGGAAAAAATTACAGAGAAAATATCAAGAATCGAATGAAAGCTAAACTAAACTAAACTAAATTGCAAGAATCGAACCTTGTAAACGTTCTGATTGAGCTGGGATGACGTGATCACTGCCTCAATACAGACATTGAATGTTAAAACACGAGAAATTGCTGTCATAAATAAGGGAAAACTATTCTGAACTGGTACGGCGCTAAAACGTGTTTACAAGACCTATGGGCAGTTCAGTAACGGCAAGGTTTTCTTGAGACTGTGGAACTGGTTTAGTCACGGAGTTATACTACTCTCCGCGCATGCTCTGTCCAGAACTAACCTTTTCGCAGTCACTTTTTACGACTTGGCCCAGCTTTATGGCCCAGAGACACGGTTGGCATGCTTGGGCAAGCAAATGGGTTATTGTTCACACTAGTTCTAATCATCCGTTAATTACATAAAAGCGTCGCCAGCCGAGACATCACTTATTATGCTGATGTTGTCTTCTAACCTAAAAATAAGGTTTTTATAAATTTCATATATATTGTTTTTACTATAATTAAAAAATACTAAACTAGGTGAATACATAGGGCTTATTTGCTAAAGCGTTTCTAAACAATCGTTACTTTTACGAAGCAAAGCCTCTACTGGCGGCATACGCGTTAGGTACAAAGTATTTCGGGATGGATTTATGACTGTGGAAGGGGTGGGTTATTTGGGTTGTGCGCTATGTAACGGAAAAGGGAGTTGACCTCAAAACGTGTGTGATAGTTTAATATGTTTTCTTTATCTGTTGCGTGTTTGTATATCTCGTATTTTTCTAATGTTGTTAGTTTTTCACTTTGTTTTAATGTGTGTAGTATGTTTAAATTAGTATGTAGCTTTTGTCCGTGTGTGTGTGTGTGTGTGTGTGTGTGTGTGTGTGTGTGTGTGTGTGTGTGTGTGTGTGTGTGTTTTTGCGTGTAGGTGTGTTGCGTAGCTGGATTTTGGGGGTTTTTGGTTTCTCTGGACAAACCCAAAATCCAGTTATGCAACACACCTAAAAAAACTCCTACGCTTTCAGCCTTCCTCTAAAAATACATTTTTAATTTTAATTCAAGTTAGGTATATCAGAAAATCTTCGTACCTCGTTACGGATGACATTTTGTCAGATCCAGAAAGCTTTAATTTTTAGGAAGTAAAACTACCTGTAGGGCCTTCGCGCCTATTTGCATGCGTGCAGGTAATACAGCTATATTGGAACGTTAGTGGAACGTTAGCCTGCTCTGAAAATCCTAATACTATCTTTATTAATTGACATAAGACAGGCGTAATGGGAGGTCTAAGGCGAATAATTCATCATGAATAGTGCTGACAGCGTGTTAGAGAGAATCCCGAGGAGGACGCTTTCGTCTTTCTATCTTTCTTTCTATTACTTTGTTGTTAAACATGATCTACCGCAAGTATTGCATAGCTGCTGTGGAAATCTCAGTTTTGAAAGAAGTGGTTTCCATTGCAATACTATATCCAATTTAAAAACGTCTAAAAATTGCCCCACACTATATTTTTAAAATATAACATATAAGTACTTGTACTAGAAGAAATAAAATCGAAAACAACTACAATTGAATTATGTATTATTTCAAAATTGTTTACCAGCTTCGCCGTTCCATGCGGTTAAAGTGGTAACACAGTATTTCAATGTATCCGTAATGTGATACTAATGCTGTGTAATGATCAGTGTGGAGTCTGAGAGGCAGTGACGTGAGTGTACATTCACTTGCAGAAGTTAGGGGTTAAGCGCAACGTTGGCTCGTGGCGTTTATTTTACAGTCTGATCATTACAAAACTTATCGAATATTTAGCTTATGTGACTTAATTCTATTTTGGTGCTATGAGATCAGTGTTGGCTATATGATACTGTATTTAATGAAAGAATAACGTGCTTACAAAAAGTAATAATAATGTTAATAAACAGAAAAGAAAGGTATAATACGTAAAAAAAGTATTACAAAAATAATGAAACTACTGTAGTAAAATATAGATAAAAAACTAAAACATAATATTATCGGTCTTACGTAAATTAGGTCAATTATTTATGGAATATTAAAATATATTCTCAATATTCAGACAACATTTTTATAAGAGGAAAAACAATTATTGTAATGAAAACATTTTCAAGTCTATCCCTACTATTAATTCAATTAAAAAACACATTTTATTTTAGATATTTTATTAAATAAGTATAATTAATATAAATACGACAGTCACAATATTTAGTGCCAAATTAATTAAATGGAATTAATTATAATATTAAAAACCTTTAACATCAAGTGTTTTCCACTGCAAGGTAAAAAATGTTTTTGAATTTGAGTAGATGAATCAATGTATTTTATTAACGGTTGAATATATATAAAATTAATTTTATTTATATTATATATTTATTATTTATATATAATTATATAATATAATAATAATAAATATATACTTTATATATAATATGTACAAATATTTAAATATATTTATTATAATTGATATATATTTCTCTATGCGTGTGTTTCAACTAAGAATAGACGTCGAGTCGTACTTTACAAGATGGCAAGTCCAACGCCCCTGCTGCGGAATCGGAACTGCGTAGGTTCCCGTATTTTATTGGATTTTGAAGGCCTCCGCACGCTCTCACCCTTTGTGCCGACAAAATAAAGGCCGGGCTCAACCGGGCAAAACGCACCACGGCTTTGTTTTACAGACCAGGCCAGGATTTGGGTAAGCTTTGTTGTCGCTAGAGTCGTGACGTTGACAAATGGCTGTTTGATTAGTTCATTGAACAACCTGCGTTGACAACAGGCTCTACAAGGGCCTCGACTGCACGTGCAATGCCCGAACTCGGCGGTTAAAGTTTGCCTATTTACCTTAGTCACGTGACTCAAAGAATCGCGTTATTTTGGGTCAGGATAATATAAATGCTTGAAACTCCTGGGAAATACTAATTAAAATAAAACAATAACTTATGATTTTTCGAGTCATTAATGTACAGACACGGTGACCATATTTTTACTAGTCGAAATTGGGACAACCTAGTTTTGGATGTACAGTAGTAGAATGTAAGAAACACTTAGACCCGCGAAAGTTCTAAACCAATTATTATAAATATATCATAATCATATAATACAAATAATATACTTGAAATAGTCTATTTATGTTTATCAATAAATATACTAACAGTTAACAATATCTGTTTAGGCTTATTTATTTATTTAAAATATAAAATCACAATTTACTGCATTAGCGTATTTACTGTATGTACTTCTAAATACAAGTTTAGATGAACTAATATGATTTAGAAACATCTGTTTTGACTCAAATAAGGGTATTAATGTCGGAGACACGTTCCAATTTCTAATGAAAAAAAACAGCGCTACTTCGCCTCTACGTTGTTTTCGCATCTGTGTTTTAGCAGAGGCTGTCTGTAAACTATTTGACTACTTAACTGTTGATTGCTTTGTTGTCAGCGATATGCATTGAGTATTTACCATCTTGTTACCTCATGTAGAATAATGTATGGTAAAAGCCGGTTATTTCTACGTTATCGATGAAGGAACAATTCTTACACTTGTCGATGTAAACAACCTTCAAGAACACTGTAAAAATAACACTTTAGGCCTGACGAGTTGAAAATTAACAATTTTGAAAGCAATACGCATTTAACCTCAATATTTGTATAACACCTTCGAAACCGATAATATCAATATTTCGTTATAAAACAGAACACTATGCCAAACTTCACTACAGTATACTGTATCTATATTACAATATAGCTACAAATCTATATACATAAGAGTGTGAACCAATAGCAGGAATTGAAAAAGAAAGAAATAGCTAAACAAACATACTAAATGTGTTTATTTGTGAAATACTGTATAAACCTTGTGCCCGCAAGTAGGAGGTTTCCTGAAACACATCAAAAGAACAGAAAACAGTGATATTCTGATGTTTATATTATGTTAAAATAAGCCAGAATTTAGCGCGCATGCGCTGGAAATAGGAAGAGATTTCGGTTTATTTTGTTGGCATAGGGCTGTGGAATAGAAAACTTTCAACAGATTCCTAGAAACTGCGAGTGGGATGACAGGATATGCGTTGAACGAAATCGGGAACCACAAACCTTATAACCGCGACTGTATTATTTTAGTCATCAATCTCACTTACTGCGGTATTGATTTGTTTCTCATCATGTATTCCTACGCGATCTCTAGACTGACATTATTTCTCAGGTACCGCGCTTCAAACACGTGCAGATGAATATATATATATATATATATATATATATATATATATATATATATATATATATATTATATATATAATTATATATATATATATATATATATATATATATATATAATATTATTATATATATAATAAGATAAAGTATGAGGCTTTAGAAAAATTTCAGTTAGTTGCTAAAATAATTTTCTGTAGGATTAAGCCAGGAAAGACACAAATAGTGCCGACAAAGCAGGTACCATCCATTATCCTTTTTTCGGGAAAGCAATAAGCTGTGTGCCGGCAAATTGACAATAGAGGGTCCAAAGCTTGTTAAGACGGGAAATAATCCAGTGGCCAACATAGCCATGGGAAAATTAACCGTGTAACGTTAGATTAGACGTGAGAACTGTGGGAACTTACAATGAACATTGGTAGTGGGACAGATGAGGGATTTTTAATAAAAACTAAATGATAGGAAGTTTGAGGAGAGTCTCAGAGGAAGACAGGTTGGTGGAGACAAGGATGGAAGTGTTGTAAAGGGAGAATTTTGTTAAATTAAGTAAGGATTTTTTTTATAAGTAAAATTTAGAAAAGTGCGACGTAAAAGTTTTTTTAAAAATTAACTTACTGTTATAAAGTAAGTTTTGTGCGTCAAGTGTAAGTGCAGAAGATAACTAAAGGCCAAGATTCCAGGGACTCTTCAGAACAATAAGTATTATTTGAATATTAGTGTAGTCAACAGTCATCTAAATTTTAAATTTTTTCTAGTTTCACCATTTCTAATTTCTAAAGCAAAGTTCCCGTAATAGCGACCCCGAGAGCAAGAATAAAATTTTAATACTGTTTTTTTTCTATGTTATTCTATTAGAAATCTAAAGGCTCAGAAGTCCACCTTTTATCATTGTAATTTTAGTTAAGATATCAATCCTGTCACTGCACAATATTAATATAAATTTGGAATAATGTGTAGAGTTAATTGAAGAGAATAAATGCAAGTGATGTTTAAAAATTGATAAGATTGTTAATTCTTTATAAACATGAAGGTGTGACATTAGATAGGTAAGGTAAATAAATAACAATAAAATATAAATTTAATTATAACAAAAGTTAAGTTATAATATATATCAAAGGGTAATCTGTTTTAAAAAAATCCATGGAATGTTAAACAATCCCTTCTTTTCACACTGTCCTTTGCCATATAATAAACAAGTAATAAGCAAATTTTTTTTCAAAGTCCATTCCTTCATATATCTCAACAAAGAAAATTTATATTTCAGTTACTTTTATTAAATAACTGCAAATAATATAAATAACGCCTGTGCGATTAAACAGCTGTTCTACCTACAACATGAATGTGTAACCAATAGCCTAAAATCAGCTGTTTTTATAAAATCACACGTTATCTCTTTTTTATGTCAAATGGGACGAAATAAGTATATTGCATACCTTTCCCCCCCCTTAAAAAGGAAGTTTTTCTCCGATATAAAACTAAAGTCAATTCATTATTAAATTTAATTAAGGAATTAATATTTAAAAAATTGTATAACAACACGTCATTCACTACAAGTGTACAAAAATGTGTTTGAGCTTGAGTGTGTGAATAAAAAGTATTTTAATAACGATTGCAATTTTGAACAAGATATATGTAAGAAGAGTGTGAACTAACTAAAAGAATGGAAAAAGGAGGTATCACTAACTCCCTTATTTTAATTATACGCACAGTGCATTTAAACATCGCTGCGTAATAAACCCCTGCCACATAATCGTAATCTAAGTACGGCAGTACGTCCACTGTTTCACAACAAGCCTTCTATATTACTTGGAACGTTTTTATGTCAATGAAGTATGTAATTAATAATTACGCAATTGGAAAGTATTGCCCGGACAAGGTCTGGAGTGAGTCAGCACGTCACGCGTCAAGGTCGGAGTCATCATGTCGTCGTCGCTCAGCTGTAATTGCTTCTAATCAACTTTATTTATCAATGGCGGCAACTGTTGGCTGCTTTCGTTGGAAAAACTAAACAGACCTATTTGTGCTGGCCTGCTTTCATTTTGCTAATGCTTCCAATAAAGTAGCAAACTTTACGCGCTGCCTTAATGGTTATTGTATTGAGACCAAGAGTCAAATATACAGAAATATCCAGATGGTTCTTAATTACGTGAGCTTGTATTAAATTAAATATGTAGTTGAAATTATTCCCTACAACCCCACTCCTATTGAGAAATAAATTTCGCGATTAGTGAGTAGACACTTCTGTAGGTTTACAAAGTAAGCAACCCTCTCGGGAAAACAGTATTCCTCCCCCACGCAATCCGGGGGAAGTATCATTTTGCCTCTTTAATCATTCCTTTGTATTTCCTATCGCGCCATAGCAATTCTTCTCTTTGTTTCTACTCGAGGTCCAACTAGTATCACCCTCCTCCCTCCATGTCCTTAGAGAGTAGCTGACCTCTCTCGTAATGCGGAAGGTTAGCTTCAGGAATGCGTCCTTGAACACGCAAGACATGATCCTCACTGGAAGCCAGAACAAATTACTTATGCTCCTTCCTTAATTTATACTTTTCCCTCTTATAGTTGTTTTAACCTATCAAGTAACACAGAAACAGATTGCCCCAGAACACTAGAGTGCCGACGAATTCTACATACACTCGGCCAAAAAGGATGGCTTATCAAACTTCAATGGATCCTCAGCCATGTCAACATTTTCGGAAATGAAAGAGCTGACAAACTAGCAAGGAAAGGGACTACACTCCAGCAATCTGGGTGCCAACCATCTCTAAAATCTTCTAAACTGCAAATAAGTGCTGCAACAGAGAAGTGGGTCCGACAACATCTAACCCAAGAGGCAGCTGGTAAAAAACGGGAATGCCTTGTCACCGCTGGGCCTGTTAAGAGACGATCTCCCGCGAGCTGTTGTTGCATTCCGCATGAAAACAGGCCATGATTACCTGGCATCCCATCTAAATCGCATCAAGGTACTCCCAACACCACATTTTCAACTGTGCGGCTACACTACAATGGACGCAGAACATCTCGATGCATGTCCGGCACTTGACCATTCCATTCAAGAAGAAGAAGAATTATACTGGGCAGCTCGTCTCTACTGGTCAGTGCGTCACCAAATGGCTCAACAGCCAAGGGTGGGCGTTGGCTAGTAAGTAAGTCAGCGCGTCACCAAATGGCTCAACAGCCAAGGGTGGGCGTTGGCTAGTAAGTAAGTAAGTCAGCGCGTCACCAAATGGCTCAACAGCCAAGGATGGGCGTTGGCAAGTAAGTCTTATAATTGTTTTACATTCCCTGAATCCTCTTTACATTTGTAAAATCTTCGTTTTGTAAGCTGTCTATAATTTCTCGATCTCTTCGACCAGAAAGAATAGTTTTTTCGTACTTCTAACGGTTTTTAGAGAACCTAACTCTTGCTGTGAATATGTTAACTCTTTTGGCTCGCCATTGTATCGTGTATTCCTACTCAAATGTTCTCTTGAAAGAATACACGTATTCTGTAAGCTCCATATACGTTGAAGTAAGGTGTTGTTGCATCCCAACTAACTGAAACGGAAGCAGATGAAGAAGCTAACGAAGTTAAAATATAATGCCTTCTTCACCAAGTGTCACCGGTTTCTTTATGCCTGATAAAATATGTAGTTTTTTGTTGGGGAATCGACTGACAAAAAATGTGGAAGCGAGAACCACAAAAACAGAGCCCAACCAAGACGCTGTCTACGAAGGTTTTTCATTCGATCGAATTATGGGACGACATTGGTTACGGTCTCTCCGTTGGATACGCTATGTTAGGCCATGGATGTTTGATGTGTCGCTGAAGGATTGTCAGTTGGATTGCCCTACCGTCACAGTTGAGAGTTTCTTTTTTTTTGTCTGTGCGTTTCAAGGCGATCAACCAGTATGAATATTGGCCTACGAAGGATGGAACCTTAGGTAGGATTAAAGCAAGGTTTGTCTGTTAGATGATATGAGGGGGACCATGTTAATAGTGAGCTCGGTCGCGTACATCAAGCAGACCCACTCTTACGGAGTACAATCGTCACACCTACTTTATAAGAAGCAGGGTTAAATGAAAGTAAAAGAGCTATCATCCAATAGTACAAACACTAGGGGTATTTTTTGTTGAGTTGTCCACATCTGTAACAAGCATAATATTCGTAGAAATGACAAGTGGCATTAGGGAATATATCGTTTGCATTAACCGTTTCATCGTCGTCTAAAGATGTATCTAATATAAATATGTTTAATTAAAAGTAACACCGATCTGTCCCGAATAATTTACAGTTTTTCTTTTTTGGGTTCTTTAAGTATGGTTTTTTACGACTGAGTTGCATAAAAACATTGTTCTGCTCAGATAAAAATTTAATATTATAATAATTTTGTATTCTTGAATTAGTTTTAACTCCGTATTCTCAGTAAGTTTTAACAAATTTACTAAATTTAAAGTTCGGATGGTCATAAACTATTGTTTGTGATTAATATAATTTTGTGTTGTTTATTATACATTTCAATATAAGTTCTTGATATTTCTACGTTCAGTCGTTTTCAATCTTTTTTTCTATTTAATTTGTTGCTCTAATATTTTCTTATTGCATAAATTAAATTTTTAAACGTTTATTTGATTTATTTAGTTTTTACTGTTTGCTATTAGCAGTAAGATCATTGCTTTTTAGCAAAACACTTGTTTCAATTCAGTTTCTTTTAATTTGTGTGTTCTCTTAAATATTTGAATAGCTCTTCAGTTTTACTGTTTATATTAAGTTTTTACTTGCGTTACATTTTAAAGCGCTTTCAGTTTTTTGTAGCAAAACTTTAATCGAGAATTAAGCCTCCATTTAAGCGTGTAATTAAAATACGTACAAAACTTTATTGGCTCAGTGAGGGGGAAGTTTAGTTTAGTTTCACTGTCTGGGATTTATTATACAAATTTTCCGATCGGTTTAACTTCACAAAGTTGTTTGTTAAAGTTACAACAGTTGCGACGCTATTGTTATTTTAGCTAAAAGAAAGTTAACTCTTTTATTTCATCTTGTTTATTACAAAGTTTCATTAACATATTGTCGCCTGTACGGAATGCCAAAAGGGTGTTGAATTTTAGGCAGGATTAATGTTGGGTATATAATCCTATATACCGCCCTCAGAGTTAGGGAATTATTTTTCCACCATGTATACGGGATTTTAATTTTTGTATTTATAAAAGCTGCATATGAATACATGTAATGTAAAAATTAACAAGGTATAAAGATATGTGGTCATGGTATCTACAATGTGTTCCTATTTTATTTTTTAATGGGGCGTATTTCAGATAACGCCAAAAAAGGGCACAATGGAAATAATAGGGCCTATACATGGTAACATTTGACGAGGGTTAAACGCAAGGGCGTAAAATGTAGACAGGTGATTTTTAAAGTAAATTTGATCCCTATAATAGGAACTATTTAATTTGTCTACTTTCACGAACAAAATCCTGATAGACTTCTTCCGCGTCTAATTTATTTAGCGTAAGTTTTTGAAGTAAACTGGTCACGAGTTCATATTAGCTGCATGTCGTCACTTTGTTTTCAATCTTGTACGGTTGCTAGTTAAACAGGTGATACTATCAATAAGGAACATGCCAAGCCTTGGCTGTGATTCAGATTAGAATATATTAGGGGTTCTATTGTTGTTTTAAGTCCATAGGTCGAATTTTATAAGCTGGCGCTTGGGGGTTGCGGGTCTTCACGAGAGGCCGGGGACGAGGGGTCAGGGGATGCTTGCAGGTCATTATCAAAAACATCAGTCCTTGGACTTCCGCTAATTCATAAGGTTGAGTCAATATTTTGTTACGTATTAATACTTTTTAATGTATAATATAAATAACAACAAACGTAAATAGGGTGCTACGGAAGCGTGCTAGTAGGATTGTCTAAGGGTTGGGTAACAATTTATGCCCCCCAATGAGGAATGATTACAGTACTTGATGCTTTGTAGATGACGAATACACAATTTATACCTAAGAGCCAACTGTCAGCTTATAAGATCTAACCTGTATCTGTCACTATGACTATCGTTTCGAAAGATTTTAGTAAAAGTGGGATTGGGGTCAGTGGCGCACCCAAGGTAGGGCCCCCCCCTTAGCATGAGAAAAATGAAAATTTATAATTAAATTGAAAATGGCGAAAAATATTATATTTTGAACTCGAATTTAGGTGTAGGGTAATACGAAATATTGTCGAAAATAATAAACCATCTACTTTATGACATAAAAAACACATATTTAGTCTCAATTTGAGTCTTTTTATGCTGCAAATAAGACTAAGGTAAGAATAAGGTAAAAATTCAATATTTTCTACGGGGGTGATCAAACCGAAATCTCCCACCCTGATCCCGTTGTAGTTCTACCTACCCCATTGACAAAATTATAGGTGCGCCCCTGATTGAGGTAGTAAAAACACCCTGGTTAGGATATTGGGCCTACACGGCATCACGTTGGGAGGATCTGAAAGTTTGAGTAGCCTACGTAAAGAAGTGTTTACTCGGGAACATGCCTTTGTAATAAGAAAACAAAGAAAGCGTAAAACTAAGGACAAATCTTATGATTCCCTGGTTCTGGGAATGGCATTGCTTTGATATCGGTTATCTGGAGTAAACTGGCTTTTAAATGAGTTGAAAGAGGTGTCTGCAAGCAATAGACGCATGAGAAAGAAAGCTCATGGTAATTAAATGAAGTGGTATTGGCATACATTTGAAGTCCTTTCTAAGAGTACGTGAGGCTGAATAAAGGCGGAAAGTGTTGTACAGCGAAAGTATAAATTCTGCGCCCAGTAATGCAAAACGATAGAAGCCAATGACACAGACGTATCCAAAAGAGTGGAATAATAGAAGTGTAAGGAGCCGATGATTTGAAACTATGTAAAACCAATGCACAAAATATAGGTTCAAGTGGCGCAGAAGTATAAGGAGCCGTAGGCCTAGAAGTATTAAGAGTCAATGATCCGAGACTATATAGAACCAATGCACAAAATATAAATGCAAGTGGTGCAGAAGTATAAGAAGCCGCTGTCCTAGAAGTATTAGGAGTCAATGATCCGAGACTATATAGAACCAATGCACATAATATAAATGCAAGTGGTGCAGAAGTGTAAGAAGTATTAGGAGTCAATGATCCGAGACTATATAGAACCAATGCACAAAATATAAATGCAAGTGGCGCAGAAGTATAAGAAGTATTAGGAGCCAATGATCCGAGACTATATAGAACCAATGCACAAAATATAAGTGCAAGTGGCGTAGAACTACAAGAAGTATTAGGAGTCAATGATCCGAGAATAGAACCAATGCACAAAATATAAGTGCAAGTGACGTAGAACTACAAGAAGTATTAGGAGTCAATGATCCGAGACTATATAGAACCAATGCACAAAATATAAATGCAAGTGGTGCAGAGTCAATGATCCGAGACTATATAGAACCAATGCACAAAATATAAGTGCAAGTGGTGCAGAAGTACAAGAAGTATTAGGAACCAATGATTAAGAAATATTAGAGGCTATAATGTTAAAATTAATTTATAAATGTATACGTATCGTTCTTTGCACTTTGATATATTTAGCCTTTTAATGTATGAAATAGTTGTAGGCTACAGTAATCAGTTTGAATGATGGACAGCTCGTACAACAGGTACGTTGTGACGTGTATACTTCACTGTGCTCTTCAACCGGTTTTATGTTAACAAACGCCTTCCTTTGTTGTGTTTTTATAGACGCGAGTGACGCTTCTCTCTTTTGTTATGAAACTCTCAAGGTTTTTGAATATTTCTGTTATTTACATACAATGAATCAGTCACGTGGCGTCGTTCCTGGAATAGTAATGGCCGCCAGCTATCCGATTGTTCATTTTCCCCTCTCGATCGCATAGTTCAGTGTACAGGGCGCCGTAACGCTCCGTACGTTTTTCTAGGAAAACCTGACAAGTTTTCCAACAACGTCAGATGTGTCTGGGTGGCGTCTCGCTGCAGCGCACGAGTTTGCTTTAATTACCCCCGAGTCGATAGTGCTTGCTTATGTTTCGTTTTTTTTATATGAAATTATTTCTCGCCGCCGCCGAAGTCACGCCATATGACGTGCGCGTGTTTGTGCTTTAAAAACAATGCTCCATAATGACTATAAAATATACGCAGGAGAAGGAAAGCTGAATATAGTTTACCTTGTTACATGGGAATATACATAACAATACGGTTTATGTACATTTTGAAGCGTGTACTGATAAGACACTGTTTATAGTCGGTTAAGAATTAGGTAAATTAAGATAATTAGAACGTTTAGTATTTAAATATAACTATTAAATTATCGGTTTTAGTTTGTTGATTTTGTGATTATTTATTAAAATTATTTAACATTAACGCGTTTTTGCTGCCTTTTAATTTCACGTATGGAGCAGTGCCATTCCTGCTGTATATAGAAAGGTATTGTAACAGATAAGTGGCACTCGGCCTCAGTTACGAGAGAAGGGTGGGATAGTAGCCATCCTGCAAACATTGGACTATATACATCCAAAGAATCAAAGGGTTTATGACGTTCAGGGCGGTAAATGCACGGTTAGAACAGGATTTCTAAATTTTCAGTCTTATTACATATTACTTTAATTAGTGTTTAGCTAGTGAGAAAAATTTATAACGGAAAATGATAAAGGTTACTCAAAAGTAGTAGGCAATCACTGATAAAGGTGACATCGTCCTCGTATTAATAAACTAGTGTGTAGTGAGATTTTGGTGAACTGTTTTAATTTTTACCGTTACCATTGTTACAAATTGCTTAGAGGTAGGAATGTTTTTGACCAAGGTTAGTATAGTTTTTGTATATCCACTCAATGGCCAACTAATCTCGAAAGAGCAGTCCCGGTGACATAGTGATGCCACTTTCATTACCTTGTCCCTGCCTCAACTCTCAGACATTGTTACAGTTTGGAGTTTTTCTGAAAAAAAAGTGAAACCAAGGGTTGTCTCAAAAATGTCATACCTCATGTTTTGCTGCGTACATTGACGATGGCACAGTGTACGGTTTAAGGAAAAACTTGAACATCAGGGTTGAATTTTGTTATCCCCTTCGTGTCAACCCGGCACAAAGAAAATACAGTAATGTTTGAAACTAATATTTTCAGAATGCCTAATAGTGTCGCGCAGTAATATGGCAGATAACTAAGGGTTCAGCTAGTTACAGCTGAGCCGGATCTTAAGCCTGGTAAACCGGAGGGCTTTCTGTAAACATAGGACTTTAAACAACCGTATAGACTTTAAAGACCGTCAGAGTGACTAACGACCTAAGTAGGATTCCTAAATTATTTCCCTTATTAGTTGCAGCCGATGAAGTAATATGTCGCCCAGCAGACAATGTTTTTACCAAGACTAGTACAGTCTTGCTATCGGCCGCTCAGGTAGCAACTTTAATTGAAACGAGCTATACGTCGTTCTTAAATACCCAGCACCGTGCTTACATTCAGTGTTTAGACATTTACATTCATTGTCGCCGGTTTTATGTGATAATTGTAAAGTTTAATGCGCTCCTTTACAGCTTATCTAAAACTTCCGGTCTTAAAATTGTGTTTATCTGTATTTAATGAACGAGCGAGATTAGCTTCTAATAAAGAGAGCCGCTTAATCTGTAAGTGCATGTTTACTCAAGTTCTGCCATTCTAATCATAACCTCTTTCTGTTTCAGGTGAGTGTATTACTGTTGTTCAGCGTTTGGCCTTGTTATTGCGTAAGTTGACTTGATATTTTGGTTTCGTATGTAACGTTATATGACAGTTTTGTTGTATCATCACCGCTCTGTTATCCACGCTCAAAAGTATATAGTTTTCTAACGGGTTGTTGAACTGAAGTAGTGGTCTCTCTCTCTCTCTCTCTCCCCCCCCCCGTTTGCATCGATAAGTTTGGCTCAAAATTTAAAAAAGTCTAACCGGTTGATAAGTTGAAGGAGTGATTTCTTTCTTTACCAGTTTGAATAGGTTTTGTTGAAAGATAAAACAAAAGGGTTTAACTAGTAATTGAAAAATACGGTTGCTGAAGTGGAATTATCTTTATTTCCATCGATTTCTCAACAATGTAAGTAACGTTAATGTGTTTCTGATTAGCTTACGTTGGTATATATATATATATATATATATATATATATATATATATATATATATATATATATATATATACATATATACACACGTATATATAGGAGACTGTCTACTACGACCCCCCGGTCAGTGATGCTTGATGATGGAGATACTACCAATCTTTGAAAGTTAACTCGCATAAAAAACTCACCAATTAAGATTCTTGTACCGCTATAAAAAACGATGGACAATTTTTAAGTTTAACTGCATTTTCTTAGCTTACTGCAGTTAAATTTTGATGTAGGTATGTTTTCAAAAAAAAATTCTATACAAAGATCCGGGACTTGCACGTCCCGACAGCATATAAGGGGCGTTAAAATATTATTACGTTAATTAAAAATTTTGATAATAAATACAATTTCCTAAACATAATATCGTCTATTAATACAGTGTTATTACTTGAAATTATCCCCTGAATGTCATATTTATTTATTAATAACAAATATAAACATCTTTGAACACATTTCTATATTTTTTACACATATTGTCTAAATCAAAATAGTATATACCTACCGAAATATATCAAACTAAAAATAGAACTTGAAACTGTAACCTGATTCTAAAATGATTTTTTCATTAGTATGCAATTTGACAACATATTTAGAAAACTATAGACAAATTGGCTGGGATTCCACCTTGTTCATGCTACACAGTTTACATCTGCCACGTTTATTTGTGAACTGTAGCCAGTGTCCACCCAAATTTCCCAATTGCACGTCCTTAACAACTGAATAACCAGATCTTCTTCTTTTCTTAGATGATCCTGCTAGTAGTGGTGTCTCGGAGGATCTCTTTTGACCTTTCTTTTTTTTGCCATATTTTGCTGCAATTCCGATCTGCTGACGAACTTCTAACAGAGTTGTTTTTTTAATAATTGGCAATAAATTATATATGCATTTACAAATGGAATATCCATAAGTGCAAAAAAAAATTCAGTTCTAACACTTCTCTGACTTCCTATCAACTCCATGAAGGACACGATATCTTCAGCTTCTCCTTGACCTTCAGTATTCGTGATGGTGTTGTCAAAATTATTTAGCGGTGATATTGGTCTAAGATCTTCATCTTCATTATCATCACAATCAATATCTGATGGATAGTTTATATCAGGAATATCTTCATTTAGATATTTTTCAATCAACTCCAATGACAAAGGTCCATTTGAGGACATTTTGTGATCTAACTCTAATAATAATATAATATTTTATGAACTTTACAATACAAATACACTTATCCAATCATAAACAATGTAAAACTGTTGAGAAATTGCACTCATGGAACTAAAATAGGTCACGAAAACTTATAGGTTATGTGAAACATAAATTATCAGCAAAGACGGCGTTAGCTGCTGTCGGGACTTGAAAGTCCGGGGTACATTTCGGTAATTATCTTCTCAAAAAAACAATAAAAACTACCGTATTACAACTAGTATTTCAAAACTATATGTTAAACAATGTTATTCTGAAAAAATTGAAGAGGGAGCTTATTTTAATAACACAATAACACTTATTCAATCGCGAGTCAAATCAACACTAGGTAGCAGACAGATGGTTCTGAAAGAAACTATTGCTTGATATATTTAGACTGAAAACTAATCATAACCAATGCTCGTAATGTTTATACAAATGGCACGTAGAAGTCCCGTCAGCATTTGAAGCCCATATTTGTACTACACTGAATTCTACAGAGTATTAAAGTCACCGGGACGTGAAAGTCCCGTCAGCAGGCAAAGGGTTAAGTACATATAGTGAAAGTGATAAGTGAATACAAGAAAACATTGTTGCAAAGTTTATATATATATATATATATATATATATATATATATATATATATATATATATATTACGAAAATTAATCCATCCTGACAGTTTTGAAGGCATAATATTATTGGGAAGGGCATTAACAGGTTCTGCTGATGCCGTCTCTCCCTTTCACCAGTTGTAATTGAATAGGCCTATAGTGCTATTGTCTCTATTTTTATCTGTCAGCATTAACGTAAACATAACTTCGTTCTAGAGCAGACACGTCCTTGCGCCCTGCAGCTGATCAAGGTAACATCAACAGTCAAATATTTATGGCCTCTAAAAATATAGAATTCTGTATCGAGAGCGTGCTTGGCGTCCGCCCAACACAAACCCGCCTGAGAGACATGTAAACATGGGTCCACCGCTTTGGTTCCTTCAAGAACCATTGCTGGTGACGTAACAATGTTGGCTACGTTCACTTTGTAATGTCCGAGTGAGAGAGGAGGACAGAACTTCGTCCGCTCAAGACAAACCCGCCTGAGAGACATGTAAACATGGGTCCACCACCTTGGCTCCTTCAAGAACAATTGCTGGTGACGTAACAATGTTGGCTACGTTCACTTTGTAATGTCCGAGTGAGGAAGGAGGACAGAGTTTCGTCCGCCCAACACAAACCCGCCTGAGAGACAAGTAAACACGGGTCCACCGCCTTGGCTCCTTCAAGAACCATTGCTGCTAACGTAACAATGTTGGCCACGTTCACTTTGTAATGTCCGAGTGAGGAAGGAGGACAGAGCTTCGTCCGCTCAACACAAACCCGCCTGAGAGACATGTAAACATGGGTCCACCGCCTTGGCTCCTTCAAGAACCATTGCTGGTGACGTAACAATGTTGGCTACGTTCACTTTGTAATGTCCGAGTGAGAGAGGAGGACAGAACTTCGTCCGCTCAAGACAAACCCGCCTGAGAGACATGTAAACATGGGTCCACCACCTTGGCTCCTTCAAGAACAATTGCTGGTGACGTAACAATGTTGGCTACGTTCACTTTGTAATGTCCGAGTGAGGAAGGAGGACAGAGCTTCGTCCGCCCAACACAAACCC
The DNA here is from genome assembly GCA_036971475.1 of Prosapia bicincta. NCBI lineage: Eukaryota > Metazoa > Arthropoda > Insecta > Hemiptera > Cercopidae > Prosapia > Prosapia bicincta. Next base: position 243,754,331 of record JBAIZL010000001.1, read on the forward strand.
GCCTGAGAGACAAGTAAACACGGGTCCACCGCCTTGGCTCCTTCAAGAACCATTGCTGCTAACGTAACAATGTTGGCTACGTTCACTTTGTAATGTCCGAGTGAGGAAGGAGGACAGAGCTTCGTCCGCTCAACACAAACCCGCCTGAGAGACATGTAAACATGGGTCCACCGCCTTGGCTCCTTCAAGAACCATTGCTGGTGACGTAACAATGTTGGCCACGTTCATTTTGTAATGTCCGAGTGAGGAAGGAGGACAGAGCTTCGTCCGCCCAACACAAAACCGCCTGAGAGACATGTGAACATGGGTCCACCACCTTGGCTCCTTCAAGAACCATTGCTGGTGACGTAACAATGTTGGCCACGTTCACTTTGCAATGTCCGAGTGAGAAAGGACAGAGCTTCGTCCGTCCAACACAAAACCGCCTGAGAGACATGTAAACATGGGTCCACCGCCTTGGCTCCTTCAAGAACCATTGCTGGTGACGTAACAATGTTGGCCACTTTCACTTTGTAATGTCCGAGTGAGAAAGGAGGACAGAGCTTCGTCTGCCCAACACAAAACCGCCTGAGAGACATGTAAACATGGGTCCACCGCCTTGGCTCCTTCAAAAACCATTTCTGGTGACGTAACAATGTTGGCCACTTTCACTTTGTAATGTCCGAGTGAGAAAGGAGGACAGAGCTTCGTCTGCCCAACACAAAACCGCCTGAGAGACATGTAAACATGGGTCCACCGCCTTGGCTCCTTCAAGAACCATTGCTGGTGACGTAACAATGTTGGCTACGTTCACGTTGCAATGTCCGAGTGAGAAAGGAGGACAGAGCTTCGTCTGCCCAACACAAAACCGCCTGAGAGACATGTAAACATGGGTCCACCGCCTTGGCTCCTTCAAGAACCATTGCTGGTGACGTAACAATGTTGGCTACGTTCACGTTGCAATGTCCGAGTGAGAAAGGAGGACAGAGCTTCGTCTGCCCAACACAAAACCGCCTGAGAGACATGTAAACATGGGTCCACCGCCTTGGCTCCTTCAAGAACAATTGCTGGTGACGTAACAATGTTGGCTACGTTCACTTTGTAATGTCCGAGTGAGGAAGGAGGACAGAGTTTCGTCCGCCCAACACAAACCCGCCTGAGAGACAAGTAAACACGGGTCCACCGCCTTGGCTCCTTCAAGAACCATTGCTGCTAACGTAACAATGTTGGCCACGTTCACTTTGTAATGTCCGAGTGAGGAAGGAGGACAGAGCTTCGTCCGCTCAACACAAACCCGCCTGAGAGACATGTAAACATGGGTCCACCGCCTTGGCTCCTTCAAGAACTATTGCTGGTGACGTAACAATGTTGGCTACGTTCACTTTGTAATGTCCGAGTGAGAGAGGAGGACAGAACTTCGTCCGCTCAAGACAAACCCGCCTGAGAGACATGTAAACATGGGTCCACCACCTTGGCTCCTTCAAGAACAATTGCTGGTGACGTAACAATGTTGGCTATGTTCACTTTGTAATGTCCGAGTGAGGAAGGAGGACAGAGCTTCGTCCGCCCAACACAAACCCGCCTGAGAGACAAGTAAACACGGGTCCACCGCCTTGGCTCCTTCAAGAACCATTGCTGCTAACGTAACAATGTTGGCTACGTTCACTTTGTAATGTCCGAGTGAGGAAGGAGGACAGAGCTTCGTCCGCTCAACACAAACCCGCCTGAGAGACATGTAAACATGGGTCCACCGCCTTGGCTCCTTCAAGAACCATTGCTGGTGACGTAACAATGTTGGCCACGTTCATTTTGTAATGTCCGAGTGAGGAAGGAGGACAGAGCTTCGTCCGCCCAACACAAAACCGCCTGAGAGACATGTAAACATGGGTCCACCACCTTGGCTCCTTCAAGAACCATTGCTGGTGACGTAACAATGTTGGCCACGTTCACTTTGCAATGTCCGAGTGAGAAAGGACAGAGCTTCGTCCGTCCAACACAAAACCGCCTGAGAGACATGTAAACATGGGTCCACCGCCTTGGCTCCTTCAAGAACCATTGCTGGTGACGTAACAATGTTGGCCACTTTCACTTTGTAATGTCCGAGTGAGAAAGGAGGACAGAGCTTCGTCTGCCCAACACAAAACCGCCTGAGAGACATGTAAACATGGGTCCACCGCCTTGGCTCCTTCAAAAACCATTTCTGGTGACGTAACAATGTTGGCCACTTTCACTTTGTAATGTCCGAGTGAGAAAGGAGGACAGAGCTTCGTCTGCCCAACACAAAACCGCCTGAGAGACATGTAAACATGGGTCCACCGCCTTGGCTCCTTCAAGAACCATTGCTGGTGACGTAACAATGTTGGCTACGTTCACGTTGCAATGTCCGAGTGAGAAAGGAGGACAGAGCTTCGTCTGCCCAACACAAAACCGCCTGAGAGACATGTAAACATGGGTCCACCACCTTGGCTCCTTCAAGAACCATTGCTGGTGACGTAACAATGTTGGCTACGTTCACGTTGCAATGTCCGAGTGAGAAAGGAGGACAGAGCTTCGTCTGCCCAACACAAAACCGCCTGAGAGACATGTAAACATGGGTCCACCACCTTGGCTCCTTCAAGAACCATTGCTGGTGACGTAACAATGTTGGCTACGTTCACGTTGCAATGTCCGAGTGAGAAAGGAGGACAGAGCTTCGTCTGCCCAACACAAATGTAAACATGGGTCCACCACCTTGGCTCCTTCAAGAACCATTGCTGGTGACGTAACAATGTTGGCCACGTTCACTTTGCAATGTCCGAGTGAGAAAGGAGGACAGAGCTTCGGACGTGCAACAGACATTAAATCACGCTTGTTCGGAATATTCGAGGATTAGTTGCAACATGGTAGGAACGCGATTGCGGAGTGGCCTCGTCGTGTTTCATCATCACCTGTGTCCGGGAGTGACTCCAGTTCTTAACCGATCAGGTTTTGTTTAAATTGATAATTATTTACCCGTGTTCACATTTTGCCTGATCTGTACAAAATGGGCTGGGAAGCGGATAGACCAGTCTCGCCAAAGAGCAGGTAGTTGAGTTGTAGATTTGAGGCAATCATCCAGTGTAAAAATTATTGCCTACGATGGATATGAACGATATTGATTATATATAGCATTGAATTTGAGGCATTAATATCAGGAAGATGGTCGTGGAAAAGAAATACCTAACGATGGAGAAGAGTTTCCGATATTGAAAACGGCAATCTGTGGGCGGGAAAACATAGAGAAAAAGAAGAGCTGTTGGAGGAAGCTGGGTCTTAAGGAGTGTTGTAACGTTGAATCTAAAGAGAAAGTTTGGAAATTTACATCTGGTAAAAATGGTCCTGGTGCGTATACAGGATTTTATTTCAAAGAGGCTCTAACTTCTCTCTTTTACCTAAACAAAAAGATTTCATTGAAATTTTTTTAGAAACTATATTATTTGGGTAATATTACAAAAGTGTATGTATAACTGTTTAATAAATATAACTGTTAAACCCGCCGTTTTAAACTTTAGATTGCCTCCGATAAAGAGTACGTTATCGATCAGGGGAATTTTAGGGTTTGTTATTACGAGAGGAAATATTTAGGGATGGGTAAACAGTGAATAAATTGCATCCGGATGTTACAAGTGTGCTCAATACTTGTTACAATGTTACAAGTGTGGTTTGTAAATAGAAGACTTGTATGGTGGGGCCAGTGCAGCTAACTTCGGTGCCTACACCATCTTTCCGTTTACACTCGTCCCTTAATGGAAGACCTTAATGCAGTTGACTTAGTAGTTCGACAAAAATATTTTAAATAAGAAATGAACGTCCGAAGTATGTTGGTCACGTGACAAAATTCCGCAACACTCAGTTATTATAGCTGTTATTTTCTAACTACTATATGTCGACTTTAGCGAGACGCATTCTCTTGTCGTTCCTAATGTCCCTCCCGGCTGTTGTTGCGTCGCTCTATTTATAATATAACGGACACGGGTTTACTGCGTACTTTCTGTCGTTTTAAATTATGGCTTGATTTGTGACAGATTAACGCGGCCAAACATGCTCACCAACTGGACTGTGAATATTTCTGGCCCAGCATTGCTGCACTGCCCTCCTGTAACGGGTTTATCTTTAGCCTACATTCTTTGTAATTAACTACTGAACTAATGCCGAGTGAGAGGGAGAGTTTTACAATTGTGTTTTGTCATCATCAGAATGTACTGATTCTATTGCCTGAATTGCCCCGTTTGCGTTGTATTGATTTCTGTTTTGCGATCCAATTGTAAACAAATGCAATTCCCTTGTAGACGG